>JH152873.1:10523-22748 GCA_000226015.1 Mnemiopsis leidyi | reverse complement strand
CTCTGTTTCTATTTCCAAAATATCCGTTCTCTCCTGAGAACAAAATAACGAAGTAAATCCTTTCCTTTTTTGCCAGATTCGTTATCTGAGACTAATTAATCGTGATTTTCCTAAAATTTCCGGGGCTTCGCCCCCAGAGCGAAACAGCAAAGCTCAATTTTTCCTTGATTGCAACAAATTAAACCAAATTTTCTGGAGCTCCGCCCCCAAAATGTAAAACATTGACTGGGGGACTCATAGTGAAGTTTCGCCTCTAAAGCAAACTAAAGAGAATTTCTCGGTAACTAAAAAGTTTATCTCAAATGATAATCTGCACCCATGGATCAGGTTGTTTTGTTCAGAGAAAATAATCAGGAATCTGCCCTGCTTAACTGTAGGCTGAAGGAATGTAAAATATAGTAAATTCAGACCAGCATGAAGTATTGTAAATGACAGTATCCCCGAGGAACTGCCGAAACACACGGTTAGTATTTTCGCCTGTTCACCTAAAAAGTTGCAATCTTCCATCTTAGCAACGTGGTTGTAGTTGATTTTGCCGTGTAGATCAGATCGAGTAGATCAGATCGAGTTGACCAAAAAGTTGAAAGTTATGTGCTAGGCCTGAAATCTTCAAACCGTTGCAAAACAAGGCCATCATTTTGAGTAATGGCTTCACTACTGAGCTAACGGTGCATTTTAATTGCCTTGAAGTACAATGTACTTCAAGTACATTGAGACTTGAATACAATTTCACATTGTCTCGCTAAAGCAAACAGCTGGCCCTAAAAATAAGCAATTTAAACTTAACCTTCTGGTGCCACACAAAAGCTAAATCTGCTACAGTTTCTTTGTTTTAATCCAAATCTGCTCATCAATAAGCTCTATAATTAGGTTTGTGTGTACATATCTCCTTTATCTCATCTCGCATTTTTAAGCGAACATTTCTCGGATTATCAAGGGAGTGTAAGTGCGTGTGTTCAGCAAGTAATTAGGTTAATTACACGGAGAATTGCGGCACGATAGCAGTTCACCACATTCTTTGCTGTAATTTGATACACAGCACATTCGTTTTTGGTGTACACACTCAGAATTATTACACACAATTTTCTACAACATTAGCGGTATTTGGCAACAAGTATACAAATATGTCTTGCCGTGTTGTTTTAACCACTGTGTCTGTAGCTAACTAAGAATTAACCCACCAAGAAAATCATGCATATTTATGTACTTTCTTTATCGCAGGCACTCAATTGCATATTACTTCTCGAGGATACATAGGTTTGTTATTTGTCAAGGATCAAATAAAGTACATCAGGTGATCTAATGGGTGTCTTGAAATGACTCGAGCATCGTATCTCCGTTAGCTGCTATTACATCATTATTACGAAAACGTGTTGCACATCCGTGTTTGATAACGGATAATTTGCCAAAAACTGGCAAAAATGGTCGAAATACCCTTTAAAAGCTGTTTTAGTGGTAGGCTTACCTGCTGTCGTTCTAGAAAACCCTAATCTTTGGAAATCCTAATTTTTGCGATTCCGTGCCCCACACACTACACAGTTATGCAATAAAAGCGCCAAACATCTGGCAGAACTAGCTATTTTTGTGGTCGGACTTTACGGCAAGCACGAAATTTGAGCATTTGATTTGCTCTTTTGGCGACGCGCGCGCACGCGTTCAACCCGCGCGCTCAATTCTATCATTCACGTGTGTGACATTGGTGGCATGTCACGCACACACTTTAACCATCACATTTTAGTTTATTAAGAAGTCTCTTTCAGGCATGGAAGTATGAGACCTTGTGCGATCTGTACGAAGCTATCTCCATCACCCAAGCTGTCATCTTCTGTAACACAAGGCGGCGCGTAGACGATTTGACGAGACATCTAAGAGAGAAGACCTTTACCGTGTCAGCGATGCACGGAGACATGGACCAGAAAACCAGAGACTGCATCATGAGGGAGTTCAGGACGGGATCTTCCCGGGTTCTCATCACTACTGATTTGCTGGTACGGTGTTTTACGTTCTCGAACTTGGCATACTGATTGAGTTGAACTTCCATTGTGAATGTGTATTAATTGTTGTTTCGTCAGTGTTCTTCTGCAGCTATTCAGTCGGGAACCGACCATAAGCTTGTGTACATGGGGTAAATTTTCTCAAACATTTAGATTTAATTTCAACTCTTCCAGGCTCGTGGTATTGATGTACAGCAAGTTTCCCTCGTTATCAACTTTGATCTTCCCAAAAACAGAGAAAACTACATCCACAGGTACAGCGACTATAACAGTGAATCCTAGAAACATGGTTGAGTTTATGATAAAATTGAACCTGTATAATTCTAACGAGTAATTTGTGATCTCAACTCTTATCATCTGCTCTAATTGCTAGAAAAGCTATATAATTGAAGTTTTCTTAAATTTCAGAATCGGTCGATCTGGACGTTTCGGTCGTAAGGGTGTTGCCATCAACTTTGTTACCACGGAGTCGGAGCGCATCATGAAGGACATCGAGAACTACTACAACACACAGATCGAAGAGATGCCCATGAACATCGCAGACTTAATTTAACTGACACTTTCTAGTCTGCTGCAAACCTTTGATCACGTGATGTACTGTGGGACTGAGTGATGATCCGGGGACGTCGGGGGCGTCTTTTTCTTTACTTGTATTTTACCCAGACCTACTGTTTTGATCTATTTGATTATATTCGACCCTAATATTGTCTTTTTGTTATTCATTTAAACCAGTCATTTATGAAATAGTGTGTGTTAAGTAGAATAAATACGATCCATTGATTGCAATTTAATTAACAATAATTTAATAAGTCGAAGTACATAGTACTACACAATCGGAATTAAGTTTTGTCAAAATTAATCAAATGATAATTAAAAATTAAATATTCATAAACGTCCTCCAATAAATAAACGTGGCTTGTAGACAGCACCACCGCAAAATTGGGAAAAGTTTAAAAAATATCAACATTCGGCCAGTTGGAAACGATGTGAAACGTATTCGGACGTAAGTTGCTTGACGATGTCAGGCCTGCTGCCGCAACGTAAAGCAAGACATATTAGTACACAGCATGTCAACCTGCCCCTGCTTGTTTCAGGGCCTCCTCCAAACCTTGGCGTCTGTTTGCCATTTCCTCCGTGAAATATTTCTCGAAATGTGTCTCTAGTTTATCCGGATCTGAACCAACCGCTTCAACTAACTTCTCTATATCCTCCGACTTTTCCCTGTAATATAAAAAAATGAAAATTTGCCAGTTAAAGTGGTTCATTGTGACGGATATTGTCAGAAGTCACATGTTACTTGTCCTATCTCATAGGGGAAATGTGGGAGAGTACCATTGACCATCTGCGCAATACTTGTCATAATAAAATAAAAATTGAGAGTAGACGTAAGACGAAACCCAAAAAACTTACTCATCATCGAGATCGTTCCAAAGGCTTTGCTGCATTTCTCGCTGGACGGCATCGAGCCTGGAAATAAATGGAAAAATTTGCTTGTGTTAGCTTCTTAATCAGTAATCTAATGTCATCATGCAAAAGTTGTTCGAACGATGGTAGGTGGTTAAGTTATTGATTTACAATGTCTGTATTGTGGTTAAGAATTCGCTTCATGAATCATGGGTAATGCCTTCATTGACAATGCATAAAAACAGAAGACAAAAGCTCAAAGCTGTGAAACAGATCCTATTCACCAGCGATATTACTTGATATGCGTCTATTGCACAAGGCGCGCGCTATACACGTTCGTGCGAGGATATGAGTAATGTCTGAGTTCTACGCGCCTTCCGTTAAACATGCGGTTATCGGAGCGTGGTAAAGTTTCAGGAAATTCATCTACGTTAAAATTATTGAGACAGATCTGCTAGATGTCGTTTAATTAAAGGTACTAACTTGCTTCTTGCAACTTTAACGGCGAAGGAATACCGAGCGTTAGTCAGATAGGCGTGTGGCGGGCGGGCAGCATGTTTTATCTCGCAGTGGAACAAGGCCACTCGCCCGTACCTGTTTTGTACTGACGTCACGATGCTGAACAAATCTTCGTCTGACGGATGAGTGTTCTTTTAGTAATCATCTTCTAAATAATTCACTACTTAACTCATAGGATTGGGATATTAGAAAAACCCTGCATACATCGTACTTTCAAATTTGAATGAATTGGAAAGGTAAAAGGTTGAACCTTATCAATACCGTCATCACGTTTACTACGTTAATGACATAACCACATAGATAAATCATTTATAAACACCAAATAATCTATAAATTATTGTCTAATTATTGTCTAATTACGTTCGTAGAAGACAGTTCCACCCAGGTCCCCAGGTTTAAACTCAGGATTGAGATAAAGCAGGAATGTGAACTCATCCTTGTCGTAACAGTCCTTGTGTATGCGTGTGTGATCCCAAGCTCGGTTCAGATTACACGACACATCATAGGGGTACCAGTCAGCGTGGCCTGGGAGTTAAAGTATAAGTTTTATTACATTCTCTAATACCTACTAATTGGAAATTGGCACCCAAGTCCTAACGTTGCCCAAACAAGCACAAATTGTCAACATTTTGTTTAGAAATAATGCGATTGAAATCAAAGTTTATTGTTACTTATACATAGTGTAAGATACACAACGCTTTAGAGGCGTAACATTTAAAGCCCCGCAGACCCCGCAATTTTCAGCACCTCTGCAGTAAAAGGGCACCCTATGTTCCAAGTATCATCTTGTAAGAGCTGTTTAGTTATTTGTTTCAGTACTAAAAGGTCAAATATAGAGTATAAAGCTGACTACATAAGGCCGGGTTGACGAGAATGTATAGTTTTTTCCGGCTCTGTATAGGGGTGCAAAATTAAACAGCGGGGGAGGGGGCACGCACTGTAAACAAACGATACGCCACTGCAACACTTTACATTAATTTTTAAAATCAAGGGTCACAAAGGTAATGCTCAGTATGACGAAAATTAGTCTAAAAGCTACAGGAAAATTGTGTTTTTTGAATATGGACATATTTTTTGTTAGTATTTCACACGCTTTTATTGGGTAAAATCGTTTTAGTGAGACAGCAGTTGACTTGCTTTGCACATAGTGCCATAGTTCTCAAATCTCATTCAATAAAGGAGAATGAAGCTATTAAACCTGCAGTAGGTCATTAGTCGAAAAAACTAATTGGCATCGGCAATTTGCATCAGTGATTTGTAATGGGTAAGACTCGTCAATATCACTAGTCAGGAATTATTTTATTATTGTATCTTCAGATGAGATAAAATGGGAAGTACAAAGAACTAAATACAACCCCCACATTATCTCAACAAACAGGGAGTTTCTAAGTACTATCCTGCAAGATTCACATATTTCCAGGTCACTGATCTCCACTGTCTCTAATGTACTTAATAACAATACGGTGTACTAAACTTTATTAAAGAAAATGCAATCAACTCATAAAATTAAATTTACGTTTTGTTTAGAGATTTAGACCGTACGACGAACAGATTTACATGCAGACATGATTGTCTAGGTCACACTACCGAAATTTAGGATTATTCTTGACGGCGGGAAACAATGTTGCAACTTATACCATGAAACTTCACCGGCGCGCAGGCTCATCTAAAAATGACGTGTTCACAACTTCTGTCAGTCTGTTAGTGTTACTTAGTCGCAAAATCCAGAAAACATTGGCTAAGTAGCTATTGTGAGACTTGCTTAGGGAACAAAGGAGACATTATAACCAAGCGAGACAGCGGGTGTAGACTGTAGAACAATGCATTTTTGAGAAGGCGAGCCAGCATTGAGCACGTTTCCTCGATAATCCAACAAAAAGCTCATCCGAGGAAACAATCATTCCTTAGCCTTTACGGATCGGATCGTGAGCTCCTGATCATTTCGATAGAATTTCCAGCTTTTGTAACATTTTTTTCCGCGAATTACAGTCTGCAGTAGAAAATAGTTACATCGTTCTGGTAAAGCAACCTCATACCGACCCAGCAAGTTCCGATGAACAACACAACCGACCCAACAATAACTCCGACACTCGATAACAAATGGGTGAGATATTCCTGGGCGACCTATCATCTCCTGGTTCTCTTCTCCTCCCTCATTGGAGACAGCTTGGTCCTCTACGCCTCCTCCTGCAGGAAGGCCCTGAAAGTCCACCCTATCATTGTGACAGTTATCCAGCACATCGCAGTATCGGATTTGGCGGTGGTGCTGCTCCGTGTTCTCCCTCGTATAATCTCCTTCTTTGCCAACTCCTGGATTCTGGGGGACGTCACCTGCTCCCTCACTGCTTACGCTAATCCCGTGTTTTTCTACGCCGGCACTTATTTTGTAGCAGTTCTGACGACGTCTAAACTGTTGATATTGAAGAACCCGATAGGAGCAGTGACCTGGAGCCGACAGAGAGCTCACCATGTCTGCAGTGTGTTCTGGGTCCTCTCCCTCCTCTACCCGGTCTTTCTCCACACGGCCGGTAGTAACCTTGCCCACTTCGACATCAGGATATACTCCTGTCGCTACGTCACGGAGAGATGGGACACGGCGTCCCTGGTTCTTACTTACGTCCTGATGGTCGTCCCGGCTGTGATCATTATCGGGACGACCGTCCCTGCTTTGCGGTACTTAGCTTTAGCTCGACAAGCTGCACGGAGAGCGAGGGGAGTAGATCCCTGGCATGGTACTTTGACGGTATCTCTAACCGCTATTTTCTATCTGATATCCAATTTTCCCTTGTTCGTGTACTATATTTGCAAACATTTCTTTTCTAAACCCGACTCGGCCCGGCTGTTTCGGATTGGGATTTACTGCCTGTCGATAAACGTGGTCTCCAACTTTTACATCTACGCTTTGACAATCAGGAGTTTCAGGAGGTATCTCCGTTCCTGCTGGTATTCGTGGTTGGTTAGACTCGGATTACGGGACACTTCAGGTACTTTTACTCTTAATTCGGAAATTTAAACTAGTTAGGGAACCCATGATGGTGGTCATACGGGTGGGGAAATAAAGATTTTAGGGATGTTATTTTCCCAACTTTAGAGTTGGCGGCTAAATTAATTAAGTATTGATATTGATTGATCTAATTTCAGGAGTATTAGATAAGAGAGGATCTGCAGGGCAGGTTACTCTACGTATGTTGACGAAAACAACAATTATTTCACTTCGAGTTCAACAATCAGATGATATTGTAAAAAAGTGACTCAGGGCATCTAGAGATTATGTCTTTTCGTTACCAAGTGTGTGATGTAACTTTAAACTTTTAAAACATTAACTAGTAGCTGGTCTTTATTGGAATTTGTCTTTTTGAGATATGTACTCCAAAATAGAATGATGATGTTGTTATTAAATGCACTTTTTTACGGAACAGATTGTACCATGTTAGTTTTCTTTCATGAAGAACAGATATTTTGGGGTAAGATCTTTTATTTCAATCAAAGAATTTTCACAGCAATGGACGTCACAATCAGAGTCGGAAATCATTTCTATCACGTGTAAGTGTTTCTCTAAATTGAATTGATTGCGACTTCTCCCCAAGAATAGAAATTTGTTCTTTCGAGAAAAATGTTTTATAACAAATTGTCCTGTGATTAAAGATATAACAAAAGTAGATTCATTTGCATTATTTCATTATCGGTAACACGTGTCTATTGGTAAAAACAATTCGATTTTATAGCAAGTTTCGCAGCCTCTGGGTGAAACGCCAAAATCCAATTTGTTACATGATAGTTTGTTAAGGAGATTCGTAAACTTTAAGGAGGCGTCTGGGTCGCTCTGTTTCAGAAATTTTGTGTAAATTATTCGCTGGGTTTGGTCGTCTAAAAATTGACGGACGTTTGTTAACCCATTCAAGCAAAGTTCTATAGGTAGGCTTTGAATGCCTACAATTTGTTATGCCGTTATTCTAATTGCTGGGTATGTGAAGGCACTCCAAATTAAGTTATGGCACCAGGAAAAGTTACTGCAAATCTTTGCGAGTATTTACTAGTTACAAATAAGACAGACCGTTATAAATAAGACAGACCGTTATAAAAAGACAGACCGTTATAAATAAGACAGACCGTTATAAATAAGACAGACCGTTACAAATAAGACAGACCGTTACAAATAAGACAGACCGTTATAACACCTGTAATCTGAGTTAGAGTTTCCTTAGTTACAAATAAGACAGACCGTTATAACACCTGTAATCTGAGTTAGAGTTTCCTTAGTTACAAATAAGACAGACCGTTATAACACCTGTAATCTGAGTTAGAGTTTCCTTAGTTACAAATAAGACAGACCGTTATAACACCTGTAATCTGAGTTAGAGTTTCCTTAGTTACAAATAAGACAGACCGTTATAACACCTGTAATCTGAGTTAGAGTTTCCCTAACAACGCCCCACACTTCAGACTTTACAAACTCTACAGTGCGATGACCGCTAATCCACTGCACGTTGTCAGTCTCGCCCGCGTCGTCGCTGTCGTCATAGTAATACTGTGATGACAAGTATAGGTGGTCCCGCAGTTCAGACAGGAGTTCTGCGGAGGGATCTGTTTGAGTTCGGCAGTATGATGTCACCTAACTAACGGCTCATCGTACAAGACAGCCCCAAATATAGTTGTTGTTGAATTAGATTAAACCTAGAAATTCTTTTTTAAATTGAATGTCTTTTCAAAATTCGATAGACAAGTTCATAGAGGGACAGGACAAGTCCATATTTGAGCTGAGAAAAACATTTGGGACGGAAAGAATATCAATCGACATGTAGATTAACACCTAGATGAACATCTATATCAACACTAGTACGTACCATCTCTAAACAGATTGTCCAGAACGTAGATTGGACGATCGAGCGCCGTGTATTCTACACTCGTTATGTGATCCTCTGCTCTAAAATATCAAATAGTTTTAAAACTCAAGCACATTAATATTGCTGTTTTGTATCACTTTACCTTGCAGAGATGCCCTTATCATATATCTTGTCGTGATAGTGAAAGTCCACAAAATAAATTACCTGAAAGTTTTGTTGATGGCATCAGTTCCGCGGAAGATAGGAAAATGTGTTACAGTGTGAGGAAGATAGGTCGGCTTCACATCTACTTTATTGTAGATTGTTATTTGAAGCAACACTGAAATATTTAAAAGTTAAAAGTAGGATTTACCATGTCGCTTGATAGAACCTCATTTTGAGCTCTAGGGTATGAAGTACTCAATCCGCAGCAGCTAAATCTGAAATCTTGGCAAATGATGAAGATTACCTTGCCTTTATGTTAAATCTTGACAAATGATAAAGATTACCTTGCCTTTATGTTAAATCTTGACAAATGAAAAGATTACCTTGCCCAAATCCGGTGGAAATGGAGGGATATTGAAACTGGTAAGGTATTCTACAGGACCAAAGAAGTAAGCTGTATTGTACAGGTTGTATAGTTGTGTGAACATCGTCCTGAAACAGGGGATTTAGCAGTTTATCTGCCCAACTTCTCTTAAGATCTACGATAAATTCTTACAAAACTTCATAACGTGATAAACCATCAATAGACTGACAGCTGTCAGTCTACTCAATGATCTGTTTTCCTATTGGATAGCATTGAGTAAACGACCAAGCTTCACACTAATAAGGAAGCTCTTCACGACCTCACCTGACTTCCTTGTTCTTATAAACAAGCGGTTTAGTACCCATCAGCACTCAGCAGTAATGGCAAATTAGATACCGAACCAGTGACGTGCGTTGCAGATGCAGCTTACTCAGCCTACTTCGCTACTAAAGATTTCCTATTGCTCGGTTGCTCAGCACCCAGCGAAATGTCAAACCAATCAGAACCAAACTCTCTCGGAAAGAACCAATCAGAACATCTACAAAACATCACGTGGAGAACTGCACTGATAAGCTGACTGACTTAGTTAAGAGGAAAATAAAAACGTCGGACCAGATCTGCAATACTCATAACTGAGCAAGCTATTCCTGTGGTAAATTCTTGCAGCTGTGTGTTATTAGCCATTGATTAATAATTAATTACGTAAATATGTTTTATAACTCAGTAGGTTAAGAGGTAGAATACGCCTAGTTTCCTGAATAATGTCTCTTTCAAACTTTCCTTTCCATCGTACCGGGAAATTGTTAGATCAAAAAAGTTAGCCCGGAAGTGCTACCTCATCTCGATTATTTTGTAGCCTATGCTAAGAAGATTGCTGGAAAAGAAAGATCTGCAGCTGATATTTATCCTACTGGTTGGACTAGCTGCTGATGTACCAGGTATGTGAAATGTTATTGGTATTTTTCATCACTAAGTGTCCTTGGTATTGCAAAGCAAAGTACAGCGCATATGGACCTTTAATGACGTTTAGGTAAATCAGAATCCTAGCCTTCCACCAGAAAAGACAGCCTTTTAAAGGGTCAATATGGGGCATGGGCCATATAGGGAAAATGCTGGTGACTTGTCGAACACTAAGTAATAAAACGTGAGATCACTAGTGATGGAACTTAATTTCACAACGCTAAAAACAACAAAGTTAGGTTGGACAGCAGTACGACGTGGGAGCCGCATACCACTAGACCTAGAAAACACTCCTCTAGAGATAAAGACGGAGAGTGACCTAGAAAGTGGGGATGTAGTGAGTGTGTACTTCTACACAACACCAGGAGAGGACGCAGGAGGAGTGTGGATCTACTTCACCTCCACCCCACAGTACTGGCTCTACAGGTGCACCTCCAAGAGGGCTGACTTCCCATGTAACCTCCCTGCAAAAGTAGAGAAGGTATGGAGAATAACGGTAGATAAAACTGCAGGGATACGAGTAAAGATACACGGTAATAGTGTGGAAGTAGTTAACGTTCTCCTGTCTGATACGACGTGTAGTAGAAGTTCCTGGAAGAGGGAATGGAGCAGGGACATAGAACAGATATACTTCTCCTCCAATGTGCCTAACTATTACAGGGCTGCACAAACAGGCGATAAAAACTTTCATTAAAACAAGTTGTGAGATCTTTAAAAGTACAATATATCCATTTAATAGATATCAAAACAAATAAAACACTATGCATCCTGTTACTTCTTCAATTCTTTTCTATTTAAGGCCAACAAGAATTTCGCCAGCTTAGTTTGGTCTTAGGCAGACGCTAGATATCCATCTCTTTACTACCACAGCAACTATTATGCGTATGCTAAAAGCCATTGTGACCATGAGAAATATATACACGCATAGTATAAACATATTATATACATAGTAGTATATACACACATAGTATATATATATCTGTTGACATTATTCAATGTACAACCAGATTGTACGGGACTGAAGGAAGAGTTGACACACATACTGAAAACAACGAGACAGTTCCCAGCAGACCCCGGAACTGTGGTGGAAGTCACATGTTCCGACTCTGGAGCTATAAACTCAGGGAGCAGTGAAGTTACCTGCACATCAGGCATACTGTTTACTTTCCAGCGGGAACCGCACTGTTCAAGCCCAGGTATTTTTACCCAAATAAAACTACTATAAAAGACAAATACTACTAAGTTTTCAAGTTGTGCAATTTTTGTCAACATATTGTAATGTTAAGTTGATTTTCATGCACGGACAGCTGAAATTGAAATAATTGAAATAGAGATCAAAATAGAAATAAATTTCCTGATAGCTTACAAATAGGTTGGTATACTTTAAATAATTATATCACTTATAAGGGACGCTGGTGTAGAAATTGAATACAAAGTTGAAAATAACTCAAATATGCTTATTTATAACAGGCAAAGAAAGTATCGTGGCTGGTATCTATATTCGCTAATAAAATAGCTTGTTGTTTGGTTGCAACATTGATTGCACAAGAACTATTATCAATGCAAGTAACTTTGTTCCTGAGGAAACACAATCAAACCTCACTGGTAGAGAGAGGCGTGGCAAGGCATGGCTGTTGAAGATGACAAAAAATGAGTCACTGTTCGTGACAAAAGCGGACAAAGGAGGGGCAACATTGATCATGGATTACCAAGCAGTGGTAGATTGCATAGAAAAGGATCTCCAGAACGAAACAAATTTCAAGAAGTCTGAGCTTTCTGGATGAAATGATGACAGAGGTACGGGACAAAATTGTGGACAAGACGTTGGATCTACTGGAACGGAATGTCATCAGTGAAAAAGACAAGAAATTAATCACAGGATTGAATGAAAACAACAACCTTGTCCAATCACCGAATTCAGGCCAACAATACCGTACACATACCCCTCTTCAAAGTACATAAGTTGAATGAGGAACAACTTAAGAACAAGAAAACT
>JH152870.1:56176-67927 GCA_000226015.1 Mnemiopsis leidyi | reverse complement strand
TGTATACATTGCATTATGTGAACTTCATTCGTCGGCCGGAGGCAGTTAAGTCTGTTAACACAGCTATTATTGTATTCGTATACATGCAGATTAAGTTTGATAAAGGAGCGCGCGCGCACGAGCGTAACGCACGAACGTACACACGACATAAACCTAGTATACACATTCTCCAACCACCCCCTCGATCGTTAACCCTTAGTAATGCCTTTTTGCGCCTTCGGCGCAAAAAGGCATTTGACGGGAAAAATAAAAACTTCAGGCCACAAGTTTTGGCGAAGGTTGCTAAAAATATTGGATTTTGTTCAGCTTCAGCTTCAGGGACGAGGTGAAGCAATGAAAAGAGCCTCACTACTTTCCATTAACATGACAGTGCTTGCTGGAAATAATTCTACAACAATTTCTGCTCGTTTCATTGCATCCGCGAACCTCGCAACGACCGAGGAACTGTCAAAGAGTTTAATACTTTAATGAAAATAAAACAGACAAATTCAGTTGTTGAGGAATTCTATTGATGGTTAATGGTAATAAGACACACACACACACACACACACACACACACACACGAATAGTAAAAAACACCGCTAAGTTTGGAGATACTTTGATATGAAAATGTTATCATACATTAACTGGGAGGGTCGAAAGAAATCTTGTGTATGTTTTTATGTTTTATGCTAAAGTGCTTGAATATCAACAGGCTATCGAGTGAGCGTGGTTACGGTTCGGTTGCTTCAAGTACACAGTAAGTAAATTAACTTACAGCAGTGCCACTAGTAGGGGTGGTCGGGCTACCCAAATCAAGGAAGTCCTGCATTGAATCTATCAAAAGCCAGCTAGAGAAACGGCAGAAACAGCGCTTAGAAAATCAGTAGTGTGGTTGTCATGGTAACTGTAACCATGGTTACCTTGGTAACGAAACTAGCTTCACTTACCGTCCTGCCAAGTCTGCCACCAGCAGCTCTGTTACGACCAGCAGCCCTACTTAGAGAGCTCTCAGCAAGATCAGCTCTCTCCTCCGCTTCAGCAAGCTCAGCTTGGGCTTTCCTCAGTTTGGACTGGAGTTGGGACACTTGTGTTTCCTAGACAGAGGTTTTTATTAGTGTACGATATTGGTTTTAGAGTTATTGGGAGTTAGATTTTTTAATTAAAGTCAAAAAGTTATATGACGTAATCAGTCTAACCGAGTCGTCGAGGTTTCTCTTGAGAGTTTTGATCTTTGTGTTGTTCATGTCTAGAGAGGCTTGTTGTCGCTGAATGGTCTTGTGGTCCTCCTCCGCGTTGAACGCGTTCTCCTTGATCACTCGCTCCAGTTTCTTCGCCGCCTGGTGAGGGTGAAAGTAGCGACTAATAGGAACATGAAGTAGTGTGGCTTAATCTAATATTTTCAGCCTGATTTGCTATAAACATTCGCTTTTTCAGCAATTTCTATGAGCTCATTCAAACCTAAACTTTCTTTATACAAACCTTTTCGGCGTCCATGCGTCTCTTGATCTCGACATCCAGATCTGCTTCAGACTGTCGGACCTTGTTCTGTAGAGCAGCAATCTTGGACTTGCCGGCGTTTCTTGCTTGTTGTTCCAAGTCCTCTAGTTGGCTCTGAAAGAAGGGGCGGGTTTATTAAGTTTGTCGTCGGAGCTGGAAAGTGAATAAGATCGTACCAACTAAAAATAAACATCTTTGTTATTCCTAAAAGGGAGCCTCCAGGAAAAGTTCCGAATAACTAACAATCTAACCTCCAATTCGACGATTCTTCTGGTGAGAGTCTGACAAGCTCTCTCCTGGTTACTTTTGGCTTCCTGCTCAACCGACAATTCACTCTGGGTACGGTGTAGAGCTTCGTTAGCTCGTTGTGTCATCATTTCCGCGTTTCTCTTCTCCTCTTCGAGGTCCTCGATAGAGTCTCGGAGTTGGTGACACTCGGCTTCCAGCTTCTTGCGGGAACTCTCTACTGAGTTACGCTAACAAGGGTTGGTTATTAACGATGGGGTATTGAAATATAACGATCACGAAATTTGAATCTAGGAATTTTGAAGTAAAGATCGCAATGATGATTTAAGTAGTACATATGATGTTGACAGTCACACGTCGAGAAGCAACACTATCATTATCAAAATCCAGACAGAGTTTCAACAAACCTGTGTTTCCAGAGTAGCTACTTGAGAGTTAAGGTCAGACTTCTCGTTCTCCATACTCTTGAGGAGTCTCTCAACCCGCTCCAGGGCAGCCTCTAGATCATTCTTCTCGTTGGACAGAGCAGACGCCTTCTTGTCACTCTTGATCAGCGCTGTCTTGAGGTTCTCGCCGTTCTTGTTGGAATCCTCAAGAGCGAGCTGCATCTCGTTGAGAGCCTTCTGTTGCTTGCCCAGGTTTCCATTGAGAGCTCCGATAGTTTTCTCCGCGTTGTCCAGATCGTCATGGAGACCAGCAACTTCTGTTTCCACCATCTTCCTGGCCTTGACAAGATCATTCTTGATCTTAGTCTCGTCCTCGATCTGCTGGTGAAGAGAGTCGATCTGTCTGAGCAGGTTCTTCCTGTCCTTGTCACCCTCCTCATCCTTTTCTCCCAACCTCTTCTCCATCTCCATCTTCAAATGGCTCAGTTCGAGAGTTAGTTTAGACGTCTTGTTCTCCTCCATGGTCAGAAGAGTCTCAGCCTCCTCCAGCTGGTTCCTCAGCTCCTCGTTGTCCGCCTCTAGCTTCCTCCTCAACTTCTCTATCTCGTGAGTTGCTTTGCCGCCTCCCTCAAGCTGCTCAGCCAACTCGGAGTTCTCAGCCTGGAGAGACTTGACCTGTCGTTTTGCGGTGTCAAGCTCGTCTTGCAGCTCAGAGTTGGCGTTCTTCAAGTTCATACTGTCGGTGCTGATCTTCTGGATCTCTCTTACCAGACCCTCGTTCCTGGTTACCTCCTGGTCGTACTTGGACTTCCACTCGCTCACCATCTGATCCACTTTCCTCTGCTTCTTCTCCATGGAAGCCAGATCGTTCTTCACTCGGTCCAGCTCGATAGTAGTGTCCTCCAACTCCAGAGTTAGACGTTGTCTAGACTTGTCAGCTTGGTTCGCCTTGGTCTGCACCTCGTCCACGGTGTCCTCCAGTTCGTTAATCTTGTTCTGGAGACGTCTGTTCTCGGCTTCAAGCTCCTCTATCCTGGGCAGGTGCTCGGTCTCGGTGACGTGTCTGGCGGCAGTCAGTTCGTTCTGAGCTAGACCCAACATTCTCTCCTTATCTTCCCTCTCACTGATAGCCATCTCTAGCTCCTCCTGCAGGTTCTCTATCTCCGAGGAGGCTTGTTTCAGCTGGGTGGCAATGCCGTTCTTCTCCGATGTGACAATCTCTATCTGACCATTGAGTTCGTCTATCTGGTTCTGGAGTCCTTTCTTGCTTCTGTTAAGGTTCACTTCCTTCGCTTCCATATCTTCGATACGAGCTGAAAGCTCATTGTTCTCCTTTACCAGCCTGAAAATATACTTAGATAAGAGTTTAGAAATGGGTATTTGTCACTTTGATGAAAATTCATATAGATATGATAAGTCATGAAGAAATGAATTTACAGAAAAATCTGTAGTTATATTAAGCATTTCACGGTCTTTTCGAGAAGTATCTCTTTATGGATACTTGAAGTTCCGTTCTTACTTGTTGTATTTGTCAGCCAAGTCTCTCAAGTTAGTTTCCATGGTAGCACAGCGACTGTTAGAATCTCCTAACTGTTCATCCAACATTCTGGCTGTCTTCTCCAAGTTGGACTTCTGTTTCAGCAGGTTGTCATGAGCTTCTGTTAGAGCGTCAAACTCAGCCTGGGCACTGGCACGGTCCTTGTCGTTCCTGGTGAAATTACGAGTTAAATTCCTGGTGAAATTACGAGTTAAATTATTCGTCAGGAAAGCGATCATAGATACACTCTGGTTTATGATTGAGAGAAAAGAAAAAAGTTTTAAAGAAGAAAATAAAAGCTGAGAACTACAGCTGTGCAGCGTATTAGAAGCGAATAATGAAATTTCCGAATATTCACTTTGCTTTAGTCTTCTTTGCCAGATCCTGAGCTTCCTCCAGCATAAGCTGAGTTTCGGTAAGTTTCTTCTTCAGAGCATCTATAGATTCGCCATGCTCCCGCTCCGAGGTTTCTAGATCATTCTTCAACTTGGAGATTTCCTCTTCGCGTCTACGATTCACGTCAATCTGCAGGAATAAGATAATAAGTATCACGGAGACGGATGAAATTAGCAAATAAATCTAAAACAAAACTTAAATTGCAAGAAATAACTTTGTATGTCGGGGTTAAATATAGCGTAAATTCTTCAAACAGGCGGCATCTTTGACTAAAAATAAAATCGAAACTTGATCCTAATTATCAGATTTACTTTGTAATGCGTGAGATCTAACATAGACATTAAAGCTGCACTCCAGGGATAGTAAGATTGGAATGTTTACATTTATATACCGAAGATAACAAAACAAAACACTAAGATCTAAGTAGCAACAACGGCCAGCCCCTGAAGGAATTCTGGACCTGCAGTAACTAGTCCAAGATTAATCATGTTTGACAGGATAAGTTTGTTACAAACTCAATGATATGCTCCGTGTAGATGTCAGCTGTGTCAAATAGGCGGTTTGGTAACATTCCTTGCAGGGTACATGATCACGTGGGACATAATCAGAGGGACAGAGGAACGTTATGAGAGGAAAGTCCAAGTTGCTGATTTCTATACGATCACCAAGAAGGAGTGGTCGAGACTGGCAGTGAATCCTTTAAAACCCCAAAACCCAGTATAAAGATATGGAAAACTAAAACTGATAAAACTAGTGACTAAACCTAAAACTTCTAACTACTACTACTAGTAGTAGTAGTTATATTAGTAATTATAAGCTTTATTAAGTAACTAATCCTCAAACCAACCTGAGCAGCGGTAGCACCTCCAGCTTCCTCTAGTCGCTCCTGTAGATCTTGTAGTTCCCTGTCCAGCTCCTTACACTGTCTCTCTACTCGGGATTTAGCAGACTTCTCACCCTGGATTTCAGTTAGAAAGTCAAACACAAGGATTTATCGTACTGGCATGTTAAAATCTAAGCAGGATATGCACATTTCAAATCGATATGTGATCAAGACACGCGTCAAGAAGGATCTGGTATTAACTCCGACTTCTCCAAGCACCCAAAAAACATTCGATCCACACTATACGGACCTCCAGTTCCTCCTCCAGATCGTGTATTCTGTTGTTGAGATCTTTGATTATTCTGTCCTTCTTCTGTCCTGACTCCTGCTCCTCCTCAAGGGATTGGTTAGCAGCTGACAACTCTCCTTCTCGCTTCTTTAACTCGGCCTCGACTTGCGCCTTAGCGCTGAAATGATATCACGATTATTCATCGCATCAGGATGAATATAGATAGAAAAGGGTCAGTTATACTCCTTGTCGATGTAAAGAGACTTTTATACATTGAATTACTTTAAGTTTACTCATTAGTAATCTTACTTAGTGACGTCTTCTAGTTTAGCGACAGTATCTTTAAGTTCGCTTTCCTTAGTTCTGAGGGTCTTGTCAAGAGCAGCTTTGTTTAGTCTCTCGTTCTCCAGCTCCTCGCTCAGTCCTGCGGTATTTTGGGGTCACGTGACATTCATTGACCAATGAGAAGTTAGCTATTTCTTATCACATTCGTTAGTAACCACTAACCGCCAACAACTTGCAATGAATATCAAGAAACGGATATAAAGACAAAACACGAACGTTTGATTTCGACATCGGCTTTCTTCTTTGCCCGGTCCAAGCTGGCAGCCTTCTCAGAGGCGGATGCAAGGCTCACTTCCAGATCTGTGATTGAACCTTCCAGAGACTTCTGTTTGTCCTGCAACCTTCTCAACTCTTCATCTTTCTTCGTGCATTCTTCCTCTTTAGCAGCTAGAGCTTCGTCTTTTCTGTGCAGATCTGCGTCTTTCTATTTGGGAGGAATGACATTTGAAATGTTTGAATCATTATTTTGGTTAATGGAGGAATTGTTTTCTTTGAAGTTTTTTCGTCTACTGATAAAGATTAACACTCATTAGCCGAAAAAGATTTCAATGTGGTCTTAACCACTCACCGTCTTGATACTCGATTCTAGAAGTTCTATATTCGACTTCACATCAGACAGTTCAGCCTCCAGGGCCCTCTTCTGAGCACTAATCTTGAAGTTGTTGTCTTGCTCTTCATCTATCTGATCCATCAAACCCTGTCAGAAAAGTGAGTCAAATATAACCTTAATATCATTGGTGGCTACCGTTTCAAAGAAAGTTTGTATTTACGACTTTTTTCAACCAGAGCATTTTGAATGCGACTTTTTTCAACCAGAGCATTTGTATGAAAACTAGGTTCCTTTCAACTTCCACGCTAATCAATTTTTGATGACTAAAAATGGACTTTGTTATCTTACCGATACTTCATCCTCAAGTTTTGACTTCATGGCCTCAAGTTTAGTGCACTGTTCCTCAGCTTCAATAGCAGCTTGTTGCTCCTTTGTGAGAGTGTCTTTAACTTTAACATTCTCAGCCAAGGCAGCGTCTAGTTTCGCCTGGAGATCGTCAGACTGAACCTTATACTCATCTGCTTGCTTCCTGACTTTTTCGATCTCCCTTTCTTTTTCCTTAAATTCTTCCTCTTGCCTGTGGGAAACAGGATTAGAGATTTCCGATTATTCATAAAGCTCAAGTTTTACAGCTAGAAACTGAATTTTCGAACAACAAAATTGAGTAACAAAAGAGCACATACTTACAAACTCTCTAGCAACTTAAATCGACAGACTTCTGACGCCACTACCGACGCCACTATTGACGCCACTATTGACGCCATCACACTGACCTGGTGACTGAGAGAAGAGGTTTAACTTTAGTGAACAACCTCCACCACTGCCACTTTCTCAACACGAAGTACTGTCTAGTGTTCCTCTGAGCTACCAAAACTCCGACTCTCAGATCTAGAAGTTTCCTGAACCTCTTCCTAGCCAGCCAGCCTCGTGCTAGAGTCTGGAAGCCAATCAGGACTTCCTTAACTCGCTCGTCCCTCTTGTCTTCTAGTGCTCCTATCACACCTGCTCTCAGGAAAATCTAGAGGGAGGAATGACGTCATGAATTTTTATTATTTGAAATTTCCAGCCAAATTACAAACCGGAGTTTCTCTGCAGCTTGAAATTACAATCAGGAACGTGAAAAGAAAACAGTAACGATTAAACTAAACCAGGGATAATATCCCGAAACCTGCACACTGCTTTTACCTTGCTGTATCCCATCCTGAATTCGTTTTCCTCGAGATTGAGAGCCTCCACAAGTTTCTCGGTAGCCTTCATTCCGTCAACAAAGCCAGGGGGAATAGCTTTGGGAGCCAGGATGGTGTATCTGTAGGGGTAAACGTGTCAAATACTTCCTGTCTTAATTTCTTGCAGGAAAATAGGTTATTTCCTTGGTGCATTACTAGGTAGGTTGAGAGACAAAACCAAAAGTTTTGCACAAACACAGACGTTTTACAAAGTTTTCAATAACCCTCTCCCTCACACCCTTGGTTGAAAACTCAGGAGTTCATTCTGAACAGACGAATAGATGAGATATTATTACGATAAGCTTATAAAAAAGAAAAATTTTATTCTTGCCTAACAACCTACCTCTGCACAAACTCTTGGTAAAGAAGACGGTTGGGGAATCCCTTCCTGACGATTCTGATGCCCTCCAGAACACCATTACATCTCAGCTGTTCCAACACTAGTTTAGCCTCGATTATTCCTCCCTTCTTTTTCATGTTGGGCAGGATACATCTGAAAGAAGAGGAGATTTTAGCGAAATAAACCAGCAGCTCAATGTGGGATTGGGAAACGTAAATATCCTTACTTTTTGTCCATACACAACGAGAGAAAGTATTGATGATTGTTGATGCTCCGTTAGGTTCAGTAGAAAAATATATCGCCTATAATCGGGATTTTTAAACTTCGAACGGATTCCCTCAATGTTCAGAGGGTTGGCCTGTGACAGAATTGAGTTCTGACTTTTTAAGATTGAACAGGATCTAAATAATAGGCCGTGTGTCGGTATTTTAGCTCAGGAATTTTGTGGCGAACTTGTTTGGTTACGGGAAGTTAGGCGGCTTTAGGCACGTCTGTTGCAGGACGTCCTTATTGGAACAACGTGGACACTGCACTGCAGCTTAAATTAAGCCAATTCAGGAAGACATGGTGTGAGTAGGAATTGTGTCGGTCTTTGGGAAACGTCCACAGAAATGAGAAATTTTTCATACTGAGGTTTTTTCGTATATTATAAGGAGATGTTTGTCCAAAAAAGGAGATGTTTGCCCATATAAGGAGATGGTTGTCCATATAAGGAGGTGGTTGTCCATATAAGGAAATATCATTACCTGATGAAGTGGGGAGTGGTAGACTGCAGGGTGGTGAGCAGATGTTCTACAGCTTGTTTGTGGATCATGGCTACTGTCTGGAACGAACCACCCTTCTTCCTTCCTCGGCCAGTGCTGGCAACTTCCGGGGCCTCGAACAGTTTGCTGAACACTGGGTCTTTGCTCTTCACAAACAGCTGAGAAGACAGACGTTAAACAAGTGTTCCTTGTCACGTGTTAAACAAGTTCCCACGTGGTTGCAAAATAGAAAAGTTCTGATTGGTAAGGAAATTAGTTCGGTTCACTTTGAAGAGCGGGCTTCATTTCTCAAATATTTTTAGAGGCGTGGGATGAAAACCGCCTCTAGAGAACCAAAAAGAGACAAGTCTACTTAAAAAGAGAGGCTGCAGGAGACGAGCAATCTTAACCCTAGCCGAAAGCACTGCAACAAGGATTTTATATGACTTGTGAAACTGGGTTCGCTAGTAGTTTGCAATCAGCTACATGTAATACATGAATATACATGTCATGTATATTCTACAAAATGTACATTCTAAAATGTAAATTCAACCTTCAACAATGTATAATTAAGAAAATGTACATTCCATAAAATACCTATCTACAGCACAAGAACAGTACACACCTCGACAACATTCTCATTAAGAGGATCCTTGTTCTTATCTAGCCAACCGTCCACGTTGTAACCAACAGATCCGGCGTAGTGAATAATCTGGAAGTGTACAGGGTTCGTTCCCATGGCACCTGCAATAGGACCGTATTTGTGAAAGGTGCTGAGCAGACAATCTGTTCTTAAGGACTTTTGATAACAGGAGATAGCATAGTTTCTAAAGTCGCTCAGCTGATAGACTTACTCTTGGCTGAAGGCTTCAAAAACTTGGGATGTTTGCCGTTGTGGGCGCTGATCAGTTTCGTCAGGAAGGTCTGGTCAGTAGCTTTAGGCATGATGCACTCCTCGTCCATCACAGCAAACACTCCCATGTTCTGAAGATATGGAATTTGTTAGAGGGACAGAGGGTGATTGTTAGAGGAATAAAGGGTGTTGGTGGGAGAGTTTAGAGCTTGACGCTTCAAAGTTTCTAGGAAAAGTCATCAAGAACTGAGAGGCCCAATCAAAATACGATAAATTCCAGATTGAGTTGGAAATGTATAAAATTCCGTGAAAATGAGCAAATATATAAAATTCCGTGACGGACCCTCTCGATAAGTTCGATGGTAGGTTCCAAGTCCAGGCCGAAGTCGATAAAGTCCCACTTGATGCCCTCCTTGCGGTATTCCTCCTGTTCTAGGGTAAACATGTGGTGGTTGAAGAACTGCTGGATCTTCTCGTTCGTCAGGTTGATACACAGCTGCTCGAACGAGTTGAACTGAAATACGGAGTCGTTAGTAATGGCAATATGGGTTGTGATTTTCACGATTTACTAAATCTTGAAATTCTCGTAAGATGAGATTAGCAGATAACAAAAATGCAACTTCAATATCTATTATTATTACGATTTGTATTACAGCTATGAAAGAGTGTGTCAATTTGGAGGATACTCATTACTCAGGTGCATGATAAAGATCGTCAGTGAAAACTGAATACTGGGAGAGTAGAAAGATATCAAATGTAAGATGATATGTATAAAAAAGAACCCAACAGATTCGAACTCACGTCGAATATCTCAAAACCGGCGATATCAAGAACTCCAATGAAGAAGTTCTTTCTGAGTTTAGTTTCCAGAGTCTCGTTACACATGTCGAGTACGAGTTTAAACAGCTTCTCGAATATACTCTTACACAGGGCGTTGATGCTGTATTTCACCTGTGGTAGATTGGGAGTTAGACTTGTTACAGTGAAAACAGTGAAACAGTTGGAACAGTGGAAACAGTAGGAACAGTGGAAACAGTTGGAACAGTTGAAACTGTGGAGAAAAAACGAAAACCAGCTATTCGCAGGAGATTAGAAAATACATTTTGACTCTTCGAACGAATCAGGACTCGACAAAAGGACTTAGAAAGCGTTAGTCAAGCCGTTAGATTAGTGTTATCTATCTATGTAAACAAAAGTTTGAGAAACAAGCTGCACGAACCTGTCCGGCGTTTTGTCCTTTATGGACGTACTCAGATCCTACTTTAATTCTAGGTTTTATCAGAGCTTTAGTCATCTCGACAGCGTTAACTCCGAACATGTGACACGCCTTGTCGATCCACTGTAGGATATAGTAGATTAGCTGGAAGTATTAACGGGGATATCCACTGTAGGATAAAGTAGATTAGCGGGAAGTTTTTACAGGGATATCCACTGTAGGATATAGTAGATTAGCGGGAAGTATTTGGTAGATTTGCGGGAAGTATTTACGATGATAAGGAATTAAGTTTTAAAATCTTAGGTCTACGATTTCATTCACTATGGAATGATGAAATTCAGCAATCCATTGTTAATAAATTCTTATGGTCCGATGAATAGTTTTATGACTTAACATTTTTTTCGGTGGAATTTGGAAATATTTTCAACCTGAGCATCATCAATGGTGCAGCCCTCATCCCTCTTGTTTGCTTTGAGTGTGGTGTTTCCCAAGTGGAGAACTCCAGCAGTGAACTTGAAGATCTTTCTCTGCATCTCCTCTGTAAAGTGGAGATGTTAGCGTTGATACTACGTACTGTGGTATCACTGTAGTGACACTACGTAACACTATGGTGACACTACGTATTTCTATGGTGACACTACGTAACACTATGGTGACACTACGTATCACTATTGTGACACTACGTATCACTATTGTGACACTACGTAACACTATGGTGACACTACGTAACACTATGGTGACACTACGTAACACTATGATGACACTACGTATCACTATGGTGACACTACGTATCACTATGGTGACACTACGTATCACTCTGGTGACACTACGTAACACTATCAGAGGCAACATTTAAGTGCGGTCAAAAATCGCAAATTATGCGGTGCCGCACTTGCTCAAAAAGGCGAGTTGTGCGGCAGAGTGCGGCGAAAATTGTCAAATTATGCGGCGAAATTGCGGCAAAATTTCCATAGAAGTGCGGTGATTGTGCGGCATTTAAAGCTTATTTTTGGGTCCATTCAAGCATAAAAACTCAAAGTGTAACGTGATATGACGATTGGATACTTAGCAACAAGTATTGGCTATTACGATCAACATAGGTAAATGATGTGTATTGGCCAAGCTTCAGCTACTGACGAAAACGTACTAAGTGACGAAAACGTCCCAAGTCCAGGACGAAAACGTCCCAGATTCCGAGCAACAAGTACCAAAATGTCCTTCATTCCGAGTAAGGCTTGTCAAGCGCAAGGACGAAAACGTCCCAGATTCGGATCAGCAAGGACGAAAACGTCCCAGATTCCGATCAGCAAGGTACGAAAACG
>JH152870.1:40633-51021 GCA_000226015.1 Mnemiopsis leidyi | reverse complement strand
GAGTGAGAGTCGCACCAGGTCGTCTCCGTTAGAGTGAGAGTCGCACCAGGTCGTCTCCGTTAGAGTGAGAGTCGCACCAGGTCGTCTCCGTTAGAGTGAGAGTCGCACCAGGTCGTCTCCGTTAGAGTGAGAGTCGCACCAGGTCGTCTCCGTTAGAGTGAGAGTCGCACCAGGTCGTGTCAGACACGTTCTTTAGTTACCACTTCGGGGGATTGGCAGGTTGGGGAATGCGAACAAGGCTAGTCAGTGAGTCCAGTGTTGGGTTGGTAGAAAGTTCGGTATTCAGATTTGTAAGTTTTCGTTGAGGAGGACAGTAATATTGTATATTCAATTTTCACGCGGTCATGGCAACTTCCAGAAAAAACCATTAGACCTACTGAATTTTTAAACTTTCCTCTAGCCATTACATAATGTGGTGTGGTACTCGTAAACCTCGACACTCGCAAACCATGGCCTGGTAACAGCGCCAGTATTGCCTTATATGGTCAAGACCGATAATGTCACTTGTATTTGGGTTCATGATGACAAGTCGGAAGAATCAGCCCGCACCCACCTTTACTCGCATTTTGAAAAAACACTACGTCATACCACTAGTGATGATAGCTACATGAAATATGGAGATGATGTAGCTACAAATGTACTGAGATTTCTACTTATATCACAGTTTTAATATACCGACATTTCTACTTACATCATGCCGTTATGGTGTTTGTACATTGAGCAAACACACATCTTCTAAATTTGACGTTTGGGCTGTCTAAAGTTTACGGGGTTCGAATATAAGTCGTGGACGCGTGTAGTGAAGAGTTGAAAGATATTTTTAACTTTGAGAAAGTTTGACAAGGGTGTGTCTATGCCGGAAATAGGATGTCATTTATATGTGGGACTAGAAAACCTGTAACTTTGAAGTAATTCCGCAGTCGAAATAAAATATACAGTTCTATTAATAGGGCGTACAGACGCTTTTACAGAATAAAGATAAAGTTAAGTTGCTAACGTATATAAAAAGATCTATAAATTAGTTAACTAACGTATATCATAGACGAGTAGTATCTCTGTCTGAGGTTATGAAGGACGCTAGCCTCGTTAAGATAAGTCAAGTTAGCCATATCTTCTAACTTCTCGAATTTGGGAGGATTTATCTGCTGGGTATCTTCTTTTTTTACTAGTCAGCTCCTGAAGTTTTAGATACTGTTAGAGATAGACGGATTCGGGGAATAGATGGTGTGAGAATATTCCAAAATTTTACCAAGAAATAATTTGCGGGAGATATAAAAAACATGTACAAACCATGATTGATATGTCGTGCAGATTGATATCATGCAGATAGCACACAAACCTCGTTGCTCTGCGCTTTCTGGACTTTGTAGGAGTCTCCGTTGTCTTCGAGAACGACGGCTTTGGCAAAGCCATGATCTTTATCGTTAATCCAGACTTGCTTTTTGTCGCTGAACTGTTCAGCCCCCAGCTGCGCTTCCGCGCGCAGGAACTCCATCCTTGCCACTGGAAAGCAATTAATTAGTGACCTATTAGCGACCCATTACTGATCTATTAGTGACCTATTAGTGACCTTTAAGTGGTCTAGTAGAGATCTATAAGTGATCTATTAACAAACCATTGGAAACGTCGAAAATTTTCTTAAAGGATTGTAAAAATATAGTTTGGAGACTAATGATTACATCGTATAATCCAAGTTCTGGAATGAACGATGAGAAAAATTGATCCATTCGGCCATTCCCACTATAAGTATACAGCCCACTGCTATTTCTAACTTACAAAGAATAAAATCTCCAAATTGATTGCACTTTGAAGCACTGCACACAAATGGCCGCCGGGGAAATGTTAAAATTCTAGAAGAATACAGAGTCTACATTCCTTTACGAAAATCTCTGTTCTAATTTCCTAATTCACTTACGTGTAGCACAAAAAAATTTGAATTTAAAAACATGTAATCATCATAAATTATTTGTAAGGTCGGTAAGTATAAACGTAAAGGAAGAACAATTAGAAGATGCAAGATGCAAGAAGAAAACTAAACAAAATATTGAGTAAAACGAACTAGCCAGCATGGCCATGCAAATAAGTGTAAAAACAAAGAAACTGAAGAGGTGCAAAAGAGGCGGATCAAATATCAGTAACGGTCAGGTGGTATGACTACGCTAGGTAGTAGGTAAGTAGTACTTGAAACTGATATAAATACGTGAAGTAACTGTACAGTGTGTGTGTGTGTGTGTGTGTGTGTGTGTGTGTGAAGTTTAATATATCAGGACACAGGTGCACTGTGCATAGCAAATGTAGTAGAGATAGGGAAAAACACGGTAACCGTTGCTATGGTAACTGTCATCATGAAAACCTGGATGATTTTTGAAAGACAAGCAAGAATTAGTTACTAAATCAGTAACTAAATAAGTAACTAAATCAGTTACTAAATCAGTTACTAAATCAGTAACTAAATAACAAGTACAGGTACTACTTCCACAGTTTGCTAATTAGAACTACTGGAGTTTGTTAAACAAAGTAAGGGTGTGATCTGTGCAGAGTGAAAGGGTGCAAAAAGGTACAAACAGTTAAACAGTTGAAGTGCATCTGTCCGGGTTTAAACAGCAATAGAATCAGGGGGCTGCACCATTTATAGGACTATTTGCAGCGCAAAGCAATTCGCAGTGCAATTGTGCAACTTGCAGTGAAAGTTGCATGGGCCGCATTAATATTTTATAAGGCTCTTCGAAGATCGAAGGGGGTTTACTGAATGAGTGACTGCACATAGGAGGATTCTTTCCGATGGAATATTATCTAATTTTTTCGATTCCTTATGGTAAAATTGTGAGCAGTATTCAAAGCGTAAGTTGGAAAGTGGACTGGATTATATGTAGCTGTACACCTCATATTAGTAAGCTGCAATATATCGAACATTAATGCAACTAATATATATCCTTAAACAACTTAACAAAGTGTAGACAGCCGGGGGAATTACAAATTGGAGAAATTTAGCTGGAAAACCACAGCGTGAATATTTGTAATATTTCCTGCAAACAGACGGACAGCCAGACAGCTACCATGGTTACTATTACCATGGTAACCGGAACGCCGACAGTCTCATTGTCTCTCAGCAACACTCCACCTCCCTTTCTAAGTCTTACATGGGCTTCTTGTCATTAAACTTATTTAATGATAATAATGTAGTCAGCTGTGCTAGTTGAACATGTTTGACGACAAAGCCTCAAGACCTGTAAGTTGTTTTTGTGAGAGGTACTGTAGTCAGCTATGTAGTGACTGTGCTAGCCTGTGCTGTGTAGAAATATACTACTGGTGTGATAGAACTGTTGTTGAGAGAGAAATATACTACTAGGAGTAGGGGTGATAGAACTGTTGTTGAGAGAGAAATATACTACTGGGGGTGATAGAACTGTTGTTGAGAGAGAAAAAAGGAAGCTAATGACGAGTTTGCTGTAAACAAGTTGAAAACTTGTACAGCGAGTGTAGGAAATAGTAATAGAGTCTACAAGGTAACATGCTGTTTAATTACAGCAGTTAATGTAGGTTAATTACAGCTGCGATAAATAAATCAATCAGTAAAGCTTACTAACAGTAAACAGAAAGGCAAACTTACAGACAAAACATGACAAGATGTTGAGGGGCGTGTAGCTTATTATCCCTACACTATAGGGATACTCAGCTATTAAGTAGGGGAAGGAGCTAATATTCAGATTTGAGAGAGGGGGTGGGTTGAGGTTAGTTGAAATGGTAGGTAGAGAAATATCGAAGATAAGGATGAGGGTCGAGAAGGAAGGAGACAATATCGTAGGGTAAAGAGTTAAGAGGGAAAGGGGACAGGGGGGAAAGATTGAAAGAAGAAGGGGAAGAGGGGGAGAGAGGGTGGGAGGTATTATAGAGGGATAATCAGGATGACGGAGGAGCATATTGCGGAGAAAGCGAATAAGTATCAAGCGGAGACACCCAGAGGGATTAGAGCGTAGAGAGCCATACAAATACCTCAACAAATAACTGAAATTCCAACCAGGACCGACCTTGCATTCAGCCCAAACACACAAACACACACACAAACATATTACAGGATGTAATTATGAGTACACTCAGTCCCACTTCTCCACTACTCAGCAAGGGGACACACTCAAATTAGATCCTTGACAACTGAAACTAAGTAGTGAGGAACTAAAATAGAGAATGTTAAGATCACAACATGGCAAGTAAGTGTGGTCTACAAGCATCTGGAGGATGACATGTGATAGGAACATGATGGTGTCTGGCGTTAGGAAATTATCACGTCTCTAATTGACGTAATCTGGAAAGGAATTCTTTCTTTATTTTCTAGATTATGAAAGAATCTTACATATTTTGGGGGACCGAACTTAATGTTGATGAATTGATGAGCATCAAGAAGATTTATAATTGGCAATTATTGTCTGCTTTCTGACTCAGCCTCAGCAAGATCAGGAGAAAGTGAACTATAGACGACAAAATACGTCCAGAAGACTGCTAACAGCTTAACTTGCTTCACCAGTGCCATACCCGACCCCATATTTTGTTTACACGCTTCAACTGCGTTGCAATGCAGTGTTACATAGCGAGATGTCATGAATAGAGTTACAATAAGATCACGCAGTACTAGAGCTTGCGACACCTACCCACAGGTAACGTTCCTTTGAAGTTACCTGTAACAAACTCTACACGTTAAATATTAACGCGAAAGAAAAATTTTTCAGTAAATTATGCTGAAGTGAAAAGCGGAGCAGCAAATCCAGGAGGTTAATTGGAGGAAATTAGTTGAAAATTAGTTGCAAAGTTAGCTGGGCGGACAGATTGTTGAGGAGTGACAAAAATATGTCTCGGAGAGAAGCGTGTGTCGAAATTACTTCGCTTATCTTAGACCGTGTTATAATGATTTAACCATGTTACAAAACGTATTCAGACGAATTTGACAATGTATGAAAATAAAATAAGTTTGGTAAGTAAATAAGTAATATTAACTTGCATCAACATGTTTGTTTAGATGAGCAAACAGTAAACACACGGACTCGCCATTAAACACGCGGACTCGATCACTGATTTCTGACAAATCTACAGTGACTATAGATAGATGATAAATTAACTCAGAAGAACAAGCTTCGTTCATTAATATTCGTTACAATCAATTGTAACCGCGAAACTAAGCGTTACCATAGTAACTAAGCAGCTAAAGAAAAAGATGGTAAAAGATATGGTTGTCCAGACAAGTGAAGCCAATAAATCATTTAGCTAGTCTAGAATTGAGACTTATTTAAAACTTCATCGACTGAGCATTACTTAGTCCCTACTTGTTGAGTACACATAATCGTATTGGTGGGAAATTCCAGACATTATTTTAAACAAGATTCAGGACACAAACATTCTAGTTAGTTTTAGTCTTACAACCAATACTAAATAGGTAAATGTCACTGTTGTGGTAAACGTAAAGGAGGAAAATGATAGAGGAATGAAGGGGTGGAGCTCTCTGTACTTAACACTTGAATTGAACGAGTTGTCTAATATTCTGTAGGATAAAGCCCCAAGGTGGGCTCCGTTAACTGAAAGATTATGAATTATACAAAACTATAGAGGAATACCTGAAGATAACATGGCAAGTTAACAAGGTTAACATATAAAGTTAACTCAGTTCGACTTTAATTAAACTAAATATAACACAGAAGGACTGACAACCTAACGCTGTTTACAGAATGGACGTGGGTTTGTGAGCACTGATCACTGCAAATCATTGTTTAAGATCGCTCAAAAGAGAAAACGAATCAGATCTGCTCTGATTAGCTTTGGAGAAGTGAGGACAGGAGGAAGACCAAATCTGCGGAACAAGATTACAACCCAAACAAGACTAACGATTACACTGTCAAGACCGGAATATTACATCTGGAATAAATATACTACATTAGGACAATGCAGATCGTATGTAATGAGGGAGGCGACAAATTGAACTGCTTCTCGGAGAATATTGTTTCCGCCATTGAAGGTGGTGACATCACACATTCTAGTGACTAACGCGTCACCAACAGGGAGAGAGAGAGAGAACCTAGAAATCTGCTCTAAAACTGATGTGCACAACCGTCTTTCTAGAAACTTCTGCCGGACAGGCTTATTAAAGAGAATGGTGATTTGATTATTCTGTAACCTAAATATTTGAGGATTACATATTCATCAGTTCAGGGCGGTTATTCTAATCTGTAGCCTATAAAAATGTAGCCTATTAATATGTATTTCCGATTAGAAAATTAGATAAAAAAGTTTCCTATTTTCAACAAATCCGAGAACAATGACGAGGACTAAAGTCGCCAGAAAACCAGAACCGATTAAACTGTTGCGACTGTAACAAGAGAAATATTTACAAAGTTTTAGTGAACACTACATATAATCATGATAATGTTTACTACAGGGTCAGTGTACTAGAGTGTACTAAAGTGTACTACAGTATACCACAGTATACCATGCAGGGGACAGTACACTACAGGGGCAGTACACTACAGAGGCAGTACACTAGAGGCCAGAGGGGGCAGTACAAACCACCTATACACACAGCTACACACAACTACACACAACTACACACAACTGGTCTGCTACCAATATTCCCAACATGTTATTTGAGAAGTACACACAGTAGAAGTATAAGTGACCTTTGTGTTGCTCGGCTAAACGAACAAGAGATATAATTACTGGATAGAGGGGGGGAGAAGGGGGATAATTCTACCAGCACTCTCCTCACTCCTCAGTCCATAATGTGTCCCTTTGTTTTACTGTCCGGCATGGACCAAGTTATTGTGAGTTGGAGTAGTAATATTGGAGTAGTTTTGCTGCTGTGTAGTGTTGTATAGGAGCACATTGGAGATAAATTGGCAATGCAGCATGGAAAGTAGCCCTTTATTCGTATTGCATGCGGAGGTTGATGCGTACTATTAGTATAGCGTAACCCTTGTACGTGAAACAAGTCAATAGAAGCATTATGAGGTGTCAAGAGAAAAATACAATCTCAACATGAAGAAAAGTGCAGAGTAGAGATAATTCATGGCGCTGAACCAAGGTAACCAGTAACTTGTAACCTAAATGTAGTCCTTTATAGGATAATGTAAACCTATAAACTTAATGTCATCAGGATGGCGATATTGAATATACGCAGCTGTTTTGCAATGTTGTAAGAAATAGGTGAGACTAAACACCTATAAGAATCGTTAGCCAATATCAACGTGTTAGTATAGGTTAGCTAAAACTCCTCTTGCAATATAAATATGCACATGTGGACGGTACCAATGTATTGTATATCCTAGACATTGACTAAATATCTAAAATGTGGATGGCTTAAATGGCTTAAATCTTCTGAAATGTCACATTCAAGTGATTCAACTATCATCTCTCCTACAGTCAAAGAAAGGACCGCCCTCTAAGGGCGAGGTGCACATGTCACACATTCTGGAATCCCCGGATTGAGACACTTACATATCTGCAAGATATTTTACAAAGGAGTAGTTGAGATATTTATGAAGGAGTAACGAGGGAGAGTGTAACACGGATTGTGACAAGGTACCCGATGTCGCGCTGACAGATAAGAGTGCGCAGGGCACGAGATAGCACTTAGGTTAACTACCTCCTGAGACTTCTGTCTGTGGAAATCGATAGTTTTCATGCTCCGTCAAGGTCAAGGTAGAGACTTTTCGAAAAGGTGAAATTAGGGGAACAGTGTAATATAATGAGGAAAGACACGGACTGCAAGGAACTGGTTTCATTCCTGGAATTTTTGTCATACTGAGAAGGAAGGGAACGTCTTAACGCAATAAGAGTCGCGAGGATGATTACTTAACGCAATGATGTAATAAACTGCACTGAAAATGTAAGTGTGTGCTCGTCGTTAACCTGACATGTAATATTAACGATCAATATAAACTCACAATCTCTCAGATAAGAGAAGTATAGATAGAGAAGTATAGTGAGGTTTACAGGCTATATAGCCTCGTATGTGTTGCATTGTGCAGCGTTACTCTTTAGGATACATGTTGGGGAATCCCAACTTTGTTATCTTGTTAAGATCAGCCAATCACAGCGCTCCATCCCTGTCACGTGATCTGGCTCGGCCAATCAGGATGGAGTATTCAGCCGGGTTGACAAGGGGGGATTGTAGTGATTTAATGAAATTACACAGCATATCAAATGACATGTGTCCTGGATGGAATTGACTGCTGCGCCAACTATTTCACGCCAAATGGTGCCGCAAAGGTCGAAATGAGATGCGACAACTTAGGGAACGTCACTGTTGCATCAGCAAGAAAAAGCGGACAATCTTAACACGCTTAGAAGGCATCTTGCCTGTCTCAAAAAACGAGACACTCGGTGAGCGAGAGCTTTTAAAATAAGGCATTGAATTAGATAGGCCAAGACTCAAGACATTGACGCACTGGTGTTGTTTTAAAACAAGTATCGTCAAAACTCTAATTTGTCACTAAAAAATAACTGACTGGTTGAAAACCTCAAATAAACTGAATATCATCTCATTCTGTCTGCGGTCTGTTCAGTGCAAGACACTCATGTCTAACTTCTTATTTCTCCAGACATCCCCCAAACTGGTGTTAGTCGGACTGAGTATATCTATAAAATAGACAAAGTAACTGTCACTAGAGGTAAACTTGATAACTGGCAGACAAAGTGACATTTATCTCAACTCTATAGAGTGTTTGGAGTGTCAACAGCGGCAAAAACAAAAGCCATGAAATGTCTCCCGGACAAGTTTTGTAAAACTGTTGATGAGACGTGAGAAGTGAGGAGCGATATAGGGTCACGGAGCGTGTAAACTAGCTATACAGACACGGGACAGACAAAGAAAAAGCTGTAATCTGATGAGACCGTGAAAGTTACGATGTGTAAATAGTCATTAGATACATCAGCGTATCAGATGTGTAACAATTATATTATCTAACTAGATGGAGGGTTCATTCTGAATAAAACAGGCGGCATAATCAAGGAAGAGAGGAGTAAAAGAGTTGTCGCAAACTAGCCTGGTTGAATTGTGATTCAATACTCGGGGTATTGGATGTAATTTCAATGTAGGATGTGCCTTCTGCATAATATTTAACTTCTCTTTACATAATATATGTGAGTGTGTGTGAGGTGTAGTGTAGGCAGTACTACTGAGAGTTGAAAATAACAAGCTTATTCTCAAATTTATCGAATGTAAGCGCGTTAGCAATAAAGATAAAGAACATTTATACACTAAAACAATGATGCGATCATTACTGTGGACCAGGGGCTCTGGCTAAAAATGGAATTACACTCGGTCCCTATATTGAGTTCCTATAAACAGTGATATCAGGGGAGGATTTGAAGAGCAAACATTGTAACGGAGAGTTAGATATGAGTTATGTGTTCTCACGGGGACAGTGGCGCTACACGCGTTAGCGCGTCTGGTCTCTGATTGGTGGGCTGCATAATGCTGGCTTCTGATTGGTGCGCGTTCCTCCTGCTTGCCACTGATTGGCAAGTTTTCATAGTTGGTAGTGCGTGTAGGCGGAACAAATGTTACCACAACGCTTCTTTGACGAAGTCGTAACTCAGATCCCTGGTCTGATTTTAGTGGTGATAGCTTTGTTTGAAAGCTGCTGACTATGCGGTGATCTTTGACAAGGTTTATCTTATCAATTTGTTTTTGCTCTATAAGTGTTTATTAAAATCTTTTTTCATTGGGATTTGGAAAAAAGTTTCAACGTTTTTGCGCTAAGTCTTCAGTAGGGGATTCTAAGTTGTCAACTCCAGTAATTAGGCTTGTAATTCATTAGGCTTACCGGACTTGAAAAATTAGCTGTCTCCGAATTCTTCCTGTTTACAGCTGTCAAGATGAATTAAAGTAAGAAAAAGCTTAGGAGTGCAAATTGGTAATCTAGTCGAAAAATGTAAAGCACCAAGGCACCACGTTAAACTACTCTTGTGGTAAAATACTGGCTCGCAAAAGAAGATGTTTTGTCTCTCTGTATTAAACTAGGCTATTAGGTTTCGTAGAAAGATGGGGTTCTTGTTGGAATGTTGGAAACAAAATACTGTAATATCGGACTGAACACATTCCCACTGCTCAATACTCACTTTTAGAACATGTGGTGCGTGAATGGACCTCTTATTGACGAATATTTTGATGAAGGAGCCAGCTGTTCTAGGCTAAATATCTAAATTCGTTATCCTGCATTATAGCATTTTAGAAGACTTGAGTCAAACGGCTTTGTGTGTGTGTTTGTGTGTGTGTGTGTGTGTGTGTGTGTGTGTGTGTGTGTGTGTGTGTGTGTGTGTGTGTGTGTGTGTGTGTGTGTGTGTGTGTGTGTGTGTGTGTGTGTGTGTGTGTGTGTGTGTGTGTGTGTGTGTGTGTGTGTGTG
>JH152870.1:0-27503 GCA_000226015.1 Mnemiopsis leidyi | reverse complement strand
AGGAGGAGGAGGAGAGTGTGTCCTGATTGAGAAGTGGTGTGATGGAATACAGGATTGTACGGACAGAACTGACGAACTGTCATGTGACCAACCTAGAAAGGACACCTTCCTCTGCAGTGACCGGTAACTATATGTCTGTTTGTGTGTCTGTTTGTTTGTCTGTCTGTGTGTCTGTTTGTGTGTCTGTTTGTGTGTCTGTTAGTGCGTCTGTTTGTGGGTATGTTTGTCTGTTTTGTATCTGTGAGTGTGTCTGTTAGTGCGTCTGTTGGTGGGTATATTTGTGTGTTTGTTTGTGTGCCTGTTTGTGTGTCCGTTTGTGATGTCAGTGCGTCTGTTTGTGGGTCTGTTAGTGCGACTGTTTCATTTTATGTGTCGGAATGCATCAAAATCTGGGAAATTACTGTGTGGAATCCGTTATTTACAATGTCACTAAAGTACAGTGAACTATTTCCCCTGTACATGGCAACAAATTCCATTTTTGGTTTCTGTTTTTTTCTCCTACAGAAAACACGGCAGGTGTTTTTTAGCCGGCCAACCCCTTCTTTATCTCTCATGTACTAATCTAATATAAACATTTCAGTACACAGTACATACCGTTGTCATGGAGATGCGATGGCAGATACGACTGTACAGACTATTCTGACGAGTCAGTGTGTTTGGTAAGTCAGTAGTAGTATCGCATAGTAAGTTTGTTTGGTAAGTCAGTAGTAGTATCGTATTGGTACAACTCTGTGTTATAATTGAGTTTTATCGCGTGCTTATATTTGGTAAAGTCATAACCACTCCGAAATTTACATCTGAGATGCGAAAAATCGTGGGTTTCTATGATGCCCACTCCAGCTTTAGTTTTCAAGAAATTGAGGTACTCAGCAGATTGTTCTGAATAATTCTGGATATGTTTTGTCACAAAATGGTTAAGTGAGAGAGTGGGCACAGTCTCAAGTTTCCCCAACATGTCGTCACATAACTACACGCCAGGCCTGGTTGTGTGATGATGACAAAACATATTCAGAATTATGTGTTGAGTAGGCTGGTGATGCCACGTTAAGATTAATTTGTTTCCTATATTCAGCTCCGTATAAATTGGGGCTGGGACACTGGCCTGGTTTGTTCAAGCTCCACATGCTTAACAGGATAAAGTTCAAGTATTTCAAGTATTGTCTAACCAGGTGTGATGTAATGACCCTAAACAGGGACGTTACACCATTTCATGGACAGCTGGAACCTGTAACCATCTTAAAACTGTTGTCATGGTAACCGGTAGTCACATAGCCACTAACCCTGAAACTCCCAAACTTGAACGGAACTGATAGCTTATTGTTTCAAACTATGTGTTTATTGTTTCTACTATCAAATAGAACAATGTCGATATAACCCCCGGGTATTCACTTTGCCTCATATCGGAAGTTGGAAAATAAAAACGTCTTATTGTGTCCCATTTTCTTGCCTGTCTCACCAGCCCTCTCTCTTTGTTTCTGACCAAGTTACCGTTACCATGGTAACATGGCCGTCTCCATGGTTACCCTCTCCTTTTTGTTCCACCCTCTTTGTTTCAATGTCAGTGTTGTTTACAACCCTACCACTGACCCTACTTACTGTACACAAATTAAAGCCGTTACTACACCCATTCGGCTTGTTTCTTCCTTTAATTGGTTGCTTCCTCATTGCTTGCAACTGTACTGAGTTACATTGTAATTAAGAAGGTCATGTGTAATTACATAGCAACGCTCAGCAGTACGATTTTTGCTTACGATGGATTACGGTACAAATACAATGAATCGCTTATGTCATAATTACGGAGCATTTCAAGGTCCAACGTAATTGACGATCATTGTCACACCTTCGACATTTTTATCTTATTGCGTAATTAAAGTCCCTTAACACCATTATGTAAGATTATGATAATCAGTACCTTAATTAAAGTATACCTTATCTAGCTGACTCAAGAGACAGTGGTTTTGGTTTTAGTTATCGAACATGGTGCCTTACTGTTTTAATTACTTTTTTCGTTACTTTGTAACGTCGTCAAGTCTATTATGTAGGAAGAGCCATCACCTATCACAACCGCCTTGCTCCTGCCCAGTCTATCAGAGAGTTTGAGTTTGTGCAGGAGTATCCCCGTACAGGAGGGTTATCTGGAAACATAGCAAGAATTAAGGAATTGTAATTTAACTTGAATGGTAGAACTTTTTGAGCGACATTATTTCTGCTGGTACCACATTTCAGAGGCGTGCTCCCAACACAGCGAAGAAACCATCGTAGAGAGATTGTTTCTTTGTGAGTCATCCCTCAACATGTGGAGGGATGACAGCTACGGTTATGGTTACCATGTTCATGGGAACTTTTGTCATGGTAACTGTTGTCATGGGCGATGGTGACTAATGTAATAGACACCCTTGTCATGGTGACTGGTGCCATGGTAACTGTTGTCGTGGTATCTGCTGTTATGGTGACTGTTGTCATGGTGACTGCTGTTGTGGTGACTGCTGTTGTGGTGATTGTCGTCATGGGACATGGGGACTGTTATCCTAACTGTTGTCATGGTGACTCATGTCATGGTAACTGTTGTCATGGTGACTCATGTCATGGTAACTGTTGCTATGCATATGGTGACTGTTGTCATGGTGACTCATGTCATGGTAACTGTTGCTATGGTAACCGTTGTTATGGTTCCTATCGTTGCGGCTTCAATCTAGCCATTGTCTCGAGAAAATTATATCCACTTTCAATCCTTACAACTAAATTCGAGTTGCTGAAAACTCCGCAATAAATTGAGACGAGTATTTTGAGTGGCTTACAGAGGTTTCCTCTGGTTCTCATTCAACTCACCACCACAAAACTTCCCGCCTTTTTACCGTTCTCTGATAGGCAGTGCTCCTTCAAAAATATAATTATGCTGCCACCACCGCCACACCTAATGTTTTGGGACAAAACCCCGAATAAAAGTTGCTCTAAAGTGGTGGTAGAAGCACAGAAAGTGAGTCAGAGTGTTGACAAGACTGACCAACAGTCTTGTCAAGATCCCGGAGTGTTTCTCGGAGATGAAACCCTGCTGAAACCCACTACTCGCAACTGAAATTTGATAGCCCGTCCAATTACGGCTCGTGACAGTTTCAGGCTTGCTTCCTTATCCTGAAGTATTTGAAGAGGTAGAGAGAGAGAGGGGAAGAGAGAGGCTGGGGTGCAAATTCCTTAAGAGTTAGCGCGGGCTTTGCTTTCTGTAATTTGGCGTCTTTTATTAGCTTTCATCGTTCAGCCTTGCAGCTGTTTTTGTTGCTTCTGGCCCTAATTTGTTTGTTCAGAAGTATTTCCCATTTAGTTTTTGTCGCCTCGTGTCAACTTTTCCCTTCTCTAGAAAACTGTAAATGACAACGTCCTGATGTTCACACGTGTGTTGCCATTCCTTCTGTTCACCGTCAACATTCCTGTGGTAATGGTGAGTTATCCAGTTCCACGTTATATAATCTCCTCAAATACTTCTACATATTTTACAAGCAAAGGTCAGCGCTTTAGACAGTTGTTTAAGTGATATAGATTATTTTGTGTCGAGGAAGTTGACAGAAAAGGTTTAAAAACTTAATTGATTACTATGAACAAGTTACTAATTTGACAATGGTTAAATCTACTGAGCACTACGACTCCTCAAAAAGTCAAAACTCGAAACTGGAATACGATGAAAGCCGTTTAAATAACACCACTCCTATTCCTAATGTTTGACGCTCACACACTATATTAGGTTAAAACCGGCTAGTCTTATATTTCATCTCCACACTTGGTACCCCCCAAACATTATGCCTCCTGATCGAATAATCTAATAACCGCTGAGTTAGAGCATCTGGTTCCATTGTACGTGGATAATGAACATAGTACGTAGGTCGTAGTATTTATACAGGTTACCACAGACCAGTCCTTTAATCAATGTTACTTCTAAAGTTTCAACAGAATTCTTACTTAGCGCTCTGTTAAAACTTTATGTTTAAGTACCGCGATAGAAGCAGTATTTCGCCAAAAGTATGGATATTTGTGACTTATCTCCATACAAATCTGTACATTGAGTATCCAGGACATGAGTGGGTAAAATATGTTCATAATAATATGGGGTATTTCATATATATTCATTACTCAGTTCCCATATTCCCAAATGTTTGGTCAGTACGTATTCGTTAGAGAACGGTGAGTGTGTTACACGAAAATATGTGCCATTACTGAACAGTGAACACGGAAATATGTGACATTACCGAACAGTGAACACGTGATACACGATAACATATCCCACCACTTGTCTGTGTGTCAAAATTACATATTCGTAACTGGAGTAACTGTTAACGCGAACGGCTACAGGACGTCCAGCTTTAATTATCGGTAATGGTTCAATGTTGTAGTAGGAAAGAGGAGGGAGAGAAGAGAGAAGGAGGCAGGAGGGCAGAAGGGGGGAAGGTAGGAGGGCTGGGCAGGAGGGGAGTGGGCCTCAGGGCAGGAAACAGAAGGGGGCAGGGGGCAGGGGAGTTGTTCAAACAAGTGTGTAATAGAAAGGAATATTGGTTACAATGCAAGTTATCTGTGTCATTAGGTTACAATAGCAAATAGGTTATATTAGGTTACAATACAAGCTTACCCCTAGGCTAAAGCTTATCTCTCTAACCTTGACTTGAGTATGATCTGTGATGTGAAATAATCCACCGTACCACGATCTCCCCCACTCAAATCAAAATAATTTAGATATTCACCTACAAAGTAGGCTAGCAGGCTGCACATGTGGGTGGCTAAAAAATTTAGAACATCTAATGGGAGTCACATTTGCTAGTTGTAATTGTCAATAACTACACTGCAGCTTTGATGAGGAACAAGAAAGCTGCAATTTCAATGGGGATTGAAAACCATTCTTAACGATTTAAAGTTAATAGCAAAATACAAGAACTGCGGGTGGTCGACGTCCTGTCCCAAAACATTGTGCCCCAGAGATTTTGCCCCAGTAACGTCCTGCTCTACAACAGACAACTTTGTTAGGGTTAGGGATGTTCTGGGGCAGGACGGCGGGAATTGAACTGTGGAATTATACAAACTCTGTAACAGACATCTAATCTGTTATTTCTCGTGTGCCTGACTAGGTTTCTCTGCTGTTACAACTGGAATACGAAGCCCCAATATAATACTACACTATTTCATATACACTGCATTTACTCGATAATCGTGACGTTTATCTTTGATAAGGAACTTTTGTCATGGTAAGTCCCAACCAAAAAACTTGTCCCGAGGTTTTTCGTTTCTTTTTTATTTTTTGGGGTGGACACTTCCCAGTGCTGTTGTAAAAATTACTTTCCGTGTGCAAGAAGTATCATATCTAGCCCTCATAGTAATTAATCAGTAAACAAATATTTTATGTGAATATGTATCAATGTTTGCGTTGTATATGCACATATTTGCACGTATACGAAATTAAATTATCTGTGAAGACAAAACCAGCCCCTAGATAAACAAATAATCTCCCGGATAAAGAAGGACTAATGACCAGAAACCCACGTTCACTCCGTAAACCACCGTCGTTTCAGGGCGGAGACTGCAATGTTACCGATATTTCCTGTGACAACGGCAAATGTCTCGACAGGAGCTTTCTCTGCGACGGTGTGGTACACTGTAAAGATAAAAGCGATGAAATGGACTGTCAAAATGCCACATGTCCGCAAGGTAAGTACAGTTAGTTGGAGGTATTTGTGTCCTGATTGTGGGTGGAGAGGCCTGTTCTACATTCAAATGATCGGTATTTTCCTCTGTATAATTATCTTAGTTGTTAACTATCGAGTCTATCATGTCTAACTTTCGAATTTCGAGTTTCTTCGGTTGAATAGTTCACGAAACCTGGGTTCCTCAAAGGGTCTACTGAAAATATCATTTTTTGTAACGCGCCTAATATTTTGCTATGATTATTAGACGCGCACGCGCGTTCATCTTTCATTTCGCGGTTTTTATTGACGATTCTGAAGATGACAATGATGCTGCCAGCCAAACGGTTGTGACCGTTACACCCTTAGGCGAATAATTACTTATAAATTATGCCATATAGAGTGTATGTAATGTAAGTGTAACGAGAATGGTTGCAGGTTCTATGCCCTGCGGTGACGGAACCTGTATAACAGCTGACCTCTTCTGCAATGGCGTGCCCAACTGCAACACCAATTCTACCATCTTCACGGACGAGATATGTGACTTTGATAACCTTCGCTGTCCTCAGACACAGTTCATGGTAACTTCCTATTCGTTGCGTCTTAGATCTTGTAGCTGGGGAGGCTGACAACTTCGCCACAAGATTGGAGGTATACACTCACTTACTCATCAAATTGATAGGCCCCTAGATCTGGTAAACCATGAACCTCTAAAACGACAAGTTTATAACTTGAGCGCTGACGAACTTTCGAATTATGAGTTGTCGAGGTATGAGTTGCCGAAGTATGAGTTGTCCTAAACTTAACAAGATCAATTGATGGCTGTACCCTGTCAGGATTGTGGTGAAGTTGTCCGATAGCCGAAATCAGTTTTTACCTTAGCAAGATTAATGCTTTTAAGTCAACATTTCTGCAAATCCTATATAGAAGAAATGTATCTCCCTAACATGTCAGTGCGATATAGATACCTGAATACCTGAATAACAAAACACAAATTTCAGTGCGATACAGACACCTGTATACCAAAAGACTGGATTTGTGACGGCTCTAGTGACTGCACTAACGGTAAAGACGAACTGAACTGTCCTGAAGAATCAAACTCGAACACCACGTGTAAGAACTGCACGTGCGAGAGCAACACTGAGTGTTCACAACGCTGTGTGTCAGGGTTCTGTGTGTGCAGTGAGGGTTACACCATGTCCACTGAGGATGATAAAACGTGTAATGTAGACACAGCTGCTACTGTCTACTTTACCTCGAACAGTAAACTTTACTCCGCACAAGTTGGAAACAGTGTAGTCTCGGCTCTGACACCTCTCACTTTTGAACATAGTCCAGACATCACCGCGTTTGATGTCCTGGCAGACACAGGGCTTATAATAGCAGCAAGTCGCGGCGAAATACTCTCCATCCAACTGCCGGAGACTGGAGCCCACCTCGTGCGCACACTAATAAAGAGACAGAACGCGATAACGAGTATCGCTGTAGACTGGGGCAATGATAACGTGTACTGGGTCGAAGACGACACCCTCATGTTGAGTAACACAAGATACACTGGTCTCAAAACCTTAAGTAAAGAAGTTCGCGCTGTCACACTGGACATCGTGAACAGCGACCTGTACTACACCACTACGCGCGGGGATGTTGTCAAGTGCAGGGTAGACGCGAGAAACTGTGTAACTCTGATCCAATCCCAGAACGTATCCCTGATCTACCTGGATCAAGTGAGTAGGAATATCTTCTACCTGACACAGAACAGTTCCCTCTACACACAGGACAGTACAGGACAAACACATCTCCTGACTGCTACTCTCAGCGAGGATCCTGTAACCCACATAGCATACTTCGAGAGTAGTTTGTACTACATGACCAACAGCGGCCTGATGTCGTACAACAAGCTGACTGGAGAAAAGAGGGCAGTAACTCTACAACTCTCCAACGGGACTCCTGTTTCTCCAGCCAAGATGGTTCTCTCCCACGCTTCTCTCCAGCCTGCTACTAATGCGCTGTGCGCCGACGCGAGCTGCTCCCACATCTGTACCCAGACTGCACCTGGTGCTACCTCCTGTCTCTGTAGTGATGATTTCACGCTCTCTGACGGAACTTGTATCTACACAGGGGAGCAATGTGATGCGCTGATGAGGTGCGACGACGGAAACTGTATGCTTGACGAGTCTCAGCGTTGTGATGGGTTCAGGGACTGCTATGACGGGTCGGACGAGAAACATTGCGACACTGACTGCAGGGACACAGAGTTTAAGTGCGCAGTGGGAGGGTGTATTCACGGCACGCTAAGATGTGATGCTAGTCAGGATTGTGTGGACGGCAGCGACGAACTGAACTGTTCCGGTCTGTGTGAAGCAGGCTTCTTGTGCAGCTCCGGACACTGTATAAACAGGAAGCTGGAGTGTAACCTACACCCGGACTGTCCGGATGGGAGTGATGAGGCGGTTGAGTTGTGCGGACACACACCCTGCGCGACTGGCACATTCCAATGCGCACCTAACAACTGCATCCCGCTCAGCTGGACATGTGACGGCTACTCCGACTGTGCTAACGGAACTGACGAGGAAAACTGTTCGGAGGACCAGTGTGTGGTCCGATGTGACGAGAGAGAGTCTGGGGAAGCGCGCTGTCTCCCTGCCACTGCGCGCTGTAACGGGATATCAGAGTGTAATGATGGGACTGACGAGGCAAAGTGTGAGTCTGGACCTGAGTCCTGCAAAGAGTGGGAGTTTACTTGTCAGGACGGAACTGGGTGTATAAGCTTTTTACTGAGGTTTGTAAAATTACAAAACTCAATTAGTTGCTCGGCTGTTTGTGAAATTAATCGCATGTTCCTCTTGTCGAGTTGCAACAAGAGGTGGAAATGAAAATTTTTCGCCTAGGTAAATTGCTCCGTTGTTACATTGCAAATACTTTTCTCAGTTTTAGCAACTAAAGTTGAGTTCCCTACAGATGTGATGGTGTCTCACAGTGCCAAGACGGAAGTGACGAGCTGCTTTGTGACAAGTGCAAAGAGGGCTACACACGGTGTGACAATGGAAAGTGCGTAAACCCGCGCTACAAATGTGACGGAGTGCGCCACTGCCCGCTAGGCGAGGACGAGCTGAACTGTTCGCGCTGCGAGGAGAACCAGATAGCCTGCGATAACGGATGTCTCCCGGACTTCTTGCGATGTGACGGAGAGCAAGACTGCAGCGATGGTAAAGATGAGATGGACTGTATCTCCGATCACTGCGCGCAGGACCAGTTCCCCTGCAAGTCCGGTGCGTGTGTAGACAAACATTACCGCTGTGATGGTAGTCCGGACTGTGCTGATAACTCGGACGAAGAGAACTGCTCTGTCTGTCCTCCCTCTCACTTTCTTTGTCATACTGGGCGCTGCATCAGTCAGGTTAGTACTCCTCCTCGTTACTCGATTTCAACTCCCATCATTCAATATACATGCAGATGTCATTTATTGTACAATGTACACTATGTCTCCAGTTCATTGAGTATGTTCACTCCAAGGCAATTTATCGTCATTGTGCCCCGATGTACAGATATAATCACGTGACACGCCTTCAGAACGCGGTGTGTAACGACATAGACGATTGCGGAGACAGATCGGACGAGCAAGATTGTCAGGACGAGCCAGTTAACGAGTGTCTGACTCGTCCCTGCGACTTGGAACACGGCCAATGTGTGGACCTGAGACTGGGCTACTACTGTAGCTGCGACCCTGGCTATCAGCTAGCAAGGAACAAGAAATACTGTGTCGATGTAGACGAGTGTGATCTGCGTGCACACGCGCGAGTGTGCACACAGGAGTGTTACAATACAGTTGGTGGCTACGCGTGTGGGTGCGCGGATGGGTTCTCCCTGGACAGACGTGACAAAGTGACGTGTTACCCAGACACGCCCCTCTCCTTCCTGCTGCTGTCCCACCACACTGTCTACCTCCTGTCGCACGACTCCTACCTGGATCCGACCACACACCTAGTCCTGTATGACCTACCGGACACTGTACATCACATAGCTGCACACTTCACTGTAAACTCTAACTACGTCTACACTGCAGAGGGAACTTCCATACAGCGCTATATCTTTGACAACGATACAACTTTAGACAGTACATGGAGCAAGCTGCAGAATGTGCACGTGTCCTCTCTCGCGCTGGACTGGAGTACGGGGAACCTCTACTGGAGCGATCCTGTGTTGGGTCAGATAAACCTGGTGTCTCCCAGTCAACGTCAAGTAACTCTGATCAGCGCACACTGCGAGAAGGTCAGGAGTCTTGTCCTTCTGCCTGCGCGCGGCAAGATGTACTTCATACACGTGCACCAGGGAATTGCCCAGATCGCAGAGACTGGTATGGACGGAACACGCAGACGTACACTAACTGCACTGGGCGAGACAATCTCCCACTTTGACATAGACGTTGTTACAACGACCCTCTACTATGTCTCCTCCTATTGTCCCGGGCAAGTTAACTCCTGTATATACAAACTGGAGCTAAAGTACCCGACCTCCACGCCCCAGCTTCTACAAACTGGACTCCTGCCAGTATCCGGCTTTAGAGCCTTCTCTCCCCACATCTACCTGACGACCGCCAGTAGTGGAGTACAACAATGTAAGCTCCTCTCTCCAACTTCCTGCACCCAGCTAACTTCTAACCAGACTCGTTACACTGACATCCTCATCGCCTCTCCTCTCTCTCAGCCACCACTACAGAACGCTTGCGGAGGGGAGACATGTGGAGAGGGAGCGGTTTGTGTGATCACAGCAGTAGACTCTCTGGGGACGCAAGTACAAAGTACCTGTATTTGCGAGAGTGGGGTGTACAAGGACGGAGAGTGTAAAGCTGTGGAGACGAGGTGTGAAGGTGGACTATATTTCCCGTGTTCAGGTGGGGGGTGTATTGAGACACGGTTCCGATGTGACGGTATACAGGACTGTACTGACGGTACTGACGAGGTGGGCTGTGATGTGTACACGTGTAACAGTCTGCTTCAGTTCTCGTGTTACCATGGTAACCAGTGTGTTCCTATAGGGAGGGTGTGTGATAACATCCCCGATTGTCAGGACAAGTCAGACGAGATGCGGTGTACCGGTACTAACAGTACCGGTACCACCCTGTGTAGCGACACTGAGTTCCAGTGTACCAGTACATCTACGTGTGTTCCGGCAGTGTACAAGTGTGACGGTACTCCTGACTGTCTCCTTGGCGAGGATGAGGAGGGTTGTGGTAGATTGGAATGTTCTGGAATCCAATGTACTGACAACAACAGTCGACAGAAGTGCTACCCAGACAGCGTACAATGGGACGGTAAAACCGACTGTTACTACGGTGTAGATGAAGGAGGGGAGAGGGTCTGTACTGGAGACACATACCAGTGTGGTTCTCTCTGTTACCCGACACAGTGGCTATGTGACGGTGTCCAGGACTGTTCTACCGACCAGGAATGTCAGCCTAAATGCCAGTCCGGTCACGTGCCACTCTGGTCAGGAACAACAGGACGATGTGTCTCACAATCCCTGGTCTGTGACGGCTGGAAAGATCTGGAAAGTGGTGCAGATGAAGCTGGCTGTGAGAATGTGGGATGTGAGCAGGGTTTCTTGTTTTGTGATGGAATGTGTGTTCCGAGTCAGTCAGACTGGCTGTGTGGAGGGTACTGCGGGCCAGCACTCAGATCATTCCAACACAAGGTCTGGCAGAGGGATGGTTGTCCCTGCTCCGCCTCTGAGAGACAATGTGCGGACGGGAAGTGTGTGCCCAGGAGTTTCTGGTGCGACAAAGAGGCTGACTGTAACGATGAGGAAGATGAGGTGTGGTGTCCGGGGTCTGATTGTTCTCCGCCGGACTTCTGCTGCTCCTACTCCGGCAGGATACTCCGGGAGAGTGTCGGTCTTTGTGACGGAGCCGATGATTGTCTTGATGGCAGTGATGAGTTACTCTGTCCGGTTACCCGTCAGCCGGAGTGTGCGCCGGGCGCGTACGACTGTAAAACAGACCAGGATCTAGAGACTAGGTGTATCACAGAACCACAGTGCAACAACAGTACTGCGCACCAGACATCAATGTGTAGGAACTCACGTGATGTGATGCGCTGTAACCATGGTAACCCGTGTGACGATGGTAACGGTGGGTGTAGTCACGTTTGTAACGCACTACCAGACAACACGCGACAATGCAGCTGTTTCCTTGGTTACTACCTAGCTAGTGACGGACGCACGTGTAAGGACATTAACGAGTGTGAGGACGCCACCACGTGTAGTCAAGTCTGTACAAACCTAAAGGGAAGCTACACATGCAGCTGTGTAGCTGGGTTCATCAAGTCCGGATCTGACGGGAGTAGCTGCAAACAGGAATCTGGTCCTACGCGTGTTGTCATCTCCACTCAGTTCGACGTTAGACTCTCTACTCCAGCCACCTTGACAAAGCTGACTCCGCGCGCACGCGCCGGCTACAAGTTCTCCTTCTACGCGCCTGTAGACGAGAGTTTGTACTACTCAGTGTTACTGGTTAACACTCACACACTCTACAGACGCTCCACGGCTGGTGATGTGGAGGTGAACAAGGAGGAGTTTGTAGCGGAACTGAAGGGTGAAGTTCGGGATATCCAATACAACCCTCTAACCCACAACATTGTGTATTGTAACTCACACTCTCTCTATCTCTTATCTCTCAACCACACCCTCTCTCGCACTCTATTTACAGACCCTATATACCCTCTACAGAAACTAGCTCTAAGTCCTCAGACCGGCCTGATCTTCTTCATCAGAAACTGGATGTTGGGCGTTATGAGCAGTGACGGATCTAACAAGAGATATCTAGCTACAGCTAATAACGATCTTAGAACTTTCCAGTTTAAAGACGGACGGGCTACTTCCCTTTCTGTTGATGAGCCCGCTAAACGTGTATACTGGTCAGTAAACTAGCATTTATAGTTGTACTTTTTAATGTGATGTAATGCTGTATTGTATAGTTAAATGCCTTGTAATGTCCCCCTACCGTACTGGAATCTTGGAGCCCTCAGCTAAGCATATTAAAGCTGTATATCTCAGTTTAGCTCAGCATAGATGTACAGTGTATAGTTAAATATAGTTAAATATAGCTATGTATAGCTGTGTATAGAGCTGTATCAGTTCAAATAATGATGCTAATATTTTCAGGTATGATCCCGACCTACAACAACTTTCCTCAGTAAGTTACACTGGAAGCCACATCAAGACAGTAATGAGCCGACTAAAGCAAGTACAAGAAATCATGGTCTGGGGTGATCACGTGTTCTACCACACGGGCAAGGAACTTTGGAGTGTTGAAAAGAGGGGACTTGGTACTCCTGTAAAGATGGAATCAGTGTTACCGCGTGCGTCTCACATCAGTGTCGCGCGCGACAAGCCAGATGTGTTGGCAGGGTGCGCTAAGTGTCCTGGGATATGTATAGTTACACAGGGTGTGGGTCCCACGTGTACCGCGCACCACGACAACTCCACGTGCACGTGTAAGAACGGAGGACAGTGTATTGTATTGAACGGTTCAGTCGTGTGCGACTGTAGATCTGGTTACCATGGTAACCTATGTCAATCTCCAAGATCCAGCAGCTCCGAACTCTTAGTCTACCTGCTTGTAGGCGCAGCTCTATTCAGTCTACTTATATTCCTACTTTTCTTGTGTTACCGATGCAAGGACAAATACTGGATCTCCCGGTTAACGAATATCGCTCATGTGAGATATAGTAGACACAATACCTCCATAGTGACTAACAATAGTAACCTACCTTATGGACAGTTTAATGAGGGCTGCGAGGAGTATGATTTGGAAGAAATAACGACAGATCAATCTCAGCTAATGGAAAAAGAGGAGGAAGAGGACGTTATTTGACTTAGTCTTTATTATTTAACTAATTTATTATTTATTTAGTTATTTCTCTGCGAAAATTTTACTGTAGCTAAAGCTGGTTGTGTTTAATAATTTAAATTTTCCACAAGGCACCAATTTTACCACAGTTTTCATATAAATGTACAGTCTGCTTTCATGACGATATTAGGAAAAATTAGGACAGTTTTTCTTTTAGACAAATATTTTGATTTAGCACAGTGTCGATTTTTATGGGATTTTGCCGTTTGCGAACTGTTTAGTTTCAAATCAACCTTCGCAAATTAACTAAGTGTTGGAAAGAACAAATCGAATAACGAAAGAAATCAACGGAAAGTGGAAGAAGGTTGATTTGATGTCTGAGTTGATTGTTATTTTCAAATTGGTTGGAATCTCTATTTTTATATTTGTCAGGATTTTCAATTAACTCATTTTTGCTTTTACATTTTTTGCTTAACTAGTTTATTGCTTATCTTAGTTATGGTGATATGGTTTAGATTGAATGGCTCTCAAGCCTCCTCTCTTATTCTTTAGATAGGAGTTTAAAACATGAGCTGATTTCTTAGCTTAGTTGACGATTGAAAACTTACTACTAGTACTTAGACGGAGATACGATTACTTGGTATCCTTGTTTATCTTATTGCTTACTCTCAGCCGTCAGGTGACATAAGACGTACAAATGTTTTCACGAAAGGGCAAATTTAATTAAGAATTGTAAGTTCGTCTCTCTGGTGTGACTTAAAGTAACAAATCTGTTATCAATACTTAAATCAGATCCTATTTCTATCACAAGTGTAATACAGGCTTAGCAAGTTATTCCAGTCAAGTGAGATCACATGTACTAATTACGTTATTTGATGTCATGACTCATGTCTTGCTACCTGGCCTAATACGAAGGTACAGCAAGGCCGGTCCAGGTGGGCTATCAAATTGATCGAATCGAGCCAGCTGCGCGCGCGCCACTAATTTACCTCAGAGCGCCCAGTGTTCTACAATCGAGAACAAAATCAGCTAGTACTTTCGCGAGGTTGTGGACTGGGCCGTGGCCCGTGTCGTGTGGTTGTGCACCGTATTCGATTTCACAAAGACAAATATAAAATACGATTGTTTGAGAACTGAATTCAGGATTAAAAGAAATCGGGTCACCAAAGCTGCTCAAAAATCTGGGCTAAATCTAATAAATTAATTAAAAGGCAAGCCATTTAACGAAAGCTAACTACTACTAACTAATAAGTACTAACTAATAAGGAACTCATCAAGTATTGCCTTTACATTACTGGACTTGGGTACAATTTCCCTAACATCTTGCTCACACTCACTAAGAGCAATAACACACCCATTACACAACTTATCCTCTAAATCTAACTCAGACATTTTGTCGGTAACATCCGCCTCTCGCTGTATAATAGGAAGCAAACACACATCACAGTTTCTACTGCAGTTCGACATGGGTTGTAACTTTGCGGAGGTTTTCATGACAGTACTGATTGTAGAAGGGAAGGTAGCTTGTAGGCCCGATATAAAAGTGTCAGTTAGTCTGTTAACGCTCCCAACGATAGGGTCCAACAATGTGCTGTGTGTCAACACAGTTATCGGCGCAACTCCCAGGCGGCGCAAGTAGTACGCGCACTCTTTAGGGGTGAACTCCCGCATGCAGTTTATGAAAGTGACACCAGGTAGTCGGTTGTCCAGGTACTGAGTCTCGTGCGGGAGGTTTGCGCCACGTCCGACTGCGACGCTGGAGAGCAGCCGCGCAGCTAGATCGGTAGATGTGTCCGACATCATGATCTTAGTACTGTGTAATATCCCAGCAAGTGTGGATAATATCTGAAGACGTAGAGATCGGTGTATGTCTTCCCTAGCAGATACTGTTTCTATATTTGAGAATGTATTTCTAGCAGAATCAGCAAGTTTCTCGAAGTCAACCCTCATTTCATTAAAATCAACAATTTTCCTATCTTTATTTCCCTCGTAAAACTCATTACACCTTTCCCTAAAGTTACTCAGAAAGACCAGCTGAAATGGCACTACAAAAACTTGTCGGGGCATGTCAGGAACTCTTTCTACCTCCCGCAATATGGCCGGTACTGGACTCTCTCCAGAATCAAACATGAAACTATCGTCCACAACCACAATCTTAGGATCAGCTGTAATCTTCTTGTGCGACGCGGTGTCGTATCCGGTAGCCAGTAGACGTAACATCGCTAGAGACGAGACGTTTCCAGATACGTTTACAAGTAATTTATCGCCAGGATAGAGGATCTTTGTCTTGCCCAGACCCTGGAGTACAGTTAGTTAGTGTAGTGATGGTGGTAATGTGTTATATATGTCACCTAGACTATTCCTTATTTGGAATAATTCCGGCCTCTGCTTGATTAAACCATCACTGTGGAATGTCAATCTTTTACTCCTAATGAGTATCATGCATTGCAATGGTAAGTGGTTCACATTAGATAATACCCAGAAATGAACTTTTAATTTATTACAGGGCAATATGATATGCTTGAGACAGAAAAAAGGAGTAAACTGTATATCATACTGTTAAACTAAAGAAATATACTGTTAATGCTAAGACTGTTAAACTAAATAAATATACTGTTAATGCTAAGACTGTAAAATTAAAGAAATATACAGTTGTAACTTGTATACACAGTAAAATTGGAGAAATAAATAATAAGTTTTAACCAACCTGTCTGAACTTATGAATAACATGCGTGTCAAAACACGTCCCACAAAATGGGTCTCCTTGTCTGATAACGACAAAAGGATCCCCAGTTTTACACTTGAAACAGACGTCCCTTCTTTTCTGAGTTTTCCGCTTTATCATTTCCTCGTCACGTGACCCGCACGAGTTCCCGCCAAAACTGGCTGTACTGCACATGCTGGATGAAGAGAGGATGTTTTATAGCTCGATAGTGTACTTGAGTTCTACATTGTATTCTAATGTACATCTATGATTAGATAGAACTTTATCATTATTTCTTATTATGTAACGTGTAGTCAAGCAATCCAAAGTTATAAAGTGTACAATATTCGTTGTACCGTCAGTCAGGCATTTATAGTTCTAAAACGTAGAGTACAGAAATAAAATGTTTATGTGTTCTGAAAAATGTGTTTGAATAAGCCCAATTAGAACGGTAAATACCACCTCTTATTACTTATTTGAAGAAATGAAGTGTAGTTGCAGTAAAGGAAGCTGGCCAGTGAAGCACTAGTATTGAAGTGTTTAATAGTGTGTATATTGTGTAATACCTAGCGTGGTAGAAAGTACCAAGAATTTTAATGAGTAGAAGCAGGTGTTTCATGTGAGATCTTATGCAGGGATTGACTTCGTTACATTAGGTCATCAGGTAAAATTGCATTGATACAGTCATTTCTCTGAAACCGTTACGATAAAAGAAACAATAAATTAGAAAACAACCCTGAAAATATAAAAATAATAAGTTAATTAAAAGAGAAGATATCAGAATACTCTGACTGATCAAAAGAAACAGGTTCTTCAAACTCTAAGGGCGGATCTTTATTCCACATTTTCAAATATTCCTTAAACAAACCATCGTAGTCCTTGTCCAGTCCCAACCCCACTAATATCTCATCAGTAGGTTTTCTCAAAGTCTTCACGACAGCAGGAACTGCTGGACAATAGTGTTCAGCTAGCACCTCCAGCTCCCACAGTGAGGATTGAAGAGCGTTACACTGTGCAGGATCCTCCTCTGCGTACAAGAACGGGTCCGTGCGCACCGCTGCGTGATCCTTGCCTCTGTGAACCAACCTCTTTACACTGGGGTGCAGTTTTACCAGGTTGGTAATGAATCTCATCACTATAATCACAACATGGGGTGGTGCTTGGAGTGCGTTGTGCGCGAGACGTTTTGCGAAGGCAGCGACTAAGTACGCGGGGAGTAAAGGCGATTTGAGGAATATATCCAGCATCATGATGAACCTAGCAACGTATGTGGTGTGTAGAAGGTCAGGAGTTAACATTCTATAAAGTTTCGGGTAGAAGGAAGGGTAGTCCAGGTTGTACTTTGTTATCAAGATAAACAGACTGTTGAGAGCAAGCAAGCTGGCAGTTCCTCCAAGATTGTACGAGTCTACAAGAAAGTCTATAAGAAGTTTTGGGTTGTGCATGTGTGGTATTACATTCTCGTGTAGACTAGATAAAATAGTGTGGTACAATTCTCTGGATTTGGGCATTTTCAGGAACAGAACCCAGGTAGAGTTGTAAGCTTTACAAATGTGATGTATGGTTTTAGAGGCGTCTGTTTTCTGTTTCTCCCCGGAATGTTGGGACAACTCTGATATGTCAATGGCTGATAACAACTGATAAACAAAATCAGATAAGGTATGATCCCCGGAATGTAGTTTTGAAAACCGACCAACTGCTTTCAACGCAGCAAACTTCCAGTCAAGATCAGACACTTCTTTAGAAAGTTTCATAACTAAGTCTGTATTTTTGGAAAGAAGAACCTGTTCGACAAACAAGAAAGTTCGTTCTCGAGGAAGTTTCACAAAGACAGTTTCAGCAGTGAGGAAAGAGAGGGAGATGGAGAAGGCAGAGTCCTGTACTTGTTGATGAGGGGAGATTATCAGAGATGTTATCGCAGTAAACACGTCATTATAAGTCTCTCTCATCCACTGTCGGTATTCAAACACTTCCTTATCTTCGGCGTTATCTCCCTCCTCGAACAGCCACCTGTTTGTCTGTAACTTCTCGTATATCTGCAGGGGTGGATACTCAATAAACCCTGACTTATATCATGTGTGAAAAAACTTCAAGAAAATTTAACATTTACTTAATTGAACACTTACCTAATTTAACACTTACTTAGATTATAAACTTTGTTAAAAACCAGGGAAATGAAAAAGAGTCGTATCTCGGCATTGATATTCTTTGGAGAATATTTCAACAATTACTTTAAGCTTACCTTTCTAAGAGATGATAAAACAGCGACGGTTAAGATTTCAGAGTTTTTCTCCTCAGAAAGCATATCGAGTATAGTCGCTATCTCATTAGTGTAACTGACATCACTCATTATTTTAGCCGTCAAAACGGATAACTGCTCCATATTTGCCATTTTCCTGGATAAGTGGTTATTTTGCTTACACTTCATTCATCAACAGCAAATTTGTAAAATAAACAGCAATTTATATTTCTAGACTGGAATAAAAATCAGAGATTTACAGGCACAAGTTGCAGATAATACTTGAGAAAAGCAAAAAAATCTTCCACAAGAACGACTTTCTTACCTAATGTTCAGGTAAACGCAATAAAAGACAGAGATTCAAAAGTACACGTGAATTAGGGTAACAAATCGAACATATAAATTAATATAGGTGCGCGATTGTATAACACAATATGAATCTGAATAAATATATAATGCTTTAAACGATTATAATTTGGATTTTACTTTTCCATAAAACAAAATATTGGCAAATCTACTTCAATTAATGTGATGCATGTAGTATCATGAGCTGATGAAGGTATTAACTAAATCAAAGAATCAAATTTGAAATTGGCCAACCTGCCCAATTTGCCACATGTCAGAAATGTTTCAATCAAATGCTGATACAAACCCCTATAAAAATAAAACAAAACTTGTAAAAGAATATAGTTCATGGTGTTCAAACTAAATTTCGCATCATTCATTTCAGCTGTGCAAGTTTCGACACAACGGTAGTCGATAGATACTTATCAATTATGTTGTGCTCGTTGGTGGAAGCTTAAGATTTACCGTATAAAGTCGAATATGTAATGAGCTAGAGAAATCTGAACCCTCTATAATTTATAAAATCAGTTGCCCACGTTAAAACTGTCTGCCATAATGTCAGTAATATTTAGATTTGGGTTATATAATGTTAGTACAATATTACACGAGTACGATGTCAGAACAGCCTCGATCTTAGAATGAATTGTAGGAAACCTGTGTCAGTATTTAAATATTAGTCATAGTGTCACCAAATCTGTGTAATCAATACTTAATAATCATCTAGTGGGTGTAAACAAAATGGAAAACAATAATCAAATATTAGCCATGCATGTTATTTGACTATCTGAAAAAATCAATTATCAACATTTGTATAGAAAAACAGGGAAAGAGACTTTCTCCAGTTATAGTATGACAAAACAACACTTCTATTATGTATTATGAACCGAGATTATACAGAAAACTGTTGTAAAAACATTCACTGAAATATTTTGAAATTAATGGACGTCAAAATTCTTCGGGAGTAGTCGGAAATCTTTCTATCATGTGACAGTGTTTTCAAAGTTTATTGGTTGTTACTGGTTTCTTATTGGCCAATCGCTGTCACATGGTAAAATTCTGACCCCACCCAAAAGATTGTGACTTCCATGGCCATTAAGATGGATGATAACGGAAATAAATTTCCAAAATCGCGTGATCCATTATTACTCGAGAAAGTGCTCAAACAAACAACACAACACGTAATAATTACTTTTTTACTCCAAACTGCAGTACTTTCTTATCCTTAAGTTAATTTTCTTAAATAATCATCATTCTACTTATTCATGAACTATGTTACCTATATAACATTGTGATTTGAGGGGGTCCAACACAAAATGCATAAACTCTGATACAGTTGAAATCGTTTGGAGCCAGGAGCATCACCAGACAGGTTAAAGAAGTTATCTGATCTCTCTTGCAAACCCAGCACTGAGACTTACAGCTTACAAATTTGTAAAAAAATTCAAGAAATTCTCCAAACCACAACATATTACACAGGGGTACATAGCAGAAACTTACATCGTCTCTTTTTACGACTTGCTTTCAATGGCAGGCCGCTGCTTGACCTAAGTGTACTGGTTGTACTTTTCAGTGTGTTTGTATTACTTTTCAGGGTGTTGCCATTACTTTTCAAAGTGTTACAATTACTCCGCCTACTGAAAGTGCTCGACAGGGTGTTTACATCGTAGCGGGTGTTGTGAGAGAGAAGAGTGTTGAGTTTGGGGCAGGCAGCGGGGACCTGCGCGTACGCACCGTTCCTGTGTGGGAGCGAGAACATGGTGTAGTTGCTGGCCTTCTCAGACGAGCTGAAAGAGTTGGAGTACCTGGAGACTGAGCTGCTGCAAACTGAGAGGGTGTTTTCAGGGACAACTGATGATATCTCGCTCTGGGTGTCAGTTATATTCCTCCGGCCAAAGAAATTGTGTAGTATTTCTGGTGGATACTCTTTCTTCAAAATGTCATCCATTGGGGTGCCTGAGTTATCAGGGGGAGATGATAAAGGAGCAGGAGGCCGGATAGGAGTGAGGTCGGGTTCAGGGTTGCAGGTCTCAAATCTTGGTTCACTAAATACCCTACTTTCAATCGTCATTGGAGCTGCATTGACTGAATGTGATCTGATATCGTTCTCTGAAGTGTGAAAACTTGATGTGCGGTTTAGTTGGGGCCTGGCCTCTAATATTTTCTTCTCGTGTCTGTCTGCTGCTTCAATGTTAAACTCTCCAAGAAGCTTGTCAAGCTCGTCCAATGCTGCTGACTGATGTGGAGTTGATTTTGCACTTTCAGCCCAGCCAAGTAGCTCATCTAATTCCAGAAGGTTTAATGAGTTGCAGCTTGGGTTAGCTGAAATTGTTGGCTTATTTAGAATTAAAATCAAATCAATTTAAATTCATCATGTTTTTCTTGCTTAACATTGTGCTACACAGATTAATATACTTCAATTGATGTAGCAAATCTATTGCATGCTGAAAAAGAAATTTTGGTAGTCACACGAAGAATTTAAGTTTTGAAATTGTAGCTTACTTTGGTGAACATACCTGCATTCAATATTGCTGAAGTTCTGTTGCTCAATCTCCCATTCATAAATGCAGAAGGGGGTGGGTAGAGAGTCGAAGATCCCATTGTCATAGCATATTTCTGAATGTGTTGCCAGTAAGATGTAAGTCATTATAAATTGAAGCCCCTTCATAATCCAATTATACAGATCTAAATAAATACAAGCAATGATAAATAATAAATAATGATGCCAGCATCATCACACTTAATCTCTCGAAATATCATACAAATTACAAAAATTTGAAGAAAATTTATAATATATTAAAATAATATTATTATTTATCTAATTAATAAATATCTAATTTATAAAACAATTAAATAATTGAGGCCTTGGCCCCTCTTTTTATCCCAAATGACTCTACAGGTCAACTGGATTTTCAAAGTATTTTAGGGTTTCTCATGGTGGAGAAAGGTCGGACATATGTTTTGGTGCAAAAGACTACGATTTTTAAACATCTGGCCTTCGTCCTGTTGCCATGGTTAAATGGCCAAAAATTTCAACCATGCAAATTTTCTTCTATTGCCAATTGTTAATTCTAACCTGGTAAGAGAGTATCTAGTGCCTGTCTCAATCGACCCTTCCTTAATAAGGTGCTCAAACACCTCATGAGAACATCGAGTCATATGGTAAAGACACAGATCCTGGCAGGTAAGAAGTGATTTTGTGCCTGATAAGCGGTCTACAAATTGAATGTCACATGAGGGGCCAGGGACACAGTAAATATGGAGGATTCTGGTTGGATGGTAACCTCCCTGTCAGACTGTTTGGGTAGGTAGCTCTCTGCACCCTCGTATTTATTGACAAGACAGGAGTTTATGAGGGGTGCAGTTTGGTCACTGTTCTGATACTCATTCGAAAATATTTCAGTCTGAAGAGCATTTATTCTGGCAAAGAGAGACTTCAGTTAAGTGGGAATCGGGGGAATTTGTTGGATGATTTAGAGCCAGTGTTTAAAGTGTATGGCTTGCTAAACACTTATATCCCTGTGGGAGCTAAGCGCGAAATTAGGACGGACGGGCGTCGCAAAAGCTCACACCTATGTGCATCTCAATAGGGCGCACACAGCACAAGCCACAGGGATATGTTGGCTTAGCAAGTAAATAAATAAATAAATAAAAATCAAATTTTACACAGCAATACACAATGGAGTTAAATATAATTTAATGAGGCTTCTAAGCTGTGAAGGATGTGGCAAATCAGATTTTAATATACAAGGATCTTTTCACTGTTAGTAGTACACCCTGGTAAAACCTTGATCATAATATGAGACATGATAATAGATTAGTAGGCAAAACATCAATAGAGCTTAAAATTAATAATTATAAAAGTGGCATAAATCATAATATTTACTAACCTAAAAAACTTCTAAAGTGTATGGCTCACTGAAAGAAATTACACTGCGGCCATTTTCATGCTTAAAGGTTTGAGAGTTAAGGAAGTTTGTTTTGAGCTTCCTCTTGAAAAATGAAATCTTCAGAATGATGGCTATATGGAACCTGATTATGCTCAGTGGATTTTGCTAACCAGACCCCTTTGAGTGAGAAAATTGGACAAATAATTCAACAAATTATGGTTATTCTCGTAAAAATATGCTTGTACTGCAGAATTAAAATATCTATAAGACAGTCTAATGCTAATTATGGTGGTGTATGGGGATAAACGCTTTGATTGGTGCTTATAGCTTGATATTCATTGGACGTGATCGGAACACAACTATCGACTTGTTCTTTAATACATGCTTCTTGGCTTTCTAATCAAACCCGCACGTTTTGAAAAATATTCGCTGAAGCACCTGAACCAGTTATTCCGGGCAGGAGGACACCCCTAATTAATGAGTTCTTGTAATTGCAAAAGGCTTCAGAGCTGCAAAAAGTTTTCACAACAGGACAAGCAGAAGTATTGGAGACAGTTCTGGAGTATGGCTTTCCCTTCACAACGATTATTTATAGCCAGACATGTGAGTGCAAAAGAAATCGATCGAAGACAGCAAAAACAAGAAGGCCATAACACCCATAAAAGAGCTGCAAACTACTGTTTTCATTTTGGGACCTCAACTGAGTTTGTAAAGAAATGTTCCTATTAACTCTGGGATTCAGATGACAGTGCATTAACTCAGAGTTGATCTACACATACAATCTTTCAATAGGAAAATAAAAAAGTCAGCTAGAGTCACAAATCGAAGACCAATGTTGATTTCTCGGGTGGAAGCTGTCAAGGTACATAATGCATATCAAAAGTTATGATCCAGGGCTGCTGATAGCTTCAACGCCCTTGTGGAGAAGCAATTTAAGAAAAAGAAGCCCATTTACGACTTTTGTGTCTACATGCAATGTGTAATAACAACAGGAAATACCTGGAACTCACTATCTTGAAGGTGTTCAAATGGTTCAGTTTACAGCCCGGGGTGACGGATTGTACTATAAACGCTCTCATGAAGCCAACTGCCAAGGACTATAAATCGATGTTTACTCAAAAAATTCAAGAGTTTAGTAAGGGAAAGACCTTTATGCTTTCTGTCTTCAGAGAAGAGAAAACCCAAACCTACTCTTGATCCAGTGATCCTGTCCGAAAGCGGCGTATACTCGATTAACTCTGTCCACTTATGCTGGCAGATGAAACTTTTTACCTACTCTTGATCCAGTGATCCTGTCCGAAAGCGGCGTATACTCGATTAACTCTGTCCACTTATGCTGGCAGATAGATGAAACTTTTTAGCAATCTATCTAAGGTTTTAAGCAAATAATTTGATTTATCTATATGAACTTACTTCCATCCCAGACACATGATGATCATCATCCCAGACACAAGTTCAAAAAATGCCCAAAAATTGCAAACACAAAAGTTGAATTATCTCGAAACTTTGTTTTTGGACTTACGTTTTTGTGAAAACAGCATTATTCGAAGCGAGAAAAAACGACAGAACTAGGGTGCGCACTGCTTTAAACTAACCGCAGGTGCTTACGCCTCTGGTGGCGTAGCAGTAGCGTGCACGAAGCATGCATAAGCACCTAGTACGGTTAGGTAAAGCCAGACTCTTGTCGCGGTGATGCCCGACTCACGCAGCTTAAGCTGAACGTTTCGTTAAAAAAAGTAAACGGCACGGATATAATCTCGTCAACCAGACTCCAAAGTCCAAAGCCCTTATGCGCGCGTCACTGCGTATTTGCTCTAACTATTGCTAAAGTTGTCACGGTGATATCCGACTCACACAGCTAAAGAACAGTAGACGGATATAAACATAATTTCCTCAATTGCTAAACCAGTATAGCCCATACGTGTGTGCAGTGCGCGCGGCTCCGAATTCGAACCTGGTGACCTGGCCTGTCCGAATTTTGAGCCGCGCGCGCACACGTATGGGCTATACTGATTTAGCAACTTTGTACAGCAGCGCGCACCCTCCCGTCATTTTATTCTCTCGCTCGCTTCGAATGAGGGTCGGACGAAGTCAGACAATAGCAACTTTAACTAAAGCCCTTTTGCTGGTTTCACCACATGAAGTAGAACTCAAAATTATAAGTTCACTTAACCAAGTGCTCATGCACGCTACGTGCGCAAAATTGTCGAGGTGTTACCCGGCCCGCGCGCGGCTCGCAGTTTTCTGCTGATCTCCTCGCGTTTCGTTAGAACGTTAGACGGATATCATCTCGTCAAGCGCAAAAAGGCTCTGGTTAGGGCTTCACTTGTTTCACGCCCGTGGGCGTGTCCGCGTGCCTCGCGCGCCGGAGGCTAGTCAACGTGTAGCTAAGCTTCACCTAACCTGGTGGCGCGTGCGACGCGCGCAAAAGGGCCCTGGTTACAGCAAGTTAGAGTTGTCAAACGTTGTCTGACCTGCTGCCGCGAAGCGGCAGCCCCCCGCGCGCGAAGCGCGCGGCGCGGCAGCGAAGCTGCCCCATAATTTTCAACATTGAAAATGGGCCGCAACGCAAGGCAAAGTTAGAGCATAAATAGTAAAACTCAAAATTTATTTTACACCTGTAGGATCAACTATGTAATAGAACTAAGCCTTGTTGGAAGCTAAGATCTCTAAGACGACTATGCTACTTCCTTGTGACTGAAATATGTAAGAATGTGGAGATTTGAAGCAGCCAGGTCAATAAATTTTCAAATAATGATCTTACTATTTCCTCTTTAAGATCAAGACCTTTTAGTCCTGTAAGATTATCTGTAATCAATTTATACCGTATGCGTGTTTTTATGTTGGGACTTTGAAAATTTGTAACAACCTTGACCAAACTAATTTTTCTATCAAGGAGCAAGAGTGGGCACGCAATCCTTATTAACTTATGGTCTTTGCTCTCCCACATCAGCATTGATTCTTTTATAGTGATATCTAAATTAATCTTTGAGCATTTTTATGATGTTACTGTAACAACGCCAATTTCATCTCAAAGTCCCAACTACGTAAATTTGAATTTGATTTTTAAATTCTTGATATAATGCTTTAGCTGATATTTAATAAAATTTAGTTTTATTCTTAAATTTAGTTTTAATATTCTTCTTGTAAACAACCATATTGCCCAAATTGCTTATATTGTTTGCAGAAAATTGACCCGTAATGTACTCTCTGCAGGAGAAAGACATTCTTAGTCCAAAGAGAAAGACGTCTTTTTTGGACTGTTTACAACCTTGTTCCTTGTTGCACCTACTTTCTAACCCTTAACCTGTGCCATTCAAATCGTTCATACCTCAAAACTCAATAAATGTATTTAATATGTGGTGTTGAAAAATTGGTTTAATGGGGAGCTGGCTGCTGGGCTACTTAATGTTATGTAGCGTTTTACCGGGCACTGAGATGATATTCGTTTAACATTCTAACGCACATCAGTCAGCGGCGTACTGATGCCCGGGCAGTCCCGGCTACGCCGTGGCGCCGACATAAGGGGGTGCCAAATCGTCATAAAAATATGGGACAATTTTGCAACATTAACTGCATGACTAGCAAAATCGCATGTTTGGTTTAATAACTTCATTATTTATTTAGATTTTTCAGCCATATTTTAACAAATTGCTCCTAGTAAGCCCTTATACTAGAGGCGCCTTGGGGGCGCCTTTTTATTGCTGTGGGGCGCCATATTGGTTAGACCTGCAACGTTACACCACTGGTGTGAGTCGGGTATCACCTCGACAAGCACTGCACAGCTCTCTCGACAAAGACTGAGGTACCCATGCAATACAGCATTAAGCAACTTCAAATGCTGGTTCTGGCGATGGGTGCCACATGCACAGCATGATGTATCTTCCAGTGGCGCAACTTTGTAGCTCTAGCCAATAATTTTCAGAAGTTGCCAGACCTGCTGCCGCGAAGCACAAACTAATCTAGGACAGGTTTTATGATGGATTGTGGTTTCTCCAAGCCAAGTTTAACAATGCATGGTGCAAGCCCAATCAAAATTGTATTTTACTAAAATTGTATTTTACTAAATCCTCATTTCATTGTTCCAGAGCTTGGTGTGATACCTTATGTTACATGTAGTGTATCACATGACACTACTCGTTTCCTTTCTGGTGATCACATCACAATCTTGCATTGACATTTGACAGAGATCCAGTCATACGAGCACAGATGTCAAGCAGTACGATAACACCCAACGTGATACATATGAGAACACCAGGCCGTTGAGTTAGCAAGGTGCTGTCAGAGTCACGCTTGTTAATGCTTGTGTATCATATGTCCATAGGGCAGGAATGCAGGGGATCACATATTAGTTACCACTGCACACTCCATTTACAACATGAAAGGATCCAGCAACAATTTTTTTAATTCGAAAAGGAATGAGGCCCGGTAAATCGGGGCCCAGTAAATCAGGGGATGACTGTAGGAAATGTACTGACAGTGGAGAATTACCTCAAATCTGGAAGTCAGCAAATCTTTCGGCACTTTTCAAAAGTGGTTCAAAAACGAACCCTTTAAATTAAGTCATTATGGAATTAGAGGCAATGCCCTTAAATTACTGTCTAGTTATTTGAATGGCAGACACCAGTATGTAAGCGTTCTTGGTGAAGACTCAGAATGTCTCCCAGTAAAACTAGGAGTGCCCCAAGGGTCGGTATTAGGACCTTTGCTCTTTCTCCTTTACATAAACGNTATATTTAAATGCAGTAATCAAGGCACATTTGTATTGTTCGCCGATGACACAAACATTTTCGTAGTCGCTGATACCCTGGAATCTGCCGCT
>JH152868.1:4143-23261 GCA_000226015.1 Mnemiopsis leidyi | reverse complement strand
GTGTTTTCAAGAGTTTCTACTGTACTTGAAATCAATAGAAGTAAGTGATTCAACACATTACCCAGTTATAAGATCTATCATCTAATCAATTAATCATTTAACTATATATTTGAGAGAGTTGTAACGAATTGAATCTTGGGCCTCATTAGTCTTTAGGGGTCGTTCACATATGACGTCAGCAAATTTTCGGTCATTTTTACCCCCCTCCCCCCCTTCCGTCATCATTCATCATCATGACAAAACCCCCCCTAAATGTCAGAGGTAAATTAACATAATGACATCATCACAGTCAGACCCCCCCCCCTACTTTATGTCAAAAAACTTGATTTTTGGTCTTTAAATTTGCAGTCATTTTTGAAATTTTTTATACTATGTCAGTGAAAACACAGTATTTCACCAGATTTCTGAATCAGAATTTTTACTTGAAAATTTGCCTTCGGATTTTGTAAAATTCTGATGAACATTTTCAAAAGAAATCAAAAATTTTCAAAAAAAGTCCTATAAATCCTAAAAATTTTTGATGACATCATCATTGGCTAAACCCCCTCCCCCTCGTCATCAATCATCATCATTTGGAAACCCCCCCTCCCCCCTAGGTGATGACGTCATATGTGAACAACCCCTTATGACACTTATAGGCTAGGTAAGTGCTTGAATGGAGCAATAGTAGCTGCCCAAACTTCTGTTATTTTCCACCACCTTAATCAATGTAAGGAATTTTTAATCCCCAAAATTCACCGTCTGATCTCCAATAATAAGTAATTTTTCTAAACCATCTTGATCTCACATTGCGACGGCCAGGCATATGCAAAGTCTTGTCGTGGTTACACCGGACTCTTTCAGCTGAAAGAGTTAGGCTAAGGAATAAGTATTATAAAGACGGATACATCATATCTTTAAGAGCACGTCTCGGTCTAGCTGGCCTGCTAGCTGTCTGCACGGACGTACTAAATCACTTAGCGCGCGCCGCGCGTTTCTTAAATAATTTCGCGCTGAGTACTTCACTGAAAATTCCTTCGGCGTCGCGTTTTACGTATATTCCGTGTGTTCTTACCGCCGGCCTCGTATCCATAGTTACAAGATCATACCACTACATCGTGAAACTGGAAATTAACCCAACACTTCTTTGGGCGCTCTGGCTGTCAGCTGTGCGCTTCATTCGGACTTTGGGTTAGAAAGTTTAAACAAACCACAAGCTTTTATCTAATAGTTTTATTCGTCAGTGCACAAGACACAACAAATACGCCAAAAATAAAACAGAAATTTTCCCTTTAATAAATAATAGGTTGGCATTATCAACAATTCTACAAAAATAAAATCTAAAACTCATCAAAACCTAATAAAATCTCATAAAAGTACACATCTATAATGAACAATAACGCCGGGTAATTGCAGGCAAGCATTAAAATTTAATCGGACTAATAATCAAAACTGTGCTGTTCAACACAATAAATTGGAACATTTAATTCAATCGTCTCTTGATATCTGGTGAGAATTTAATCAATGAATACACAGTTTGCAAATAAAAAATTGGCATAGTAAAATTGCTTAAGGTTGAACTAAAGAAATTTCTGTTTGACTTTGGTTGCACTTTGATGATATCCCCCAGGATTTGTAACATAGCCAGAACTTCTGAAACAAATAGTTTGAATATTTCAACAAGTGTGCAACACTGAAATGGAAGAAGTTAAACAATCCACATAAACAGCACAAATGGCAATTTCTTCAATTTTATTTCTAAGCTGAATTTCTAACTTATGTACCTTCTAATTCCAGCCACGTCCTTATTTGGTCCGGTTATATTGAAAAGCGAGATGGCTTCATTTCGAGAAAACTCCATGGGCATACAGAGCCGTATCTTATCAAGTAGATGCCCGCACCATGGCTCCTGACTACCGTAGATCCACCGAAACTTTGTCCGTACATTCCTGAAGAAATACATTCCTTTGAATAACTCTATAATGACAAGTAATCTGTCTGCCGTTGAAAACTTGGATTGAGAGTCTGTCCCATTCTGATGTTAAAGATTTATTCAATCTGCCTGCAAATTGTAATTGTACAGTCTTTTAAATCTAGTCCAGCTATTTGCTGTTAATTACAACCACTGATTGGAGTTATGAGTTCCTGCACTTCATCCGGAGCTGAGAGCAGAAGTTAGAAAATAGAAACTTAAACCAGTTTTAAAACAGACTTACGCGGTCAATGCCAGGTATTCCTGATATGACATCCAGCAGTCGGTTCTAGGTCGAACTACGGCTACCCCTGTACTTAATCTCATCTTCTCACCGGGGTTCTTTACAGCTATGTCTCTGGGGAACAGTTTAATAATTTAAGGGCATTTCTAGGGTCAATGGGGCAGCTGGTGCCTATATCAGCAGCAACGTATAATGCAGTAACTTGCAGTAATTTTCACAAAATCATTGCTAATATAACGTGATTTCTTACCTATACTGTAAGGTAGTATCGTAAAACTTTGAGACTTTAGATTTCAGTTTGTCAGTGCTTTCGGATGTAAATTTATTGTCCTGTACTCCTTTTCCTGTTGGTTTCTACTTTTCAGTTTAAGTAACAGTCGTGAATTTGGAATTTGAATACAGTACATTCACATTCCAAAATTTGGAAAACATGAGTTAAGTTTGACAATCTACATAGGACCGTTAAGTTTGAAAAGTAAAACCACTAGAAACATTTATTTTCATTTAATCAGAAAATCACGTGACCAGCTGACCGGTCATCGCGTGACCAGCTGCACACTGAGCATCATACCTGATTCTGGTGCCTTGTACTGCACCATCTCTAAACCGGTCATCTGCCGGAGATGTTTAGTGCACTCCTCCCACCGCCTATCACCGGGAGCTAGGAGCCCCTTAGCCAGGGTTATCACCGAGAGAGTGACACCTTCCCTCTGGCACTTTGACACCAGGTTCTGATACTCGTTCCAAGCTTCATCTCGGAAGTTCAGGATTCGGTCTCGGAGGTTCGATTCCAGAGAAGGGACTAGACGGTGCGAGTATTGTGTCCTGAAAGATATTGATTATGTAGGGATTAATTAAGGAGTAATTAAGGAGAAACTACCTGAATAATTACGAATCAGAACTGGAGAGGCGCCTGATTGCCTGTTACTGACCATTCTAACGGAGAAAACGAACTGCGGACGGATTCTTCACTTGGGGATCTGGGGGCTTCTAAAACTTCTCCTGGACTCTCGTTATCTCCCTAAAATACATCAACCGTAAGAAATTGTTAAATTTTGTTTCTTTTGCAATATCCTTTGACGATACATTGTGCTCCAAATTTTTTATGTAAACAAGTTAAGTCTCTGGTTTACAAGTAAAAATGGCTGAGGTAACTTACTAGAATACCATAAATAATCACAAAATATCAGAAAACAAGGAAGTCTTCATTAAGTTCTGATGTGATTAGTAAATTATAAGCTGCGAATTGCGATGTGATCAAAAGTTAAAAAACATAAATTCCCGTGCAACACTAGCATGCACTATGCGATTCTAATGTTCTTTTAAAGCTCTCTGTGCAGTTGATTTCGCTTAATTCAGCGCATACTAGTGCAAAAATAATCGCTGTAGATGTAATAAATAAGACCAAAAATCAAACAACAAAAAGAAATAAATAAAAAGGGAAGCTGGAAGGTTTTCTTACAAAATCAATAAGGACACACAAATAGTTCTCTAGTTTCACTAATAGTCCCACTTCACAAGTCTAATCTAGAGCAGCCATCACGGGGAACACAAGTAAACTCCCAAAAATAGAGCACAGGAAAACACACTCAAAGTTCCCGCGGTAGACTTAGCAAAGTTAGAGGTAACGGATGTTGAACAATAAGTAGCAGCAATAGAGAGAACCACACCGTTACTCCATGCCATGGTGAAGTAAATGATAGCTGGGCAGCAGTCCGCACTAAACCATACAGGCAATGAACGAGGCTGGATGTTGCACATGAGGGTGAGGGGGATGAAGAGGAGGCGAGTGATGGAGAGAGGGAGGACCAGGTTCCGGGGGAGGGAGAAGAAGGTGGAGGTCAGAGCTCCCGCCACGTCTCCCACGCTGAAGACAAGGAAGATCAGGACTGTGTAGACGTGTTGTGGTATCTTGTCGGTGGACGGCTGGAGGTTGGACAGAGCAGCTGGAAATAGGAGCAGAGTGATAACTAGAGTTATGAAGTTGGCGGTGCAAAACTGCCACGTCGCCCTGAACACTGAGAGGAATGTAGCTTCGTCCTTCTGCTCTGATCTGCTCGTTTCTGGCGGGTTGTCTTGGTCAAAATCGGAGCTGGTGGAAGGGTGAGATTTTCTGATGGTGTTAAACTTGACATACGGCATCTTGTTGAAGATAAAAACGTAGACACATAAGGATTTTGCTAGGCACAGGCAAGATGATAGAAGATAGTAAAATCCTGCTTCTAAAACATCTGTATCTGGAAACGATAGAGTTATCAAGCTGATAAGAGAGTTAATGGCACCAGCAGCACTCTGACCCAAGATGAACCCTTGCACTGCTTTTGGATGAAGCATGGAAGCAATAGCCATGACACCAGACTTATACATGGCTCCAGCAGCGCACGCAGTGCAGTACATAAGAGTGGTCAAGACGAAGAAGCCCATGGGCCAGGTCGATGTTGACACTTTAGACAGGACAGTCATGGCCATGAAGAGAGTTAGAGCCAGGAGATTACAACTCACTACAAACGGTTCAATTGAAACTCGCTTGAGTATGATCACGGAAGAGAGACTCATAGCAACTTGAGCGCTGATACCTCCAGTTTGGAAGTAGCTAGGGAAGTTGTTGACGATCACCTCGTTGTTCGTCTCACTAAACTTCGCCCTGAAGTAGCCGTTAGCTGCAAAGATCATGTCAAAGGGTATGAGGTAGGTCATTCCAAATAGAGCCATGATGAAGAATATTTTCCATTTTTTCTCGATGTGGTCTGGAGCTGGAAGTTCTTTCTGAATTAGAGGTGTCGTCTCTTCACTTGACAAAGTCATCTTAGAGCGAGGTCTTTCCTAAAAGTAAGCAGTTTGAGGGGTGTTCCTTAAAACAAGAATTTTAACATTTTCTTACCAAAAGAGTACTTTTCTAAAGAGAGACTAAGTCCAAATTAAACTTAATAGAAGATTTAATCAATGTAGCAAATAGGATTCAACTATTTATTGACAATGGCTCTTTTTTAGACCTTCTGTTAGGATTCCGTGTATGATATTAAGGATAAGGTAAAACATGGACCTAAAAATAAGCAGATATTCGACAAACTGTTTGTGTATTTTACTCAAACTACTGAGAAAAACGCGAACGCCAATGTTTTCAAGGTATGCTGTAATGAGGTGATTTTGTGAAAGATTAATAGAGCATAAATGCTCTAGTTACAAAGATATAATAGCTGTTGCAAGGATTAACGAATTATAGTTAACATTTCGTTTGTCTGTGGCTACGTCAAATATTTTACGAGCTGCGAATGCTAGTGCACCAACTCTAACACGATATCAAAGCACGCCCAAAAAGGGTGGCAAATTTATGATTTAAGGAATTGGCAAATCGTGGAAATTAGATAGGGCCGGGTGAAGGAGACATGAACTTGGCACGGTTGAAATTAAATCATTTTCTTTTAGCATGTATCTAGCCTGCAAGGTGAGCAATCCACCGATTATGGTGTAGCGTCTGTTTTTAGGTTTTTCCGTGGGTATTGGCCTTCTATGTTTTTTTGGGATTTTTTGTTTTTTTCATGATAAATAATCCAATTTTGATTAAAAAACACCAAAAAGTCAAATTAAAACCGATTTACCGAATATATTGTAGCTTCTGCTTTCTTTTATTGGAGCACTGTTAACTATCGTAGGAATATATTTAAGTTGGTAAGCATGAACAAATATAAAGAATTAAGGAGTAACAAAAATAAGAAATACACAATGTAAATAATGAACAAAATATTGTGGACGATAGTATGTGTCCATAAAAGAGTTATTTTAATTCAGACAAATTCGCGGAAAAAAAATTACTCAAAAAATCATTAAACTTCAAACATGAAAATATGAAATATGATCCATCATGATTCCTTGATTGAGTGATAACCACATGTCTGGATATGAGTGTATGATATGATATTTGTAAAATCCGGCTTTTAAGCGATAACCTGTTACCTGGTCACAAAGTATTTTTGCTAGGCTACTCGATAATAGAAAGTAGGCAGGTTACTTAATACTTTAACCAGAAATACTAGTTATACCACTTTACGCTTACTTTTCAGCCTGTTACTCTGTTACAAATGATAGTAGTATAGCTTTAAAACAGTTACACAAATTAACTTTATCTATACCTGAAAAAGATATCTTAATTTCAATCATATAATCCCAAATATTAACCGAAAACGGGAATAAAACCGGTGGACTTTGCCCGCTCGAATCCGCCGCGGATTCCGCCAGAACGTTCTTTTCAGCGGACTCTGGCGGATCCGCCAATTACTATAGTCAATACACACGCAAAATAAATAAACACAGCTCACACAGTTCGCACTTTCTCCAATATTATTTGAGGTAGTTAAGCGTTTATCAACACTAATTACACGTCTGTCCTTAATGTAGTGATACCTCTCTGGTTCACACTCAATCCTCCTTTTTATCTTGCTGACTAATTTTGGGTGTTCTTTTCTCTCCTCTGGAGTTCTGTCTGGTGTGACGTGTAGCTTCCTGAAGTACTCTTCCCGGGAATTCTTGAGGAGATTACATCTGCTTAGTACCGATTTCATTCAATCTGAGTTGAGTTTGTCAGTGTTATCCTGATGGGCCGGGTAACAGTCTTGTCTGACTTCTGAACTCCTATTCTTTTAACTGATACAACTTGTGGCCTGCTGACAGACTCGAGCTGACTGTTTAAATCGAAGAAAACGTTCGTAAGAATATCCTCTGGCCTCTTATCTTCCTTCTCCGTCGCACCGTGAATGATGAGACGCCTGCTTCGTTCATTCTGCTCCACTGTGCTACGCACCACTTCCTTTACAATGCGTGCTGAAGGAGTTTGTCCAATATTTGTCTTCACGATCTCGCTCCAAGTTTTAATTTCCGTTTTGACTGCTGATTTAACTGAATCCATCTGTTTCTGCTGACATTCTATTTAAGCTTTTTGATCAGCCAGTTTCTCAGTTTTTAGTTCATCAATTTTGGCGGCTGTTGACTTGCATATTCTAAGGTTACTGTTCATTAGCTTTAATACCAACATCATTAACAGTTTTCGCCAAAGGATTCTTGTTCAGTTTGTTTTCCATAACGGTTGGATTCAAGTCCTCCACAGTATGCACACTGACTTGTTTAAGAACAGAGGCAATAGTCGAGTTCAGGTCATCCTCCATCTTGTTGAGAGCGATAATTGAAAAGTCCATGTCCAACCGGCGTAAAACAAGTTACACCGTTGGATGCTGAAATACAGATCGCTGATATACAGATCGCTGATATACAAATCGCTGATATCTTACAACTGATAAGACAGCGATAAAAATGCTGCGCAAAGCAAATCATTTAACTGCAACTGATAACATGAACTTAAGGGAACATTTTTGGAAATGACTATTAACTTAGTAAGCGTCAGCCGGGAAATCATACGAAATGATGGTGATATAATACTCACGTTAATCAAATGAAACAGAAAGCGTTCCTCAAACTAGTTGTAAATTGAACAAGTATAATTGTCAACGGAAATAAACCACAACAGGTCAAGTTGAGTAACAGCAGCTAGAGAAGAATAGAGAGAGACATGTAACTATAGGATAAAAGAGAGGGAAATATGCCACCTTAAGAATAACTGTAAAAGTCACCATAAAAGACTAGAATACTCCTGCTAGAAATCGCCACTTGCGGTTAATACAATCTACTTCCTAGGAAGAATGAGTGACAGAGATTTAGCACACACCAACAGTTCTGTCAGTGCTCACTATCTGTTTCCTGTGTTTCAGAAAGAAAGCAATGCCCAATAGCCTTGCTCACTGTGCTGCCGATCTGGCTGAAAGCTACTACTAATACTAATATATTTAAGTATTTACTTAGATTAAAAGACCCAGTAGGCAAACAATCGTCGCAAAAACAATTTCCCAATATTTCGTCGTAGAAATTTTTTCAATTGCATTAAAAAAATTCCTACTCTATAAGAAATGCTTTCAAGTGACCAACACAAAAGCAAAATAGGTAAATAAAAAAGTACAAAAAGACATATTAAAATAAAAGTAATAAAAGTAAGAAAGAAATGAATTGTAAAGCTGAATAAGAATTAAAAACTGAGCAGTAGCTGTACAGCAGTAAAGTAAGATTTTCTAGCTACCTTATCATTAAAGTCATGTTGAGCTGTTAGTGTGAAATTTAAGAATTGGAGAGGAATTCCAACTTGAACATGTAATCGAGCTTTCGAGTATATAACCATGCAGGTGCCAACATTTGTGTATGCATTTCGAAAGTAAATATAAAATGCTATTGCAAATTAATGTTCATGGGAATACAGATAAACTTTGGGAATGGGATTATCTAAGGAACGTTTTACGTTAAAGATGATGAAATTGAGGTTCGGTTAAATGGACATATAAGAATCTTACCGACGATGGTGATCTTGTATGCTGGCAGACAATGGTCGTTTAGAACTTAACTTTATAAAAATTAGGTATAGGTGTGCACGTTTGCTCAAATATAGGACTCGTCTTTTGGTTAGGCAACCAATCGAAGAAGATATCAATACATGTTCAATATTTAAATATTGATAAGTTTTCAGAAATGTCACATTTTGTATCTGTATTCTGTAAGATATGGATGATAAAAAATGACATGTTCCGTCCTGATATCTGAGAATGTGAAAGGAAGATAAAACCACTAATTCCCCTTCAAAAAGCCGTCTCATAACAACAACTTACATAGATCAGATCATCCTCATCTGTCGGTCTGATGGGGGGTAAAGGAGGACGCAAACACTTCTTAACCAGCCTCTTTTCGCTCTTCAGAGCGTCTGATGCGTGTTTTACGTCTTTGTAGGTAAGCCTGTCTAGTGGACCAAACAGCTCTTCAATCTGGGATTTTATTCGTTGAGTTATGCTGGATGGTGGTTTAATGATTTCATTTAAGCCTCCCATGCAGCAGATCGGGGCTCGATCCCCGGCTGTGATAAGTCAACCAGTCACCAGACTGTGTCTGGTACAGCTTCGGCTGGAAATGCACACTCCCTGGCTCGTAAGATTAACCCCCCCTACAGCTAGTTTTATGCCTCGGTACGAAGTGGCTTAGGGTCACAGAAAAGGAGATGAGCAACTCAGGCTATCCCGTCTATATATACTAAGGGAGTGACCCAAATTTGCAATGCTGGAATTGTAATTTAAATGGTAAAGAGAATAAATATCATAATAGAGGGAGCTGATTGCTGGTTCATCGCTTCTATAGCTATCTTTATTAAAAATGACAAATCAAAAGACAATATAATGGGTTCGAAGACATTATATAACATGTTGGCTGTGTTAGCAATTCTCACTATCTACATAAACCATTAAACCATTCTAGATAATCTTGCTCACTTGAACTAATATATTATGCATGTTTCAGTAGATTTTAAACAGAAATTATATACGTTTGACAATTTTGCGATGAGTTATTTAAAGAATTCAGCACGTTTCGCGACAAGCAAGCTTCCCACATCAGCACGCAGCCCATGTACCGAGATTAAACACAGCTTATCGGATATAAGTGAATAAATTGAGCTAAGCTGTGCAGGAATGCACTGCTTGTCGATAAAACGATGTGTTTTGAAGAGTTTCTACTGTACTTGAAATCAATAGAAGTAAGTGATTCAACACATTACCCAGTTATAAGATCTATCATCTAATCAATTAATCATTTAACTATATATTTGAGAGAGTTGTAACGAATTGAATCTTGGGCTTCATTAGTCTTTAATGTTAAAGCTTACTTGTCTTTGAGTGAGTCCAATTTTAGAAAGTTCAGATTTTCCAACAGTCCAATGTTTATTTTTATCCATCTGGAATAAAAAAGAAATTCATTTTTGTGTCATTGTCACTCGATAAGGGCATGAGGACGAGAATGAACAATAGAAGTAAGAAGTGATCCGCAACCAGGTTACAGACTCTCAGACCAGATCACCGGGAGCTTATAAATATGTGTTACATCTTAAAATGAATATTTTATTGTAGTCCTCAATTCTTCAAAAATTCACATCTTCTGATGAAACTGGAAAGTCTAAATAACTTATTTCCTTCAAGTTCAACCTGTCAATAACTAAACTTGATTATCCTTCGTTATACCTGAGTAAAAAGGTCGTGTAGTCTGAGATGCCGTTTGTCAACATAGTCCTGAATGATCCTAATAGCATCGGACACTGGCGGTGGAGTAGGTTCCGTCAACCTCGACATTGCTCTCTCTGAGTCGGCAAGTGAAGAATCCTGCAAGAGACAGTTCAACATCATCATACTTCGCATCTTACTTTCAACTCTTAAGTTCCGAGTAACTTAAAATTATTAACTAATCAAGAGAACGGTATTCGAGGGGAAGAGTCTCCAATTTTCGATGATAAAACACCCCTTTCTCAAAATTTATTGGCACTGCCTTAGTTCTGGGTTGTGAAATACTCTCAAATGGTCCAATGGATACAGATTGATCTCCAAAAACAAAGGTAGGAGCATTACATTTAGAGAAACGGGGTTTGAAATTTGAGACACATCCCCACGAATACCGTTCTCTTATAGTTTTAAAATCCTATTCTATGTCTTTATACAGCTATGTATTGGAACATTAAAGTTTTAACATCCTATTCTATGTCTTTATACAGCTGTATACTGGAACATTTTAAAGTTTCAACATCCTATTCTATGTCTTTATACAGCTATGTATTGGAACATTAAAGTTTCAACATCCTATTCTATGTCTTTATAAAGCTATGTATTGGAACATAAAAGTTTCAACATCCTATTCTATGTCTTTATACAGCTGTATACTGGAACATTAAAGTTTCAACATATAGACCTGCGTGAGTGACCGAGATGAACTCAAGTCTGACTTATCGATATGTGGCTATTGTCCACAGAAGTTGGAGGAACTGGAAAAAACGGTTGAAAGAGCAATCAGGAATGACCTTAAGATTCAGCCAACTAAGGAAAGGTCATTGGCTGCAAATAAAAATATAGTATGTACGACCAAGTGCTTCTAGGAGGTCAAGGAGCTGAAGAAGCTTGTGCACACTCAGAAGGAGGATATTGCAGCTTTGGTGGGAGAGACGAGGATCATATTCGCTTTGAAAAAACACGAGTCGGTTAAAGATAACGTGGTGAGAAACAGAGCGCTTAGTATGGGAATTACCAGGCAAACGATTCTACAGAAAAGCACCCAGAGACACAGGCATGCGGGGGCAAAGGGTGTAAAACTTGTCCTTTAGTTTTGGTGAACGGGAAGGAGGTATTTTTGGACAAAAAACTCAGTTGTAAGGATAAGAATTTTATTTATTTAGCCCAGTGTTCTATGTGTGTAGAGAGAGCAAGGAGCGAGTGTACGTATTTCGGCCAAACTAGTACAGAGGTGAGGACTAGATTTAACGGACAAAGAAGTAGCTTTAAAATTAATAACATTAATTCTTATACTAAATCAGCATTATCTCAGCACAGTTTTGAATACCATCCTGATAAATTTGGTCTTAAATTTTTCCACCCAGCCTGAAATTGACCGAAATTACTGGTTACTAGTTTGAGAAATGCGAGTTGCCTGATGCGTATTTTGATTCCTCATTCCGCGAATTGTAATAAAAATAAGGGACGGCACAATACGGGAAATTAAGCGGTCGCCAGACACAATGAAAACGGCCACAATTCTTGTTAATTTAATAACTTAAATCTTATCTCATGGCATGATCTTGGCAATGTGGCATCATGATTCATGGTTCAGCCCGACCTTATAAAATAAAAACCGTTCACGATGCCATCACGACACCACACCTAATCGCTACTAAAGGCTGGGTGGAAATATGACGACCGCCTGTCGGGAATAACGGGCGTAATTCTTTCTTAAAGTAGGATTTGTTAAACAATGTATAGCAGAATATTTGGACAGAGAGGAACACCGTTTAATATCTTTATTAAGGACAAACATTTTCTGAATTTATCGTATTTAAAGAGTGATTAGGTAACCTTGGGCTGTATTTGGTTGTAACCATGGTAATATTTTGATGCGTGTCCTTTCTTTCGTTCTTATCAGACTTATATTTTGTTATCAGCATGTTGTCATTTTTTATCCGTTTTATTTCTAAATTTTTGCATGAGAACTAGCCTTATCTTTTGACTTTGACAGGCAATTTAACATTTTTGGATGAGAACAAGCTTTATCTTTTGACGTTAACAGCAGTTTTCATTTTAAGTTACGACATCAGGGTAACATTTACATAGGATCGTTGGAATGTGGGGTCACGTTTTATTACAGTGTTTAAAGGAGTATTATTTGGAGAAAGACACATCTTAATTTTGTTCAGTCTGCATGCATATTCTTTTATCTTTTTGTCGACTTTTATCTTTTTGTCGACTTTTAGCGTTTTTATAATTTTAGGCTCTCTATCTTTTTTATATTTTAGACTCACTTTTTGTTTTTCTATTTACTCTATATCTATAACAGGTTCTCTAAAGATGATATATAAATGAAGAATTCAAAAATTCAAGAACCCAGCCATGTCAACTGTTTTATTTCGTCTCTCCAACCAAACCAAATGTTTTAATATCCTATTCTATGTCTTTATACAGCTGTATACTGGAACATTAAAGTTTCAACATCCTATTCTATGTCTCTATACAGCTATATACTGGAACATTAAAGTTTCAACATCCTATTCTATGTCTTTATACAGCTATATACAGGAACATTAAAGATTCAACATCCTATTCTATGTCTCTATACAGCTGTATCTTTTAACCAACTTCTCTGTCTCATTATCCACCTTGCAATAGCGCAACCGGTTCTATGGACAGTTCCACCGGCTGTATTGCTTTTCCAACTGTGGATTAGAAGTAAAGTCATTTACTAGGTAGTCGTCGACAACTACTTTTAAGTTGTTTGACTTACGACAGAAAGTTTAGGGGCCGTCGATTACATGCGAATTAATTAGGTCAAGGATGGGGAAAGAACCAGATCTGCGCAGGTGACTATACTTTAAATAGTGGCCAGTGTGCGATTTTTTTCATTAAATCGGCTCAATCTTGTACCATATGGAGCATAAGGTCGCAATCCTAACATTATAGCAAGTTTTTTATTTCTATTGAAAATACTTGGCGATTTATAATCAATCTGTGTTAAATTTCAATCGTCATTCTTGTCTTTATAGTCAAATAAATTCTGAACACATATATCATTTTACAGAACTTAAGCAAAATGATCGGAAAAGACCTCTACAACAACCAGTACGAATACTTAAATGGAGCAACCTATCAAATCAGTCCCCTAACGATCACCCTATCTGTGTTTGTAATTCTGCACAACCTGCTGATCTTTCTAGAATACTGCAAGGACAAGATTTCCTTCATCTCCTCTTTGTTCATGGGTATTGCACTAGCAGACATTCTTACAGCTGTAGGACAACTCGTTATCTCTGTTATCAGTATCTTGGTCTACACTAATATGATAGATCGACAGGTGATTTACAAAAGTTTCTACTTTTTTATCTTCATTGCTTTACCAGGATACTCAAGCTCAAAGTTTCTCAGCACGTTTCTGGCAATCATCCAAACTTCCATTTTGATGAACCCCTTCAGACGTCTTCAGAAAGAATTCTTAAAGTATGCTCTACTTTCGATGGTTCTAGTTTTGACGGTTCTACACTGGTCTGATGGGATCAGTGTCATAATTGCAGATAAGATGTTCCAGGCCTCAAAAACCAAACCTTCTTTCTACGTTTCGGTCTTAACTTTCTGTGAGAGCCCAGGCACACTAACAAGTCTTGTAACTGGATACTGCTTCAGCCAGGGAAGAGTTACGTGCGACTTTCACCAAAATCCTCTAGATTCCTACATTGCCGCTGGGGTCTTTGTTGTTTTTTGTTTCATTGTGCCTCCTGTTATGGTGCTCATTTCCATGGTAATTCAGATTGTCATGCTTTACCGGCAGTCACTTGAAAACTCTGCTCTTGCGAAAGAAACAGGTGGTCCTCCAGTCTATTCCCGGGCCCACATTTCTCTCACCATTTTGCTCGTTTCAGTTCTCTTTTTCTGTTGCCACACCATCTTCCTTATTTCACTAGTATCTTGGTTTGCTGTTTTTGGGTCTTTGCAAGGAAACGAAACAAAGCATTCCTTTAAAACACAGGGAACATGGTTTGGTGTGTTTGTGCTGGTATTTCCTCTCATTTACGCCGCCTTCTATCCAATAATCATTATCTGTAGAAAGGCAGAGCTTCGAAAAAGGTACAAAAAATTCCTCTTAGCTGGGGTTTACAGAAGAATTTGTACTAAAGCTAGAATTGAGGATGGGATCGACCTTGAGGACATAACAAGGTCAAGAAACATCCCTGTCATAGACTAATACGGACTAACAGTGACCTTGCAACATAGCAACATGTTGCAGTAGCTACACAAGCGCTGTGCATCTTGTGTAGCTCCCGTCGTTTGCATCACTGTGGAGAACTAAAATCATTTGATATACATCACTTAGCACTTACATGTCTTTTACTTAATCTCAAAATGTTAATTAGTACCTGTTTAAGCTAGAATGCATGCAAATTAGCTCATTTGTTATTGTCAGCTCTCAAATTGCAAAAATATCGTTTTGTACCGCCAAGAGCACGTGCTTTTATTAATACAATGTTGGAACACATTCAGATACACTTTTTGAATTTAGAATATGTGGGGGACAGCCTGGTAAGTAATACCAGTGGTAACGATGGAAGGAGAGGTGAAGTCTTGAAGTTACTTTTCTAGATATATAAATGTAGAATGAAATCAAAACTTTGTGGTGAGTTGAATTACCAATTACCATCTAGATTTATAGATATGAGTTAAATGTTTTGTCGACAGATTTGCTAGTCGCTTAATTACATATTGACTCTCTAGGGTCAATGACAATTTCAAAACATTATCACTTGTTTACCAATGATTTTTTCTTGCATTTCCACGATTTCAAATAATAGCCTCTTTTAAAAACTTACCTGATAAAATAAGTAATGTCAAACACACAAATAGTTGTTCGATCAAAGGAATTGAAAGAATTGAGATGAAACCTGCAATTCAGGAGTCGATGGTATAGAATCACTGTAATCACTGAAGAGAGAATTATGCTTTGCCGTCTCTGTTTGCAGCACTCTTGATTCCAGCGCTGTTGGATTTCGTTTCCCTAAATATATGGCGTTTTTGGATAACTCAATTTAATTCAATTTATAAAATTTTGTAACACAATTTTATACATGGAAATAATCTAATATAATATATACAAGGATCTTCTATGCGTTACAGGATATCACCTGTAAGTGTCCAGCTCTTTTGACCCACTAAGGCCAACACTAAATATAAATGATCAAATTAGAAAACAAACATACCAATTGAGAATCAATCTCAATCCAGTAATATTTTTAACACGTTATAATAACTATATTGCTTGTGGAAAATGCCAAGCCTCACTTATATATACAAAAACACTTTAAAACCCCCATATAACTTCTCCGAAAATAAACAAATAAAATTCAACACTCTATATCAATTCCTCTAAAATCTCAATAAAAACTTTCATTTCTGCCTAATATCAAACTGCGCTTGTCCAAGTTTCATGTAACATATACTATGCAAATACTATTAAGTAATAACAGTTTAATATAAAATATATTTACCTTGTATCCTGAAAAATCATTTAACAGACTACTTATGCTTTTTTACCAACTTAGTGAAATTGAAACATTTGTTAATTTTCAAATAGTTTTGATCAGCAGTTTTCTAATCCTGCTAATATGGTTTAAAAACGTGTCTAGAAAAATGACAACAACCTTGAATCCATGATGTGTAATTTCCCAACTGGTTAAGACCTTCTCTCAAAGATTTTCTTTGAGCAAGCCATGTGTTGTAATTGCGAATCACTTCTGGATCAATTGGATGATATGTCAATTGAGCGACATCAGCCTGAAAAGATATGTGTTAGTAAATTAGAAGCAGAAAATTAGGCTGTTTGATTTAAGAAAAGACGACTAAAAATTGGTTAAAATTAGATTTAATTGTTCCACATCACTTAACTGTATTCAAAATTGACAATTTTGTTTTCTTTGTTTCAATGTTTGTTTTATAAAACCAGTTGCAGCCTGATTAATTTGCACCAACGGGCTTTAGAAAGAAAACTGAGAGAAGTTTCATTTCAGAAAAATAAAATCATAAGCCTTTTTGCTTGCCTTTTTTGCGATATTTATTGGAAGCTCAGTATCTCCCAACCCTTTGACAATAAACCTCCTCTCTCTGATTGGGGGCTCATCCGACTGAAAACATTTTTCTGCAATTCTGAAAAAGCAAATGATGAAAAAAGTTTGAGGATAACAGTTAACACATCCAAGCCACACACACATTCACACACAACTATTGGTTGTGCATGTAATCATAGGACGGAGTTTCAGATGGGACAACCAAGAGTTATTATCCAAGAAATTTTGAATGACAGTAACACATCAAATTGATTGCCTGGTAATACTGATTTTGAATTGAACTTTAAAATTTTACATTTAGTAAAGGTGTCATTGGACGACAAAAAATAGTGCAAATACCTATGTATACGGGTTTTTTCAAGTAGCGTAAACCGCCTCTTCAAAGCTCTGTCAAGGGCAGTTGACTCAATTTCATTTTGCTCCATAATAGTAAGTACATGTATCCTTAATCTAACCTGGTTATTTGAATTGAAAGGGATATTTTTCGAAAGGTGTGTCATGTACATTGTACATGTACATTCTAAATCATAATCCTATTCATGACAAACCTTTCGAAAAACATCCCTTGTATCTAATCTATTACAGAAAACAACTCACAAACTAATATAAAAATCAACCAAAACCAGTTTAAAATGCTCCCACAACAAAACATATTGATCTGTTTAAACAATAAAGCCAAGCAAGAACTTTGTGCTGTCTTTATTCTGTAGCTATGCTACTGATCTGCTCACAGAAGGTAATCCACCAAAAGGTTATCCGCTTCCTTTCTGAGTCCTTCACATCAACTGCTTTGGTGCATTAAGTTGTGCAAATGGGCCGAAATGTTTTTCAGTGCACACATGTCTAAGCAGAAGAGTAAAAAGGTTGGAGAATTCCTCTGTACAGTATAATGGCATGGGTTACAGGTTACAGAATCATCCTTAACTAAAACACTATCTACTGCGAACCCACGTATATCCCAATTCTTTCTGAGGTGAGAAGAAGTTTATTTAAGTATTGTAGCCCAAATAACTAATTCAAACTACTGACTACTCTAAATTACATCTAGCATCTAAGTCCACCAGCCTCAAAGATGCAGTTCCAGGCAGCAAAATACTCAATTTAATGATAAAATGGCCGACTTTAAGCCTAAGAAAAAGAATTGAATGCATTTTAGATTGTATTAAATCAGTCTGTGGCCACAAGCACTAACTAGCACCAGTATTCAGTATGCTGTAGTATAAACATTCCAAGCTTTGTATACAACCTAACAACTAGCATAATTACAAAATACTGAAGTTATCCTTGGAATTATCACATACTACACGATAGGCCTTAATATAGATAATAGAAAGCTGTACGTAGGACTGTTACCAGTTGTTTTTTTACCATTTTTATAGGAATTTTACTGTTAAAGATCTTCTAATCTTAGTAGCTTTACTGTTCCTATTCATTTGCCATCACCTGCAAATCAAGCTGAAACATTGCAAATTTCTTAAGGAAAAAATTGATTAATTGTCATGGTTTGGTGTTTATTTCGGTTCCCCCGATCTCTCAGATGTCCCAAAGCATGTAGTGGAGGTACAACAGAGTGGGAGAAAATGAATAATGTTCTCATCCTTCAGCAGCCTTCACTTTTCAAGTTTGGGCAAGGGGATTCGGGGATTATGACTAAAAGATAAATTTGAATTACATGAAATTCCATTTACTATGTCTTATACTTATATAGTAGTCAAGTAGAATTTAATTAAGATTTTTTGTGAGCTGGTGATGACACATGAGGGTCATATCTTCTTGCACTGCTGGCACTTGGTTTCTACCCTTGTGCTTGCAGGGAGAGTGGTAGCTCATTGAGGTCAAGACTGTATGGCTTAGTTTTACCACACTACCATGTGCTCTGCTTCTAGATGTTCTAGAGGTTAGAAGTTTTTATTTAAATTTGATAGTATTTTCGTAAAAAGCAGAAGGATATTTTTATATTTTTATTGTGTAATTGATATTGCAGACAAGAAAATAAAACTTGTTTAACTTAAAACTTGTTTAACTTTAGCTGATTACATTAGTTAGCAATCCAATCTATCTATTTTTATTTGAACCTTTTTGGTCTCTTCGAGACTAACGCCTTCAACTGTCTGCCTCAGCGAATGTCCCTTAATGAGTGAGTAAATGATTTGTATGTATCTAGTGCTGTGGTTTAAAACTCACATCATTTTAATTAGGGCTAAGCAACTCAAATCATGATTACGTTTTATTTGCTAATCTCTTTCAAGCGATGTAGCATAGCTGAGATTTTTTCCCGTCAAATGCCTTTTTGCGCCGAATTTTAATTAACAACTTATCCACGCCATTTGTAAAAACACATGAACGTTGTACGAATAAAGGTCGCATAAACAATTTTATAATGGTGACGTTATGCAGAGATAAGGATGCAAGATATTTGAAACAAACAATGAAAGAAACGCCCTATTGTGTTCAAACTTCGCGCGTGCAGTTTTCAAATCTTGCATTGAACGGCTGCATTAATTCGCGCGTCTAACACGTGCAGAACAATGAAATTGACCGAAATGACGTCCATGGTTAGTGGTTTGCGAAATGCGAGTTGCCTGTTGCGTATTTTTATCCTCATTCTGTGAATTGTAATAAAAATAGCGATGGCATGACACGGGAAATTCAGCGGTCGCCTGACACAATGAAAGCGGCCACAAGTCTTGTGATTTTAAGATTTAAAA
>JH152867.1:206110-217027 GCA_000226015.1 Mnemiopsis leidyi | reverse complement strand
CTCTCTCTCTCTCTCTCTCTCTCATCTGTATGAAGGAGCTAAAAGCCCGAGTGTCCAGACTGTTAAATGATGGACCCCGGTCATGTTCTAACTTTTATAGCTGGACGGTTTCACCTTCAAATTGGAAAATAAATAGCGAGCTCTCAGAACAAATGAGGGGTTATTTCTAACATCACGTGGTCCAATCCCATCTCTTTACTGAACATATCAGAAACTTTTAGGATGTCGACTCTCAGTCGCTTATTGGTCATCAACAGGGCCCTGATTGGTTAAATGTAAGATCACGTGATGGTATTGAGGATTCCTATTGGTCTAGCAGGTGGTACACTAAGGTGTGGTGGATTACTGTACGACCCCACGGAGAGTAAAATGAAGGGCTAAAAATAACGTGGCTATATTTCGTGCTGGATAGAAAGTCATGCGAACACACATTATCTTTAACAAAACGTTTTCATTAAAACTTTTTTCATTAAAAGTTTCAACCTCCTTGATATAGATCATCCCTCATACCTAAGTAAATCTTAATAAGTTAAACAAGAATAAGTTAAACCTCTATAAATGATTTCTCAAAATTCGACCTACAAGATTCTCGGATGTAACGGTGTAGAATTGCACCGAGTGAAATGTATCTACCCAAGCATTCACTTTCTTAATTCTCCCCGGATCTATCTATACGTTCGCAAGTTACAGGATAAAATCATAGGACAAAATCAGGGCTATACTAGACTAACTATGTCTAAAATCCGGATGAATTTTTCCGGCTCTAAGTTTCTAAAAACCACAAACACCGCAGCTTCCTTTCTCCTGCCATCTAACTTTTGTTAACGTAAACAGTGCTGTGTATTGACGATAACATACATCACAATTTTATACAATTGGAGCGATAGTACAAGCTTAACATCCGGTATTTCAATTACTTAATTAACCAATTAGCTGTGGAATTCATTGTTTTACACGCTTTTAATTGCATTCCAACACTATTTTTACTTAACAGTGATGTGCGGTGCAGCACTGATAAAAATATGCCCTTGTGCAGAGAGTCGCTTAAGGTTAAAATAAACATGGTAGAACATTGGTTGGCTGCATGATAGCTTGTTGGAAAATATAGTTCAATATTCTTCCATTTCAACGAATTAGCATCTAGAATAAAATATTATACTTTCAACAATCTGCTGTTTTCAGAATAGCTCTTTATCTCTAGACTGATGATCAGTATAATGAGCTTCATTGAGAATATTTTGATTGAAACTTAAGTACAAATAACCTGACTTGCCAATGATTTCCTCCATATTTTGTTTGATTTTAACTTCGCGGCTAGATACATCCAAGTCACCTCCAAATCACCTCTAAAGACTAGCTAACGAACGCCCTAAATCCTGCCTATAATTACTATTAGTTTTACAGAACATGTCTGATTACGTGTTAATATGTACCAAATTATTTGAATTACTACAGTTAGAGTCCAGCACCTGAACCCAATTCCAGTGTCCTGAAGCGTGAATCGCTGTGAAATTTCTGAGTTATAAGGTGAATCCAGAATCTATCTCTTCTTGGTGGAGGGGACATGAAAATAGACAATATGGGAATCCAGATTAAATGCTATCCGTCATCTGACAAGGCGTTCCACTGCGTCATTGGCTAATACGGTCACGTGACGAAGAACTGTGCTCTGATTGGTTGAGATGCGTGGTCCGGTTTCGTTTAATTTGGGGAAGGTCGCTAACTAATTCTCAAGGATCCAGGATGGGTGAATAAGAAGGTGATAGTCTGGTAATTTTAAACCAATTTATCCGCTCCGTTCAGATCTATAATAACCATGGTTAGGTCCACAGTGATTGTTTGTTGATACATGGTCCATGTAGCACGCAATACTTAGCCAACAAACTGAACACTAGATTGCTGGGCTCGGATAATATTGACTTAGTTTTCACTTTTGGCCCAAAGAATGTGGCCAGGTATTGACTTAATGAAAAATATTTCAAATAATTCCAGGTGTGTTAATGTTGTGATTTCTAATGTTGACCATCTGAAATAATATTAAGAAATTCATAGCATTAACAATCTGAATGCTGAAAAACGCACAGTCTATTAAAATAAAATGCTTTACTTATGGTAAGGAAAGTTACCCGTAAATTTTATTCGAATTCTACGTGTTGTAGGACACAGTTAAACGCATATTATATCAAGTATTCAAATAAACAGCTATGTAAACTATGTGGAGCATTTAGATTTTAGATGTAAGGATGTAGACTGCGTGTGGCGTCAAATATCCCAGACTGTGCGAAATTTCTCTTTAAGTAAAATGTGTCGGAGACAGCGCTCTACCGTTTTTATGAATGCCATCAGAATGATTTTATAAAACATACGCAAAATTCTCTTCAGCTGAGGAATAATGCATTCAAGTTAGTAGTTACTAAGTTCATAAAAGTTCAGTAATGTCATAAGAACAACGTAAATATTTCCCCATTTTTATTCTTAATACATGTACGTGGCCTAATGTAAAATACTTGTTAAAATGTTGCGCAAATAAATAGAAGGATAAACAAGGGTTGAGAATCTAGTCGCCTTATCTGTGTTATAGACTTTCTCCGGCTAACACTGGCTAGTTAATGAGGTCTGATTACGTCAATTTTAGGACGAGTGTTAGCGTTATTAACCGATTTGTTCTTCTAATCGATGGGCGTGCCTCTAATTATTGGAACGTTTATTTTTCTTTAAGAACATTCTAATTCCTCGCCTGAAAGCTTACTTTGTAGGTCTTTTATTTGACTTACTTTTCTAAGACAGTCCCATTTCTTCCTGTATATCAAACTGTCCTCTCCCCACATGTGTGATGTGTACTATTTGGGAAGAAACAAGAAGAAAAAAGAAGAAACACCCCCACTAACTGTAACATAAGATTTACCTCGAATATATCGCGCATTCCACTTACCTGAAACTAAAATCTATCGATTACACCATACTCTACGATCAAGCACGACATTGCACGGCCCTGGCAAATTGCAGTAGAAAAGTAGATTGCCAATGACGTGTCTTTCGTGCAATTTGTCCGCTAAGAATATTGGTCGGTGACAGGCAGAGTCAGGTAGATCTTGGCTAGATACTGGATATGGAGATATAGATAGTATCTCCAGCTAGGTATATCTGATTGCGTATTTCATATCAAGTGTGCCGACACAGAGTGGAACCTCCAAAATTTCAATGAGCTGGTTCTTATCCGCCCCCAGACATACAATGATGTTATTCAGTCAGATCAGTCTGGTTTGTGCCGTGGTCGTGCGAGCAGAGATATCCTTTACAAAGCTACGGACCCGGAAAGACTTCTTGGCGTATGATAGCAAGGCCAGTATCGGTACTTGAGAAAGGAAGGGTAGTCTGTTTGTCAGTATCGGTACTTGAGAAAGGAAGGGTAGTCTGTTTGTCAGTATCGGCATGTTAGATGGTAAGCTCGTCTGGTCGGACATCAAGAAGCGTGCAACACCGCTAGTTTGCCTCACGTGACACGATACACGTGTTTGGTCTGCTGTTGATTATACAGTTGGAAGTTTAGTCTTAAGTCCCAGATAAGATTGTGAGTTTAGGAAACTCATTTAAGGAGTGCAAGATTGAAACTTGTCCCCTTTATAGTCCTGTCATTGGCGGGGCTGGTCACGTGTTCAATTTAAAGCCAGTGATTGGACAATTCTTACAAAGAATTCTTCATCTCAGACAATTTTTGCGTCAAAAACAGTGATGCGTTCTTTGGTAAGTTTTAGGACATATCCATGACAGCTGTCAAAGTCTTGTCATCTTGTCAGGTCAGAAGTAGTACATTAAACCAAGGCCACACCTGTAATTCTCAATGATGACCGCATAATCAGAAATATTTTTGTAAATTGAATTGTACAAACATTTTCAAACATATAAACATCCCACCAAAGAAAGGGTGGTCTGCAATTTGTTTATCTTACTAAAAGAAGGGCGGTAGCTTTAGTTCTATCCGATGTGCCAAATTTTCCATCCACTCGCCAACGCATCCGGGTGACGTTGGGCTTTGACGTAAAGATTGACATAGTAATCAGAAATTACGCTGAATTTCCCCAACCTCAGCTAATTATTCGATCGGAAATAACACAGAAAACTGCTTCATTCTGAGAAAAAATCATGCAATTTTTTACCTCTCTCAGTAAAACTTTCAAACCCATTTATATGTTTCAAAAGATTCCTGATTAATTCAGCTTTGAGGACCTTTCAAAATTTCAATCATAGTCCCAAACTTATCTTCATCCAACATATCTTGCTGTTTTGCTGAAAATAATCGTTTTATAACGTACATCAGCATCAAATCTGTCACCACAAAACAATAAACTTAATCACACGTGAAAATAGTGAACAGTGCTGTATTGTATCAGTAACATGCAGCTTGTAGTTGTACGAAGCACAACAAAGTAGTACATTTTAAAACATTTCATTGTGTTTCAATAGAACGAGACTGTTAAAAACCGATTGTAATCATGTGTTACAATGGAGTAAATGGTAGTGATTGAGTGTGGTTGTCTTCTGCACGATGTTTCGTATCGGGTGGTACAGTGGTTATTGAAATCGTAGATTGCGTGGGAATCTTGAAATCCTTTTAAAACACTGATAAAGTTTACTGTTTTTCAGTTTTTTATAGCAAGACTCCAGGTCTTTTTACTACTGACATTAGAAGTATTATACTGTGTACAAGATCAACAAGGGCTGAAATGGATGGAAACTCAAGGTTAATTCTGATAACAAATATCACCCAAAACAGGTACCTAGTTTCATAGCTGACAGTTACACAGAAATAGCTCGTATAAATAGAGTTAAAATCTCCCCGGACTCCATCTCTCTCGAAACCCTAATATGAAGTATCACACCCTCACTGGGACTATATTATACAGGGAGAGAGATGACATAGAAACGGGTAGTCACAGTTAGTCAAGGAAATGTATGGGTATTGGTAACTGTTACTTCCTGCTTCAAAGTCACTACTTGTCGTGAATACAATCTGTGACAAGAGTTATAGTGGTACTAGGGGATGGAAATAACATTTTCTTTTTAACTCTGTCAGCGTAAATAGAAACAAACCCGAAGGTGAATGTTTTTGTGGTGAGTATAGTTCACGGAAATTGATACGTACATCTAAACAGTTTGTCCAATCACAATATTCTAGATGTATCACGTGACAGCGTTATAGCCAATTAGAGAGCTGAGATTGAGGGGACATATGCCCATGATGTAACTGTAAGGATTAAGTTTGGAGATAAGCTTATCTAATCTTGTGTATTTGTTACTTTGTATTGTGTGTAATGTATATCGGTAAACTGTACACGAATGTACAAAGTGCATTTCGTATTGTACAGTAGATGGTTCACACAATACACTGTTTAATGTACATTGTCTTGTATAGTTGTAATGTATAAACATTACGCTTAATGTATAATAGTGTACTTTGTATGATGAAGCTTGTATCGGCTGATAAAGTTGATATCGTTGGAAATACTGCAATAATTTTTAGACACTAAAAATTATCAATAGCATTGCAGGATACCAACCGTATTTTAAAAGAATAAAGCTTATTTTAGCTAATTTCTCCTACTTAGGAATGCCAACAATCTTGGCTTTACATCAATTCTCCAATGTAGGACTCGATATTTCATGTTTTAACACTACCCTTCTATTGCTTTAACTTTAATTTAAAACAATTGACGTCATTGCCGTTTAACTCAAGATTAACCAATTCTACAACGGTCCTTAATTTCGTAAAATTTGACAAATCCAACAGTTTAGATCTCCCTTGGGCCTTGATCCAGCCTTGAACCAAACTTGTCACTGTGTTGAAATTTGAGGGATAGAGAAGTGACTTGACTGGTTACATTGTTGGGGAGCGGCTCTGAATTCCCCAAATATTTCCCCAGATTAGTGACCTGTAGACCATCATTGTTCACTTGTGGTCAGGATTGCAGTGCAGCATTGTAGAGCGATATCTCTAGATTGCTATTGACATGTATCAAGTGTACTACGTAGATATACGTAGATATAAATTATATTGGTGGTGTGGTAGTGTGCGGTAGACTACCATGGAATTAGAGTCTATGTTAACTTACAAATTGCCAATATTTGTTACTTACCCTACTTACTCCCTACTTGTTTGTAACAAAGCAGTGACAAGTAACCCCGAGTTGTTGTAACACGATTACTACTCAGCTCCTGAGGATTACTTCGCGGTCTGAAGAGGTGTAACAAAGACTTGATGAGTTGTAATTTGTCTGTACGTGTTGACGTTTAACGCTGTCGTGTTATCAGTTACGTCTAACCCGATGTCATCATAGCTAGAATTGTTACTTAAATTGTAATTCTTTAACTGAGCTTAAGCATGGGTGGTAGGTCTCCAATCAAATATGTTGAATTTTTGATGTTCAATCTAAATAAAATAGACTCTTGATCATAAACTGGATAAACATTCCATAATCTTTAAGCTAATTTTAGTTATTAGTTATAACAAACTGTAGCAACTAATCGTAGACACTGCATTGTGTCTAGCAGACAGCTCAGTGTGCAAAAATAACCACAGGTCACGACGTCTCCTCAATTCTGATCTCAAAGTAATTAGATATCATCTACATGACGTATCTTGTAGTAGTAAGATGTAATGATTATTGATATCATCTTGACTGCATCACGATTTCCTCATCACATGTCGAAGGTAGTTCCGTCTCACGTGTTACAAAATTATCATATAATTCTAACTTGTAAAATCCTCCTATCCTGAGTCTATGTTTTTTGTAAACTTGTAAAGGCGTTTCTCCGACGGTCGACACTGTCCCCAACTCACAAAACGCCCACGTGCACTTTTACCACGTGCAACACATCACGTGATCAAAGTCACGTGCAGTGTCGTGGTCTCTTCTTCTCCCTACTGTAACTTTTTACCTGCTACTCAACAACAAGATTTGTCACGTTTTGAGAGAGAGAGAGAGCTTCACACTAAAAACACTTAAGTCAGAATTCTTAAACTTCTCATTCCATCCGAGGTTGATAAATCTACTGCTAAACTTTTACAACAATTATCACAATTCACAACTATGCTAGCTTCTGATTGGGTGGTTTGTTGTCACGTGATTACTTCTAGCCAACCACATGCCTTCTTGCCGTGCATTTACTTCTATGTGTAACTAGATCATATCCAGGTGTAGGAACTGTGTATCTATTTAGTAGATAATAAGCAGCCCGTTTAAACATTGCATTGGGGTACTTAAATTTTTAGTTCTCCCAATTCCCAATCTATGTCTGAAAACTACAGAGTCTGAGAATCGCTTTGTTCCAATGTCAGGACTGCAGGAACTAATGTAACGTACTGGTCAGACGGCTGTCAGTTCATTAAAGTTCCATTGTAAGTAAGTAAGTAAGTACGTGAGTTCCATATCGCTATCTTGACCTCTTCTTTAATAAAGAAATAAGATGTACAAGAAATACTGGAATAAGCTAGAACGCTGGAAAAAGAAGTGAATTTCATTTTAAAAGAACAATTTGCGCTTCTGCGGTTTATCTCTATGCTACTGATGTACAATTAAATCTGGTTATTTCGCGAGCGGTATTTGCGGTCGTATTGCAAAATATGTGAATGAAATAAGAAATTTGTACTCAAATCCTTCCAGTCTAGTCTGCATTAGACGTAAACAGTAAAACACCTCGTCAATGGAACACGTCTTTATTAACAAAACTCCCAACATTAAAACCCGGCTGGATGGCAGGGAGGTTTAGCTGAATATTTAGAGTGTATCTCCCCGTCAGTACTTCAACTACTAACCACGATTAAAGACAGTCAGTACTCTCTCTCTCTCTGCTTTATATTCTAAATCTCTAGTTACCAGACTACCCGTCTTGTATTGTACACATCCCACCTAGATATCGACATTACAGTTGAAGAATTATCTAGAAGTGCGTCTAAAAGTCAATCATTTTCACCTATAGCGAAATCTGCCGATATAAAATCGTCTCTCTAGAGTCTCCCTCTGAAATAGTTTTTTTCAAATCGTCAATTTACCTACCTTTTGTAGATTCTTTCGTACATCAGTTTATCAGGTAGACGTAAGCATGCTAAATTCCAATCTATTCCGAGAACAGGGGAAACTCTGGTCTTGATTTTAAGCGTTGTGGTTTAGATCATTGGTTTAAACTCTGATAAAATATCAGGGTTTGGTGGTTGGGCGAATTTAGATAGCCCGCTCACGCTGAGATTGGTTGTCCGCATAAGAGTCCTGGATTGTGAAATCTATTTTTAGAAGCTACTTGAAAAGGTTTGCTAGCAGGTTTGCTAGAAAGCCGCCCTTTCAAAGAATCTCCCCCTGCACCTGCACATTGCTCAGTTGCACGTGCATGATGCTATGTTGGAGTAACAAGCCGACCTGCTAAATCTAACCCGCCTTGCGAATTGTAACTCCTATTTTTAGTACCATTCTATTTCTGGAACATTAATCATCTCCCAGTTGCGAAGTTGGCTTTTCCTCGAGCCTCAACTGAAGCCAGGACTGACAAGAGTACATGTGTGTGGGTGGTTGTCCTTGGACGACGGTATTTCCATATCCTCGTACACTTAGCCTACTAATTTCACCCATTGTGCACCAATTAAGACGTGATGAATGGGGGATGATAAGATTTCGGTGCGCAATTGATCAAAAACCTGACCTCTCTCCGTCTGCAGCTCGTGATAAGAACTTTTTGATGTCGGATTTGAGTCATGATATAATGCCTAACTAGAATTGTTGGACTGACTAGGAGTCTAAGGAGTATTTTCTAGACTTTTTACCCGAAATTTGGTGGAAAATGTGGCCCCCGCATCCATTTGTGTAGACTAAACCTTTTAAAACACATCTGAAACGATAAGATGCCCTCAGATAAGTGATAAGACAGGAAATTCTGCCATTAACATCGATTTACACTTAAAATTCAATTACTGATCAATTTCTTTTAACGTTCCATTGTAAAACCGATTTAGTCGTCCTAAGATGAACATTGAACAATGCCGACGAGGAAAGAGAAATGACATGACATCATGTAATACAAATACCTCATATGCCATAGCGCATATCAAGAAACAATGCACACTATGCTCCTTAGTTATAGTACTTCATTTTTTAATCTAATTCAGTCTTATAGGTAGGCATTCTTTAAAGTCCTTAAACCTATTGAAATGTGATTATGCGGACCTTAACATAGGTCTAACAATACTGTAAATCTAATTTGTTGTGTGGTAACAAGCGCTCCTTACTCGATTTTGAGGTTGTTTCATTCCTGGGTTGGTTTTGTTGGAACAAACAACGTTCTTTGATTATAACAAAATTTCAGTACGAAGAAATTTATCAATACAAACAGACTTAAACTGTTTGTCACCTTAATAACTAAACGTCGTTTCTTAATTTCCTCTATAATAGAAGACGCCGTCCCAAGTTACCAAATGAATAAAATGAATAAAACACCGCTAAAATCTCCAGATCACGTACAAATTCTTAAGCTGGAATCACATATTTAGTGTTCAGGTTAAGGAAAGTTCTAGAACTTCCCAGTTTAGCACAGTTCCGCTTCACGCTCCAGAGCGGACACAGTACAACAGACAGTACCGGTGCCGGACTGGTTCTGATATAACTAGATTTCAATACTTCTGATCAGGTGATGTGTATAGCATGACGGGAATAGAACCAGGTATACTCGGTATAAAGGTGCAAGTTGGTGGTGTGGAGAACTTTGTAGTGTGAAGTACGTGGAGTAATTGAAGTGTGAAACTTGGGGTGAAATCTAGTGTATCTTAACAAGGGAATATTTTGTATTGTATCAATACACCACGTCTTATCTTAATCAGCTTATTATAGGCTCATTTAATACACTGAACCCAATTCCCAAATTTCTAATACAAGTGAGACTGATACAGATACTTAAGTAAGGGGGTTCAGGAGAATACTCCTCTATAAGTAATCAATGATTAGACTAAAGCTATAATTAAGAGGACTAAAATATCATCCCTCTATAAGTAATCAATGATTAGACTAAAGCTAAAATGAAAAGGACTAAAATATCATCCCTCTATAAGTAATCAATGATTAAACTAAAGCTATAATGAAAAGGACTAAAGCTAAAATGAAAAGGACTAAAATATCATACATCAAGATGGTCGCCAGGTCCTGGGACCTAGTCTCAGTACCTCATATTAATTCCTCATTAATCCATCGTTCACTCAAATTATTTATATAATAGTAGAAGTGTTAAAAATATTTAACTCTTACTCTTACTGTTACTATATCCCTGAGTCTCTGCTACTATATTTATGTGTATCAACGTTACGAAACGTCTTATATCAGTGCTGACACAATTGTTGTTAAGTTGTTAGAGTAGACTAGCGAGTTGAAACTAGCTTCGTTTCCGGTATTAACATTTCATAGCTCATTGTGTTTACTGCTTGTGGATATTATCAATAGGGGTTTATATTGCAAACAATGTAATTACACGTAAGAAGAGCTGACACGCCCTACTATTAGAAGTTAAAGATATCAAATAGTTTATTGTTTTCGAGTTCCCCGTCCAGTATCGCGTGCATTTGGGAGATTTCCCACTTGGAAGTCGGTAATAGGCAAAACTTACAATGTGAGACACAAGAATTTCAGGAATCCTCAAATTGTCAGAACAACTTCAACTCCCGCTTTTATTGATTGTTGTTTGTCAGTAAGTAGCTGCGACACACAGACACACACACAGACACACACAGACAAAGACACAGACACAGACACACACAGACACAGACATACACAGACACAGACACACACAGACACAGACACACACAGACACACAGACACACACACACACAGACACACACACACACACAGACACACACACACACACACACACACACAACACACACAC
>JH152867.1:192086-203211 GCA_000226015.1 Mnemiopsis leidyi | reverse complement strand
AGGAGCTGGCCTCGTGATTCGTGATGTGCGTGATATGTCTCTCATTTAGCTAGCTCATCTCGGTTTAATGTTGGACACGTTTCAAATTCAGATGCGTGAGGGAGCATATAATATGGCAGGAGATCAATATCTTCTTAAACACAGCCGTGGAAGCATGTGAAATTGACGTGTGCCCGTTGTAACGCGCGAGCATAATGATTTTCTTCAAAATGGCGCGCACGTTAGTTCTTTTTATCCCAACTGGCGAATTTTGTGCACACTGTAGCAAGCATGTGGTGTGCGAATCCTAAGTCCTAACAGATCGATGTTGACACCGAACGACGGCTTATCAGTCGTCTTAACTCTAAGCTTTCTTTGTCTAATTCTTCTCAAGTGTTCATTAAATGTGATTGTAATGGGTTATGGGACCTGGCAATCATATGAGTTCTAACGACTGACGGCAGACTTTTCCTTACTCTTTGTATTCCCTTTCAGTGCGTGCTAATGGCTCATGCGCTGTCAAGAATCTCATACTCTGTTGCGGAACCAAAAGATGGCCTGCTGGCATTCGCTGCCAAAGATCCTGAAGGCATCAACTCCCAAACATACTGCCATGCCTTCATATTCGACAATCCTAAAGAGGTTTGTGCGTTGAGTTCGTACTATTGGAGCACCGTGTTTTAATGTTCCTCTCAGTGGGACTTCTATCACAACAACTTTACGGATATTTTTGACTTCAGTATAATGAATTTTTCCTTACTCTGAATGAATTTATCATTGGATACAACAAATTGAAGTTAGCGTTAAAAATTGTCGCTATACTAACATACTTACTTTAGGAAATATTTTAGCTTAATTGAGCAGATCAGATTTCCAATATTCTTTATCCTTCCTCATTATTTATACACGAATTGTCTAAAAATATGCGACTTATAATGCGTCATAAACCTGAAAATTAATAAAATTCAGCAATTAGAATCAAGGTAGCAGGTTATTCTTTTTCGTAACAAGCGAGGCGGTTGTAGCTTTGTAGATAGTTCACGTTTCAATTGTTCACAGTTCATTGTTCTTGTCTTATCTCAAACAAAAATCCTCTTCAATCCTCGTCCTGTTCGCAACTCAAACTGATGCAAACTTTTTATCTTACACAAAAGAAAGACAGCATTAAAAGTAACCATCACTACTGTGCTAACTCTATTTAAAATTCTAATGTTATCCATCCAGTCAACATCAATATCAATCTCAAATACTGATATAGCAAGAGCATAAACCATGCTGGGAATACCACTGATCACTATAGCTGGTGTAAGAATGGCTACAACTTGACCGTTGGTGCTGATGAAAATAGAGTTATCGCGAATGCTGACAATCATCAAGCTTATCAGCGACAGTAAAGGTATTACCACCGCATCCGCACAGTACAGCCACTTACACCATCCACTTAACACCACGACGTCATTGCTCGCTCCACAAAAGTCTATCCTCATAGGATTCCTGGTTAAGTTTCCCATACACTCCTTCCTCGACTCCAACTCCCACAACAACTTCACAGCATACAGGATAAGCAGGACTCCCGAATGATCTCCCGTTACCTTCAACTTGGGAAAAAGGACATTCAGCGCCCTACTTCCACTCAGCAACAACCCAGCAAGCATGATAGCTCTCTGTAAAATCTCCTGCCAGTCCTCTAGAGTGAACATCATCCTTCTCTCCAGGATCGGTGTACATTCCGTCACGAGAGTGTCTAGGAGAGGGACCTGCGCCAGGCAGACCATCCCGCCCAACACAGACAAACACGCCAACGCCTGCTCCATAACGGTATCGCGGGGGGAAGTGAGGAAGTACTTGAGGGCGAGGAAGTTTGCTGGGGTACCGAGAAGGAGAGCGGTGAGGAGGAGAGCTGTTAGGGATAGGGAGACAGTGTAAGGAGGGAGATAGGTGAGGGTGGGAGGTAGAGTAGTGAATATAGCGTTCTCAGACATCCCTGGTAAAATGTTCGTTATGGTTTTGATTAGTTAGTTTTTGAAAAAAGAAAAATAATAATAGTCTAATATAAACAACAAAAGGGTATGTTGGGTTTCATGTTTCCATCGCTAGAAAATAGAAACTTTTCGAAGATGGTGAAGTTTCAAAAGGAGATAGACCCTGCCCTTTAAACATTTAACTATAATGCCCGATCATTTGTCGCTGCTCTCTGGTTTTAGGACTTTAGTCGGATATCATATCGTCAAGGCAGTCATATATTATATTCATATTCCTGTCTGTCAGGCAAATTATTTAACCTTCTGACAACAACAGTATAAGAGATTATTAAACTCTTGAAATTTCATTGCAGGAAGAACGTTACCTTAAGAGCTTTATCAGGTCTTAAAGCGCCAATCTTTAAACAGTCCTGCTAGATCAACAGACGGGTAGAGAGATTGGGCACTGATAGTCGAAGTAAAATGAGAAAGCCGTTTTTAGTTAAAGGCACATTTCTGACTGAGCTTTTACTAGTTTCCCTTGGCTGGTTTTGTTTGATGTTCCACTGTCCGTGGCAGAGGTTTATAATTCATACCCTCACAGATGAGCGGCTAGAAGACGACTAGCGGCGGTTAAAGGTGGTGACGTGAGTGGGTGCATATGAATTGTGAATGACCAAAATCGATGAGTCAACTGTTTGTTACCCAGGGCTGTGTCAGGCCCCAGAGTCTGCAGGTTGGACCTCGAGCAGGTTAAATGAGGGGATCTGATGGGGTGACCCTAAAAAGTTGACTGACAGAGAGTTGACAGGGGACTCTCTCTTGATTTCTAATACCAACCCAGCCCCCTTGGTCCGCTACCCGTGCTTAGAATAAGGCGACAGCGAGATTGTGACAACTTGATCTTCAGCAGAAATTTAGATTTGAAAGTTTCACAACGAAAACGATGAAAAATTAACTAACGTTTTATGCAGGTAAGAAATATCAGTTTTAGAGTTTGTGCATTTTCCAGCTCATTTAAATCTTAATGCTAGGAAGTAAGATTAAGAACCGCTTAAGAACGATCCGCATTGCCCGTTAAATTCCTTTGGCCAACAACTATACTACTATTGGGGTAACTGGTAACTGAACTTACCTTATTTAAATTAGTGACGGTCTAGTCTATAACGTATCAACGTGATGTGATTCTAAGGGGTCGTTCACAGATGATGTCATCACGGTCGATGATCAGGGGGGGAGGTGGGTTTTGCCAATGATATGTTCCGTTCATATGTCTCAGGGTGTAACATTTTTAGGGCTGCTTGTACTGGAGACATATTCTACATGTGGGGCTTTGTTCAGTGTATTGTACGTCAGATTGAATTAGTGAGTTTTCGCCGTTAATTCTCCTAAGCTTTTTTGAAGCGTGGCTTCATAGAAGAGCCTCATGTCAAAGGAAGAGAGTGAGAAACTACCTAGAGGATGTCAAGGAACTGTCTGATAACTCAGAGGATGTGCAGTCACTATCGTAGTGAATGATCAGTCAGTCTTGAAAATATGTACTGTGTTTTTAATGAGTTTTCAAAGTGAATGGCAATTAAAAGCCAAAATTTAAGTATTTTGACATGAAATGGGGGGGGGGGGGGTGGTTCCCAACTGAATGATGACAGAGGGGGAATGCCTAAAATTTGCTGACGTCATATGTGAACGACCACTTATCGAAAGAGATGAGATTGCTAACTTAGACCCTAAGCTAGAACGGTGTTAATGACATACGAAAGAGCGAGAATGCACACTGTTCTACAACTTGAAAAATAACATGACCACTTTTTGATGAGGTTGCAGCTTTAACAAAAGAGGTTGCCTCCCCAACGTGTCGAATTGAAATTTAATTGCCGAAGAGAACTATTCCTTAACAATAGATAAATAAATGAATAAATGAATAGATAAATATTAACATCGCTTCTCTTGTTAATTAAATTAACAATAACTCATTCACCCCCATCGTAAGGCGGCTATAAACTGCGTGTAACTTGCCCCTTTATATAGTTAGACAAATTTTGTGTAAAGATCGGATAGATATTCCAAGTGGAAAAAGTAAATAAAAATACTTAAACTCAAGTCTCAAGAATCAAAAACAGCTCGATGTGGGCAAAATCTTTAAAGCCCCGTCAAGCTATCATTAATTGTTGTGTTTGTGTATAATTGCTCCCTTTCCATTTATTGTACTTGGATTATTTCTTTATTGATTAATAAGCATTGATCTTTAGATCAGATCTAAGTTTATCATTGTATAGTTTCCTGTAGCGAACCGTAGGCATCGAGAAAAGCAATCGTTTAAGTAAGCACGTTATTCAAATCGGATCGTGGAAAGAAATGACCCAAGTATTAAAAGAAAAGGTCCACATACTTGATTAAGCTAACCCTTGTCGAAACAAAATTTAAAAAGAAAAAACATAATTACAAGTACAAACAAAAATAAATTGAGGCATTGTGGCCCACCATGATGGTTGATGTCGTTTTTGCGACAGTTGATGGTTAAAAGTTATACTTGCAGGAAATTATGATTCCAATATAAAGAGCCAGGTCAGTACATTGGCTTTAAACCTAAGATGAACACGGTTCAGAATACTGGAAGGGAGATTGAAAGTGATAAAATAGTTTACAACCAATGGAAATGCTTTCATTTCTTTCACCCAGACAACTTCATTACTAACATCCTAAGGATTTAAAACAATACAGCTTATAACCGAAAATATAATCATCTTACAGAAGGTGTAAGACTTACACCTTCTTGAAAGATTAAACGTTCATTAAACGCTAAATCTCTTCTTGTAACTTTTGGAAAACTCACTAATTTTTTGTAAGCCTTCAGGTTTTTGAAATGACGGAAAAACATCAAGTTTTCCCCGGGCTTTTTCAAAAAAGCTACTCGAGCAAGATCGCTTACCAAGAAGAAAGATAATAGATTAAAGTGACACAAACAATAAAAGTAAAGTACGATATCAGATTCAGTTGTTTAGCAAGCAGCGGTACTTGAGTTACGTATTACGTAAATACCGATTGTCCGACAAAGTATAAAGTATAACATTAGGTCAAATTTTGTAACGTTTGGTCGAATGTTTTAGTGGGTCGATATAAATTTGGACTTTATTTAATTTAATTTCTGTTCTCCGTAGTACTTCTTATATGCTCAGGACAAGAGCGACAGAGTATAAGGAGTTTGTAAAATGTAAAAATATCGAAGTAAAATATCGAAGTAAAATTCTCATTGATGCATCATCCTTTAAGAGAGGGCGTCTTCTTCGGTCCTCATACTTCTAGTCAAAACATCCACGTGTTCGTCGACTCTCGGATACATAAACAAACCTCCAACTCCTCGTTCGCCATCCACAACTATCTCGTGTTAAACTGTAACCCGTTGGTTTATTAGAGCTACAATCTTTTAGATTGTTTGATGTTTAAACTTTTAAACTGCAGCTTATCGGCGATGTTGATGTTAACCAGCACTCCGTTGTTTGGTATGGATCAGTGGATCCGTGTTAAAGTGTTGAGAAGGAGGTACCATGTTTATAGTACATTATCACGTGGTTTTTTGACATGAGTTATGAGACCTTGTAAGTCTCTGTCCACGTAAGCACGTAGTATGCTGAATCGAGATTTAAGTTCAGATTTGTGCTTCGAAAGTGATGAAAATGATTCTGTGGATTTCCATACTAATTAATGAAATCCACGTTACAACACAAATTTTATAAGGTTTGATAAAATTTTATGACATTCGGTCAAATTTTATTACGTTTGGTCGAAATTTTATCGTTTGGTCAAATTTTGTAACGTTCGATCAAATTTTGTAGCGTTTGGTCAAATTCCATGAAAGTTCGCGATTTGTAGCGGGAAAGTGATTATATTGAGATTTATCGTCAATTTCGCGGATCATTGCGGAAAAACGCCCGCGATTTGTCGCGGTAAACTTTTTTTCACCACCGCGACTAACAAATGGTCCTGCTCGGAAATTCTTGTTTAATGCGGAGAGCCTTTATTTCGATACTGTTAATCGCACTGGATAACAATCACTAATTATCGCTAACAATAACTACAGTCAGTGTAAGGGTTAGGGTAGGGGTTTGTGAACTAGGATCTGTGTTAAGTTTAATGTTAGGGTTTGTGATAATTACCAAACTAGTGATTCAATAATTTAGTAATTCAGTCCTACGACCTACAATCTATGACACTCCTAAATTTTTTATTGAAAATGAAAGCCTTTCGCTGTTACGATATGAATAAACATCATGTTGCAACAACCATCTGATTATCAGTTGCTTTCTCAGCCTCTGAGGCGAGAGCTGTTTGAGGTAAGGAGGCAGCGTTAAGAGGGAGAGAGGTAAGGATATGAGGTAGGGTAGCGAATAAAGCGTTCTGAATCATTCGGGATAATCGTTGGTAAAGACTAAAGATATGAGGCCAAGTAGTATGTTGAGTCAACACAAACCTTTCGAGATTTGCTATGTTTCATAGGGACATCAAATTTTGCCGTTCAACAATATACTAAAAGCTCTGCTATAACAAATGAATTGTATGCTATTGTTGCTTATTATATTGACTACACTGCTAGCTAGGATAACAAATCGTTGCTACGTGTTAAAATTGGCTAACTTTTATGTAACTTCATACATGGGTACATACGGCATTACCTAGTACAATCCACCGACAACTAACGGCTAAAACCTCACATACAGGAAAAATTTACTGATATGGTCTCTGTGACGTTGATCTGTGTATGAGAAAGAGCGCTAAGATTATAAATGGGATAATACTTCCTGTAAAACGCGAACATTTATTACGAGATATTGTGGACATGTAAGGAGTGTCTAAACAGGCGTGCCAGAGTAAGAGCAAAAGAACAAATTGTGTTTTTCACGGAATTAAGTCAGTTTCACAACTCTATCTAAGACTGGAAATACCAGTTAGAAGATCTACCCGACGCGACATATCATAGCCCTGACAATTCGCAGCACTTCGTTAAATAGATATAAGACAAAGGCCGCAATCAATGTAATCTCACCTAAACTAGCATAAATAGTAAAACATCGGTCATCCTACTTATTAGTAACTCAGCGGTTCTAAGAGGACCTTCCACAAAAACACAATAGAGCAATAGTGTCATTAGAATTGTCTTACTCTTTTTCGAATTTCGGCAGAAAAATGTATTAGCTATTAATGTATAAACTATTAATCTGTAGAAGTTATGAAGTCTTGAATTTGATCTTCTAAACAGCTGTTGAGCAATAAAACGGAAACATCAAATTAATGAACCACTTTCTTCTATCTTCAGCATTTATTAAAGTCACATAATCTCAAATTATTTGTATAATAGTAGTGTTGAAAGTATTAAAGTTAAGACGTGAAAGATTAAAACTCAACTTATCCAGCCGCAGCTGAAACTACTGATCTTGTGGCGAAGTTGTCGGTCACCCGAAACATCGATAAGTTCTAACTAGTATCTTGTCGTTGAAGCCCTTTTCATATACCCTCAACCCTGCACTCTACTCTCACTACAAAGCCAATTCCGAAGTTCTAACTAAACAAAATCTCACTACATCAAGTTTATCGCTGGTTAAATATCGGGGTATAAAAAACCAGAACCTTAGAGGAAATAAAAGACCCGGTCCTGAAATATCGGGGTATAAAAAACCAGAACCTTAGAGGAAATAAAGACCCGGTCCTGAAATATCGGGGTATAAAAAACCAGAACCGTAGAGGAAATAAAAGACCCGGTCCTGAAAGCCAGACTAGCCAGTAGCCTGAGACAGTCGGATGTAGTGTGTAACTGTAAACGGAGGAAACGTTAACCTCTCAAAACCGCAAGATACACTTTGTACTGGGTGAAATTGTTGTAGTTGTACTCTGAGCTTCACTATGATTTGCTGGCGGAAGATCACATGGTATGGTCGCTGAGTTCTGATTGGATGATATAATATATGCTCATGGGTGTCAGCTGTTTTTAAAGTGTTTGAGGACTTCTTTGCTTACCCAGCTTGCATGTCTTAGCTGTCGGTAGCGTGTGCCACTGTGCCGGTGTTGTCAACGATTTTCATAAAAACAACAGCAAGTTTGTTTAGTTTATGCCATCAGTAGAGTAAGTTTGGCAAATTTTTCAAGAATATATGTATATGGGTTTTCGAAATCTGGAAATTTAAGGTGAACACGAAAGTTAGTTAGTGTCAGAATTACACTCATCTATGTAATGAGGTTGTACAAAATGAAACAATTTGGTAAAGGACTATCACAGACATTGTTTTTAAAAGTTGAATTGGAGCGAGTTATTTGGACTGCCTTGACACACGATCATTTATCACATCACATGAACGTTTATGACATCGATAGTAACTAATTTCCATATTTACTCAGCCCCTTAGAATAAGAGCTCAATGTTGAAATCACTAAAAAAGGCAATCAGGTTTCGCCAGGCTCTATAAACATTTCATGTAGTTACACAAGAGTCCACCTTATGCTCGTATCAATTTAGAATTTCCTAGAGAAACACTTAAAATTATTGGTAAAAAAGAAGAAAAGCGAAGATAATCTTTGGAATTCTGTTTGTTGTTATTCGCAAAATTTATACTGCTTTATCCTCGCTTTTTCAAGAGCATCAGACCAAGATAAAAGTCGAAGATAATCCTTGGATTTCTGTTACTTATTTATCACAAATCATACTGCCTTATCCTCGTTTTTTTTAGAGAGGATCAACTACTCGTAAAAGGCGAAGATGATATTAGAAATTCTGTTAGTAGTATATGACGAAACTCACTTCTTTATCCTCGTTTCTCTGAGAATATCAAATACTCATGAAAACCGAAGATAATCTAAGAAATTCTGTTAGTAGTTTATCACAAAACAAACTGCTTCATCCTCGTTTGTCCGAGAGTATCAAATACTTATGAAAAGCGAAGATAATTTTCGAAATTATGTTAGTAGTTTACCGCAAAGGTACTGTTTCATCCTCGAGATTAAAAGCGAGGATGATTTTTTTGAGACATTCTGTATAAATTTAAGAAAATTTTGAAAATTTTGTTAAATCTCCTTAAGTATTCATAATTTAAAAATCTATCTTCGCTTTGAGAGCCTTATCTTCCATACGGCAACCAAAATTGAGCATTTGTGAAGGGGTGGAACATATATCACATGTAATGGAACATATATCACATGGAATTTGAAAAATTATGTTGTCACTACTAAAATTTACATAAATGAGAATTGTTCATGGTTAAATAACTTGCTTGAAAATATAATTCTTATGTTCACCTTTTAATGACCAGGGGGTATAACTCTCTCAATTCCTTTTATCTTTTAATATCTCAATCTCAATCTTTATATCTTTAAGCCGAAACGGGGTTGATGCTACCTGCGATTTCTCTGATTCTTGGCTGGTTTTGTGTAGTTTCTACCTCACGATCCCTTCCCCAGCAGCCCTTTATCTTACACAGTTTACTGCACACCTTTCTACACACATTCCCACACACACTCTCACACACATTCCTACACAACCCCTCAAAATGCTGCGTAGCAGCAGGATACCCTAGCACGTAAATAACAGGATCACTCACACTGTTCATGTAAAACAACGTCACTGTCAACACCTGAGCTAGAGGGTACGACATAGGCAGACTCGCCACATCGGCCGTCATGGAGGGAAACCAGGACACCACCGCGGTTACCGCGAACCCTAGAGTCACATAGTAGAGTCTCATGGTGGTGAGGTTCCTGGAGGAGCACCGCCGGGAAATGTAGATCAGGGTAGAGGTGTAGAGGGTGATGATAGTGAGGAAGGGGAGGACGATGAAGAGGATGTACTTAGTGAAGTAGATGGCGTCCCGGGAGAGTCCCACAGAAGAGGAGATACACCGGTGGTAGTGGGTGTAGTAGGTAATCTGATGGGAGTTTGTTTTAAGTCAGTAGGGTAGAAATTTTACCAATAGGGGACTAGGGGAGGTTAGAAATTTTTTAATTCTAAATTATGAGCCAATCCCAGAAAAAAAAGTTAGCAGTATCGATGACTGCAAAAAGTAAGTCCAATCTTAAAACAACTGCAGAACATAATTATCTCTGAAAGGATTCCAAATCAAACCCACCTCTATATATCCGGTTGTATAAAGCTCGATATAGGCGGAGATGAGAACAAGAAGAGGTATCCAGATAACAGTAACAAACAGGATGGTGTGGCGTGTTGTACACACTGTTCTGTGCTCGAAGGGGAGGACGACAGCGATAAAACGTTCTATCGCTATCGGCACCAGACACACTGCGTTGTAGTCTCTGGAGTGAAAATTTAAATAGGAACAAGAAGTGGAACAGAGAAAACAGAAACGAATTTTTTAAAAGATATGTACCGAACTATAGATATTTCACTTTCACAGTGAAATGAGAATCAGCTGGTCACGTGATCTGCTTACCCGAACGTGTTTAAGATTATCTCGTACACCACACACAGTTGGTTAGCTTTAAAATTTACCAGGTCCTCCACAAATACTCCTGTACAGTTAAACAGTAACAGTAAGCTCCTTTGTGAGTTCTAAAGTTTTAAACTAAACAAGTTTTATAAGTTTTCCTCCTGAAATACTAGATAATTTCTCCTGTAATTTTATTCCATTTCTTACTTACCCGGATAGAAAATGCCGATTCCCCTAAAAACACCAAGTACCGACAAGATCGTGTTGATTATAGCGAGATTGAACATGGAAATGTTCTGGCAGCCAGGCAGCTTGATTTTAGCGATAACAATGGTGTAGATGACGTAGAGATTGAAGACAATTCCTAGACATCCCATTAAGAAGATCACCAGACCCTGTGGTAATTGTTAATGAGTTAATTAGTTTGTCCTTGCTAATTGATAATAAATCACCACGTTATACAGAGTTATGTAACTTTAAACTGAGATTTTTTCCATCTCTTCTTTTTTGCCGAAGGCAAAAAAGTAAAGTAGATGGTTTAAAGTGGTCGGATTTTTTCCGATCTCTTCTTTTTTGCCGAAGGTCAAAAAAGTAAGTAGATGGTTTAAAGTGGTCGGATTTTGGGGTGGATGGGTAGGTAGGTAGGTAAATTTCATGGTGTCTGGTGTAACAGATGAAAACATGCGTTAAACTCCGCAAGACTTTCGTACCACGTGAAAGCAGCTTTCGAGGCTAGAAAGCTTGCTCCTACGCAAAGTT
>JH152867.1:131358-149980 GCA_000226015.1 Mnemiopsis leidyi | reverse complement strand
ACAGCGCGTGATGGCCGCGACAGTAGGTTATCAACCTACAAAAAAACGTCTACCGTTTTAACGTAGCTTTAGCTGCGTGAGTCGGGTATCACCGCGACAAAGCGAATAGAGAAATAAAATGGGAATAAAATGACAGGAGGGTGCGCGCTGCCGTACAAGTACAATGTTGCTCTAATTACATAAAAGGTATATAATTATAATGTATAAATGAATCAAATTTGACGAGATGATATCCGTCTACCGCATACCGTGAGTCGGGTATCACCGCGAAAAAATCTGATTTATACACAAAGACTCATAAACTTTGTCTGAAGCTCTCATTCCCCGAGAATAATCAAACAACATAAACTAAAAAACAATAAAACAAGAGAAACCGTTTGGTTTTTAATATTTTGAATTGCGCGCGCCGTGGTGCGTCATGCGTGAGCACAAAGCAACTTTGAACTTGACCTCGACAACTGGTCAACTGGTTTGCGTTAGAACGTTAAACGTTTCTAGGCGCTGCGTGGCCCTTTCTACGTTTAACCGGCCTCCGATTCGGATTAGCCTGAGGTCCCCAGGCAATTCGTCAAGGACTATACAATTGCTCATGCTTAGCTTTGACGAGATGATATCCGTCTAACGTTCTAGGAGAGCAGCAATGCTGCGAGCCGCGCGCGAGTCAGGTAACCTCTCGACATTTTACAGCAGCGCGCACCCTCCCGTCTTTTTATTCTCCGCTTCGAATGAGGGTCGGACGAAGTCAGACAACTCTCGACAACTCATCACTATAAGCTGTTTGTCTGACTTTATTCTTTATCCTACCCTCATGTCATTGACATTAGTCAAATATTGTGGACAACATTTGATCATTCGAAGTTGACAAGATCAGATTATATCCGTCTACCGTTCTAACGAAACGATTTCGCCAGAGAGCAGCAAAGCTGCGAGCCGCGCCTAAGTCGGGTAGCACCTCGATCGACAAATTCGTTGACGAGATGATATCCGTCTAACGTTTTAACGAAACGCCAGGAGAGCAGCAAGCTGCGAGTTGTCGCGGTGATACCCGACTCACGCAGCTAAACGTTAGACGGATATCATCTCGTCAAGCTGCGAGCGAGTCGGGTAACACCTCGACAACAAATTCGACTCATGCGAGAGTCGGGTATCGCTTGCTACACGTTGCCTAGCCCTGCTGTACAATATGCAGTATGCAGCGACACATTTGTCGCGGTGATACCCGACGCGACTCTCGCAGCTCAAAGCTGAACGGTAGACGGATATAATTATAATCTCGCTAACGTCAACGACTCTGGACTCATCTGCACTTAACTGAAATATATTCAATGCAATATTATAGAAGTATTATCACTATAGCTTTAACCAGAGCCCTGGCTAGATGAATAATCACTATGAAGTCGGGTGGCCTGCTGCTACAACATACAAGTACATAATTCTATACTGAGATATGATGGCGAATAAGACCTTTAAATAAGAGCTGAATCGTGATCGCATTGATATAGATATAGATATTTTAATGTTAAGAAGTTTAAGCCATTTCACACTTTAATCGACGACGCGATGTCCATCGTCCAAACCAAATGTGTAAGCAAAACGGAATGTTGCCAATTGCCAACCATCATTGGCTTACTTGAAAGATAGAACCGAACAATTAATAAATTCATCAAATAATTAGCCATTGTGCTTATCATGTTTCGTTCTCTCTACAACCGATACTGTTGCGGATATAATCACTTAGAGGAAGAGATGGTGCCACTAAGAAGACTACCAGGAAACCGCTCAGCTGCAACCGTCACCACCCAACCAGACCGGTCTAACCGGTGGTATCCGACACAAGGGACAACACCATCACCAGCAGTCTCATCACCTGCACCTATGACACCGTTTAAGGGTGAAGTGAGCGTCTTGACTAGACCTAATTACCCTCAACCTCCTGCTCCTGCTTGGAACCCACCCCCACCTAGCCAGGGCAGTTTCGTTTGTTTCACCCAACAGAGGAACAGAGGGGGTGTCTCTAGTGAAACATTTCACTTCAACACTCCCTACGAATATTTCTACCAGCAGAGCACGCTCAGACAGGCTGGGTTTATGGAACAAGGCAGGGTCATTGGTAACCCCTTCGCTGGAGGACCGCTTACACATAATGGGACCAACACAAAATTGGCTATAAATCCAGGACAGCAGTTTATGGCAAACACCAACTGTACACCTTACAGCAACCCTTATTTCGACATGAATAACGTCAGGAATCAGATTTCTGGGTTGCAAGGTTATGGAGCATGTACAGGGAATCCCTTTCTCACTCCCAACTTCTTCAATCAACCAGTTCAATCTAACATGTTTAGTCCAAATCCTTCTCCGAGCTTAGGGCTGAACAGAAATGCACAGACAAACACGACATTGAAACTCACCCATCAAGCGAAATCAAGTGACAAGTCCTCTAAATCGCGTGATCAGGGAACGGAGACCATCCTTGTGTTGGGGTCTAAAAAGAGAAACAGATCACAAAAAATCCAAACCAAACGTCTTACTGAGCATCTAGCTGCACCAGGGGCAGAGAGAAACAATATTTTTGAGATCAAGCGAAGACAGATGGATGAGACAAGCGAGAATGCACGATGGAGACTGACAGAAACAGCTACAGAGAGCGGTCAAAGACAGGGTTTCGGGATGGGAGATGAGCAACTTGTACTCGAGATCAAAGTTGAGAACTCAGTGGAGATGATAATGGATTCTATGATCGAGGTCGCTGAAAAAGAAATCCAAACTGATTTGTGTGATAAAATCTCGCAAGAAACTCTATCGCAAGAGGAAGCAAAACAACCGACATTCGCTCAAGTCGTTTCTGGAGACCTAAGTGCAGGAACTCCAATTAAAACTACGAGTATTGAAGAAATATTCACGGAGGAGTCAGGCGAACCTACAAGACCGGATTTGCAAGAAGTTGAAGAACCTAAAGATACAGCCCAGGGACCACAGACACCGCTCACCCCTCTGACACCACTTTCTCCTGGGTTTGAATGGTGCGAGGAGTACGAGTATGAGTTGGTAGACCACAATGAACACGACCTGGCAGAGAATGAGGAACCACTAGACATTGAACTAGAATTTGACCTTGACAGTCCACAATCTGTAACCTCTCCTGGTCCTGCCCAGTGATGTTTTATAACTTGTTAGACAGCTTTGCGCACTTATCTAATCAGTTTGTTGTCGAGTTAGAAAATCAAGACTGTAAACCTTAACTATAATGACGCATTTATTTTAATAATTTCGCGTTTTAAGATTTGTAAATTTCATCAATTCCTCAGTTGACGACAGCTAATATTTACTTTGTAAAATGATTGATAAGTTAGAAAACTAACAAATTCCTATGATAAAACATATTCGGCGTCAAAATTATCTAAATAATAAGTTAAATTAAAAATGTTATAATATCCCGTGTTAAAAATATTCAAAAATCTTTTAAATTCTAATAAGTTAATTCTAATGAGCTTCAATTCTAATAAGCTTCAAAAAATGAACTAAAAATGATTAATTTGCGGTTGCCATGACAAACACAAATACCACTCATCATCATTTTATTTCCGAATTCCTATTACTGTATAAAGTCTCTGCTCTTTCTTAAAGGCTTACTTCTTCCCCTTAGCTTTAAGTCTAGTTTCGAGTCTGTGCAAGCAATCTTCGTAGCCCTCTGATAATTCAGCGATAGAGTCTTCTGGAATCTTCATTTCACTGGCACGAGTATCTCCTGCTTTCTTCAGCAGCTGGTGAAAATGTCTGATCTGAAAGTTTCATGTCGATTAGATCGATCTAATTACTTACTCCTCATGACTTCTTGATCATAGAAAACTTGAACTTAAGCGAAGGGTGTATTCCATCAAGGAGAAAATTAAAATCTGGACAAAAGCCAGCGATAAAGCGGAACAACAAAACTCCAAATGTTGGAACTTAAATTACCTCCTCATATCTGACAAGAGTGTAGGCATGTCCGACCTTTCCTGCACGTGCTGTTCTACCGACACGGTGCACGTAGGTCTGCACGTGGGCAGGTACATCATAGTTTATCACGTGATCAACTAGACTAATGTCCATACCACGTGCAAGGGAATCTGAGCATACCAACCTGTGGTATAACTGTTGTTAAATAATAAGTCATGAAGTTAAATACCAAATGAAACAATCAGCATCGTTTTAGATGGAACGTTGGTAAAATCGTGTACATTGCAAGGTCAACTAACAGTTGGATGTTGCCGAGAGAAAAGTCCCTCATGACTTTGTTTCTTTGCTGAACTGTAAGGGTCGATGAATACTCTGCTACTTTTATACCTCCAAATTCCTCTGCAATTAAGGTAATTAAGTGGGGTTACTCTAAGATTTACACCCAACATGACGTTTTAACGTTTAAATGTATTGCAAGACCACGTCACAGTTATAAAATATTTGACGAGATTATATCCGTCTACCGTTCTAACGTTCAGGTTTGAGGTGCGGGGGTCGGGTATCACCACGACAATAAAATATCGAGTCTGGCTGGGCTGATTGTACTCAACCTACCCGTTAGTATAGTGAGACGATGGGATGTATCGACCGAGCTCGCAAAACACAAAACATGTTTTAACTTCTTGACAAGATGAATTAGGACAAGAGCCTTGTCTTCTAGCTTACATCGTATCTGATATTGCTGAAAATTTGCCAGTCAGTGTAAGCTTTAATGGAACTGAGTGATTAGCGAGAGGGATACACGCATATTATGCATAAGGGTAAGAACCCTGAATATAAAGGAAAGAACCCTAAATATAAGGGTAAGAACCCTGAATATAAAGGTAAGAACCCTAAATATAACAAAAACACACACACCGAATAATAAACATGTTTTTATTGTAAACAATTAAAAAGGAACAAACAACTCACAACCAAAGTGCTGGGCAGGGTATACTTTACTCCACTGCTATACAACTTGGGCAAGTAGAGCTGTAACGGAGCTAGCTTGGAGGGGTCGTGTGTTACAGTTGCTGAAAACAACAACTTCTGCAGTGGCAGCCCAGGTTTAGATAGTTGAGATATGCTGAGTTGGGTGTTCGGCGTGTAGCGGAGAGTACGCACTTCCGGTTGTAGAGGGTGTCCTGGGGGGGGGGGGGGATTGTTTGATTTTGCGATTTTAAATACATTAATTCTAATGTTCAGTCGGTTAGCTGATTAAACGCGCGGAATTCAAAACATCGAGGAAGTGAAATTTTAACTAAATTAACCAAACACAGAGAAATTGTTACAAAGTTACAATGTATACACGTACTGTGTGGCTGAGGATTATAAACAGCTTTGTAAAGTGAAGGTAACCAATCTTGGTATGTTTGGTTTAGTAGCGTGTCCATTTCGTCTATAACCTGGTAACGGAATGTATTTTAGATGTTTAATTCGAACTAAAGCAATTATGTAATCATGTATTCGGACAGTTGAAAATGACTTAATATCGTCTAACATTCCATAAATATCAAACTTAAAAAGCAAAGCCGTACATTCCTAACAACTCACCAAGAATCTGAGGTGCTGCAACGTAAACATTTCTGTTTCCCGGAGGTGATTGACCAGCCGACCAGGGGTGGTGACGACGACGTGTACCAAACACGAACCTTGCTCAGTGAACATGGCTCTCTGCTCGGCAGGGAATGTGTCCTTTCCAGACAGGAGTCCAACCTGCACAAGTGTTTATTTATTCGTCAGTTTGTTGGGTAAACCTAACAACACTTATAATAGCTGCTGTAGATTCAGTTAAGCTTACTATACATGTTTCAGAAATAGCTTCATGCACTTCGTTTTTATCTGGTATCTAACGATCTGAAATTGCGCGTAAAAGTTCGCGCGTGCAAAATGCTATCAAATAACGAAATACAATTAAGAACTAGCGATAGACATGACCTCCTTCCTGCTTGATTAATACTCTACATCACCAATTGATAAGGCTGTGAATGATCATTGAAAAAGTTAATTAACTAGGAGATATTCATTCGCAGTTTTACGATGTTTTTACCTTGATGAGTCTGTTGAAGTTGTTAAAAACTTGCTTCACTTGGTTGGCCAGGTTTTTCGTTGGAACGACCACAATTGCTTGTAGCAGCGGTGGTAACTTGTAGAGACACTGAAAATGATTTCTAAGTCGAAAGAACTTCAAATCTCCATGGAATGTATACCGAAAGGAATTTGTCAAAATGATAAACTGGGAGGTAAGGAATAAAATCACAATTATTACAACTATTCAATATTCATCACAACTGTTCACTATCCAGTGCAATGTTAATTAAAGATAGCTAATATCGCTAAATATAACAAACCTGAGCAAGAGACAAAACGTAGACCAGAGTTTTCCCCGACCCAGTAGGAGCAGAGATACACAAGTCAGAGGGTGGAGTGTAGTGTCTAGTTAACATGGTGTTTTTCTGACATCCCGACAGAATGTCTGGGATTATCTGACTTTGTACCGGAAATAAAGAGTTTATCCCCATAGCGGCGAGCACATCAACAAGACACTGGTCCAACAATCCAAACTCCTCAACAGAACACATATTCTCAAACTGGGGGTCAATAATCTCGCAGTTTACAATCCAGTCAGGGAGATCTCGCTTTACATGGCCAACTTTTTGTAACTTTTTGTGTTTTCCTAAAATTGTCCATTCTTCCTCCGTCGTCTTATCTTCGACGTCCATCTTGGTAATTTCGTTGGTGTAACCGACTTCCGGTTCTTTATTTTGTTCACCAACGGTTGTTTCCTCTTGCAGAGCAGTGTTTTTCGAATCTTCAGCTTGATCAATAAGTTTTTTCTTCTTCTTCTTTTTTGTCTGTTTAGGAGCATCATTAACATCAACTAAGTCACTGTTGGGTTTTACCTCGGCATGATCATGCCCTGATATTTCTAGTTGTTTACTTTTTTTCTTGCGAGGTTTATCGTTTTCAGAAATATCACTGTTATCTTTAGTTTTAACATTATCTGACAGTGTTTTCTTTTTCTTACTGCACTTCTTTGTCTCCGGTTTAATCTCCTTTTCACAGTCATTACTGATTGCATCTGGTTCTTTCTTTGATCTTTTACATTCTTGACGAACAAGGTTTTCACCAGATTGCTTCTTCTTTTTCTTCTTCGGTTTAACTTCCTCACATTCTTCAGCACCACTAATCTTCCTTCTCTTCTTTGGATGTTTTTTAGAAACTTCCCCATTCTTCACACCGTTCTCTCCATTAACCACACCAACACCATCAGTACATGCAACTGTATCTTCAATGTGTTGCTTCTGTTTGGCGGCTATTTTCTGTTTTAACGCCTCCAATCTTTGTTTGGGCGTAGTGTCATTCTGATCAACAGTATCTTCAAATCTAGCAAAGAACATTCTAGAACAAGATTTGTGGAGTTACGTAAAGCGTACACGCCAAGTAATGTAATTTCATTTACAGTGCCTCGTAATAATTTAATGGTATTAACGTAATTTTCTAGGAGTTATCAGGTCAAGTTCTGGGATTGGTTACTGTACAAAGTGGGTTATATGTATTGTTGTGATTTATAGTGCGATAAGGGTGAAAAGATAATTCGACGACTAATAAATTTATCAACCTATCCTACTGATTGGAGCAATCAGACACACAATTATGAAAAAACGAACATTAATGTATCCACTTGCACTTACAGTATCGAATTGTTAATTTAACTGTTTGCATAAGGACACTAATACTTAATTTCAAAAGCGTTGTCAAAATACTAATTGTTGCACATACAATTCAGCCAATAGAGCTACAGATTTCATACTAATTTTACTATAGAACTATTTAAATGATTTGTATATTGTGTAACACGCGAAATCCTTAAACATCCTAATCTGACAATATAGTTAATAGTAGCGCCAAAAGATTGTTAGATATAATTATGATCAAGAAGGACCTGAAGGACAAGTGCACATTTACTTGTACGAAGGATACAACAAAAATTCTTCCCAAAGTTATCAACATACAACAAGCATACAGTATTGATTTACACAGATAACAGATTCATGCACCAGATAGATCCAGTTATATTCAAGAAATGCACAACGCATCAAGCCATTACTAATTTGGGTAGGTATCAGCAATTATAGTGATTTCTACTTTGCCTTAACGTTATATAAAATTGACCATCCAAGGCGCAAATTATACTGTGTACTTTTTAATCCATGATAATTCATTGTTAAATTGAAAAAATTAAAACTTTCAATGTTAAAACTCTAAATTTCATGATCACAATGAAGGTAAACAATTTACATCTAATCAAAATTACGAAAATTACACACTTATCAATAAATTAAATCACTATTTATAAAACAATTAAACTATCGTAAACGTCGGCGAAATTTGCAGGTCTAAAATTTTAGGATCAATTTCTAAACATCAAGGAAAATGAAAATCTATTTCACGGAGTGCCACAACGGCTGTGTCACTCGCCCCATTTTACTAACAAATTATGTCCAAGTCACTTCCCCTCTAAAATCAAAGCAAAAATATCTCATCTGAGGAGCTGGGTGGAAGCTCGTCGTCTGTATAAAAGTCGCGTCTGCCGCGTTTGTAGCGCGTGCGCGAGTTCGTCCTAGAGCCGTGTGGTCCAGGCTCGACTATACTCACTGTCGAGACAGATCTGAAGAGGTCGAGTGTGACAAGGCCGTCAGTATTAGGTTTGCTAAAAATACAAATTATCATAATTTGATAATTTGGTTTAAAGATAAGAATAACAAGTGAGGAAAAACTTGAAAATATAATTTGTAATCACGAAGAGATAATTTGAGATATCATACTGCGAGTATTCAAGTTAAACTTTCATGCGTGCAACCCACAACAGTTAATCATAGTATGTATCATTTCTATAAAAACTAGAACATTCTTACTTTATCTAATATGTTTCATTACTGATAACAATATGGCTTTATGTACAATCAACAATAAAGTTTAAATTCCTATGGCGGTGCATGTCTTCCAGAAAGCTTATTGGCTCAGTCATACATGATCAATTTTGGCAGTTTTATACCTCCAAAAATGGTAAAATCCCCTTCAAAGCTGCATGAAAAATTATGAAAATTAGATGAAACCTACACTACTCATGTCTTGGAACTTATTTTGACATGTTTCTTGGGAGAACAGGTGCATTACACGCACTGAATCATATGATATACCGTATTTACATGAAGTGTAGCACTATGTATTCTATTGGCCTTAAAAAGTTAAATTATGGTAGAAAGTTCCCTTTTTGATCTTCATTCTGTACTACAAGCCATCAAAATACAGTAACAACTTGCGGTAAAGACTAAGGAGATAAAAAGTAAGATGCAGATGTCGAATGTTGATGTATAAAATTGCGGATGGCTGTAGAAAGATTGTACACTTACAGACACATAGTCTGTTATATACAATCGTGCTAGACACAATACATATATGTATATCTACACGACAAAAGGGAAGACAAACACGTACAGTAAATTCAGCAAATGCAGCTTTGGCCTTATTTGGATCTTATACGGCTCACAATCAGAGAAGATTTGAAACGGACTCTTCTTCCGTTTAAATTAGAACATCATTGATTGGTTATTTTCTTTGAGTTATAGATGAAGACAGTGGAGAAATTTGTCCAATTTAGTTCATAACACAAACATTTAGATAAAAATGTACATTCTTCAAAATCCAGCTGTGAGCTTACAACTTTTGTTCTTAAAATCAGGTTATTGTACAATCCGATTGCAACCATCCAAAAAGTCTAGCAAAACCGTACATTAAAACTTATAGGATCCAATGGTCTGGTTGAAGCTTAATGATCATATTCATGATTATGGTTAAACACACGCGATCATTTAACCCTAACACAGACTTATATCATTCGTTCTAAAGCTTAAGCCAAAAATTAAAAGCGGTAGTACATACATACATTGCAGAAAATGGTACCTAAAAGTTGATTTAACAAAACGAAGAAAGAAAAATGAATATTAACAACAAATCGTATGTATTGACACAAAAAGTGGCAGCTTTGACTAACACAGATTAGTTGATTAGGTGGGATGCACAATTACAAACGTCCAGACAAACAGAAAGAAGCTTAACGCAATGTACTATACCTCGAAACTAATAGAGATAGATAGAGATTTAGTTATACACTGAAAAGGAGGATAAGTTTGTTAGAAAATGTGGCACAATGTTTTTTCAGGAAAAATTGTGTACACCCAACAGTAGTTGTGAAGGAACAAGGGATAAGTTTCACTTTTACTCCTGGCACAATCACTTGCACAAGTAAGAATACAAGGGCAGCGATCTTCTTTTAATTGAGCAATCAAATAATTTCACTGTGAATACTAAACTTTAAAAATATTAAAAGTCAAAGTAAGCCAAGTTTCATCATTACGATTATCTTGACGATACCTTATTATTCGATCATAAGATTGATCCCGTATTAGACGATTAGAGTATTAGCATTGTCAGAATTGATTGAAATAACTTATTTAAGATGTCGTATCGAAATTGGAATGCCACACACGAACAACTGTGCAATGTTTAAATTTCGCAGTATTTCAGGAATTCAGATAAAATGCAAAAACTATAATCACTTCATTTACTAATGATCGAGTTAAACTATGAGGATCAATGGGAAAATGGGCAACGCCAAAGAGTGTTCAAGATTAGATAATTATCAATAGTTCAATATGGGGAAATCCCCGACTGATTTCAATAATTTTGGCGCTCACTCACTGGCCACTGCACAATGCACATTAAAAATGTAAACATCCAGTCTTATATACCATGCAGTATGCACGTTGTAGAGCAATTGAACTTATCTGATATGCTGCAGTGGGAAAAGTATGCGATAAACACATGTTAGGGAAATGCACAGGAAAGATTTAATAGGTTAAAATACTCAGACTTTCTACTTCAATATGCTATTATTGATTACCTTTTTAGCACACTGCATACACATGCATGTTAAAGTGATCCTCACAAACACTCACAGTCCACACCCACAAAATCACACAAATTACAGGTAATCACGTTGAGTTGATCACACACTGACTTACCGATTATGTAAACAAGGAGCCAGTTAGACTTTCTTGTGTGTGATTGCCACATGAAAAGAGTGTGAAATTGGTGTGGAGCGGATAAAATCGAGAGTTTTTTCAAGTTTGCTGCTGATGCTAATTGATATTTGCCTTGTATATCGAGGTAAGATCGAGAACTCATAGAAGCCTGAAGCATTATGGAAAAGAATAGTTGGATCAGAGAAATCTAGCTGCCCGTGAAGGTAGACATAATTTTATTCTTCAGTATTGAAGAGTGAACTTGAACATAACAAAAGGTAGGATTTTCTCGACTCGCTTATTGAACTAACATCATGAACTAACATCTTGACGAATGTTCTAATGATTAAAGACCAATGGAAAAGGATTTGCAAATAAGTGAGCAGTAACTGTGTAATGGAAAATAAAATCTAATGATATACGAGGAACTTTTAAATAGCATTGCAGCAGCCGGACACATTGACACAGCACACAGTCAATATACTTGCCTGGTAAGGTTGGTAACGTTAGCGAGTTGGGGCGAAAAGTCCAGATTTGAGTTCGATCTGAGTTTAGTTGTGGACTCGCGTGTCGCGCGCATCACGTGATCGAACCGAGAGAAGAGACTGTCCAGCTGCTTGTCCTCGTCTGGTGAAGCGCACGAGATCGGCGGGTTTGAAGCTTCGGGAGAAGGTTTGGGTAATGAGTTTTTCTAGCTTTGTAGGGTACTTGAATCCTACTGTTCAATGCCTGTTCATTTAACGTGAATATTTGAACCATATATTCTTATCAGGTACCTGTAAGATTTATGGACCTTATATTTTTCTTTTGACAAGCCAACTAATATTGAAAAGGCCCAGAAAATTTATCCACTTCAAATTTGATAAAACATCAGAACAAGATAACAGGAGATAAAGAATTAGGTCATGGAAATGAGGTGACAAGAATGCAAAGAATCTACAACCTTCGTCAAGCGAGTAAGGTACAATACCGGTAGGTGTAGTATCAATAGTAGCAGCGGATAGGGACCCAGATCTGTCGTTACCGGGTATAGGGTGTGTCACGTGATTCTCTGAGGTCACGTGATTCTCTGAGGGAGTCACGTGACCATTTCGCTGTCGCTTAGCAACGTTTTCTACGGGGATTAACAGCATGTCTCTGAAAAGAAAACCTTTCTATTTTGTTTGATAGTTAGGAAATATTGGAATCTAAAAAGTTTAGATTCACTTCTAGACAGTTCAGAGGATGATGATTTATTCAAGTGGGTAGAACAGGATATTGCATCTACAATTGGCTTCAAGAATGTGTTATCAGCGATGAAATATGATTTAAATCATTATAAATTTTCATCAGACCCAACACCAATCCCTAAAACCTCAGCTCACATAACTATAAAGTAACTTACAAATCCTACGGTTGGTATGATGCAAACTCCCTATACATTATTGATCGGATATTAATACAGAATTGTCATTTAATCTGTGTAGATGATTCAGCCACTATTTTCAGTCATCATATTAATAATGATGTATTTGATATAATACAAGTAAGTAGTTACATAATTATCATAATGTCACCTTAGAAATAGCTGGTCCTGGTACCACAATTTGTTGACAGTTTTGATTAGCTCGATTGGAACTGAGTATTTCACTGAAATACCTGTAAAAGTTAAAACACGATGTGAAACGTTCAGAATATATCAGCTTAAGGACAAAATCATAACATTCTTAAATTCTGTTTTCCAAGCATGAAACAAGTGAACTAAAACTTAAAAGTATATTAAAAAGTTGATAATAAAAAAGGGATGAGCAGACGGCAGGATAGACAAAGGATACAAGAATATAACTTCTGAATGTATATAAAGCACACTTAAAGATGTGCTCTAAATTCCAAGTGGTATGACGTGCCTACTCTCTGGAGCGACTTGATTCCGCAGAGTTAAATTGTCAACATTCAATACACAACCCCGTTTATGTATAAAAGAACACACTTAATGCAAACCAAATTACTTAATGACTTAACTACTTAATTACCCTGGAGTGTGTCTGTAGGAGTAATCTTGTGCTGTAAACATTTCTCAGGGCTGGTTAGCCACTTTGTGTCCACAGAGTTTACCGCGCCGTAGCGGTGCGCGGGCTTAGCTGCGCGCAACTCGTTACATTCTGAACCTGGAAAAAGTGAAGTTAGAGAGTGTCATGTAGGTATAGAGAGATAAACTGGGCTTGTTCTTTTTGATATGAATTAAAGAAGTTGTACGCTCTATTTCCATGAATATTCCGAATTTTAAATACTTTGGTGGAACAGGAATGAATTAAAACAGTTGTACGCTCTACTTCCATGAATATTCCGAATTTAAATACTTTGGTGGAACAGGGAGGTACTCTTAGACGGATCGAGTAAGAGTAGTCTGGCTGCTTAACTAATATTATGAAAGACAAAAACACACATTTATCTAAGGTCAATATTTTCTGGGATCAAACCTGCAAATAAAGACCTGGACTCCTCTGAAACGCCACCAAACAAGGACTCGGAAGTTGAGGAGAACATGATCTGTGTTAAGTTTCTGTGTTACACAGTCTGTTGTAGTTGTGTAAATAGCGGAGAGGAACTTTGTTTCTTCAAGATAAGATATCCAGTATTGTCAGAGGACCTCTAGCTCTACATCGGCTAAGAGTACAGATCAGATAAAGTTGCAGCTCTAATAAGAGTAAAATTATCTTCTTAACCTTATCCACGAATCCTTATCATCACGAATTTACATTATGTGATATGAAAGGTAGGCATGAACGATGTACTCTAAAAAATCCACGCTGAAATGTACGATCTAAACACTGAAAATACATTAGACACACATTCAACACGGCACGTGAAATCAGTCCGGACCAATACAATTTGCAGAAGACAGAAACTCCATCACACTTTTTAGCAGAAAGATTCAACATTTTGTTTGCTGATAAGGTTAGACTCACATTTGGCAGCTGGCTCCGTGGGAAGGCCAGGTAATCTGAGCCAAAACGGAAAAATTCGCTTTATCGCTGTATCGGACAGTCTTAGGAGCATGTTTTAGGAGTGATAAGGGGTTATGAGTTATCTTCATGTTACAAGCAGTCTGGCTCAAGTCCTTTATCTCAAAGATTTGGAATATGCTGCTTACACTTGTATTATACAAACATGCTTATCGTATTATAAACTCACTGCTCGCTTCAATAATTCCAAATGACAGGTAATATCCTTCAAAATTCAAATATCATACGAGGTAGTAACTTCCGTGTCTCACAATAACTAAGAAGCGTATCCCACTATCCAGAATTTTAAATTTAAAACCAATTTGAATGTACGATATCTAGTTATTACATAATTTGTTAAAGAATTCAAGAAAAAACTAATAAGGGTCTGTGAAAATTCGAATAATATATGATATAAACCAAATAGCAACTTAATAAACAGTTTATGTTGATAAAATTAGTTGTAAACAGTGGTCAACACTTTTAATTTTAAATCGAACCCAAAACTTCTTACAATAAAGATATTCTATGGCAGCCCGAAAATAGTTAAAAACTAACGAATAATACCCCATCAATATTTTCCCAGTTCATAAGAACGGAATCCCATCAGAACGACCGAAAAAGTTTACATACAAAAGAAATCTCTTATTTCCTGGCACGATGAATTACTAAATACAGATGCTGTCTGTGCAACGACAGTAATTAGAAGTCATTTCAACCGTTACTCATCTAATTGACCAAGCTGTACCAAGATAAAATAGAACATCTTAACTACATGAATACAGCTACACAGCTTATGTACACCGCTGTAAGTGTAGTATGTATGTTTGTGTCGTGTTTGTGTAGGAGTATAATTATAGTAGGCTTGAGGATTGTCAGCTCAATTAAAAGAGTATCAAGAAACAGAAGCTTGAAAACTTTTAAATGGATTCAAGAACTTGAGTGTTAGTTCAGGAAGGTTTCTTATAGCTTGAATTGTAGTCAAGCTCGTACATCACAAGTCAAAGACAATAAGCACAATGGACCGTAACATATGACTGCAAACATTCGCGAAATATCAGCACTGCAGACAGAGCTTCCTTGTTCGTTGTTTGCACAAAGTAACAGTTTCACAAACACATGTCATCGGTTATGGACGGTTTCATTGATAAGTGTGATTTGCATGATAGCCATTGTGTAACTTTTATGTGTATCTAGAACAAACACAATACATGTACTCGATATTGCATTCTGTATGAGCACCAGCATATTGAAACAACTATTTTCAGATAACTCTTCATTTTTAAATAATAACCCCAAGGCCCGGTCAAAAGTGTAACGATACGTTTTACAACTTTTGAATTTTTATCAAAACGCATCTGATAATTTATCAAAAAAATTTACAAATACAACATAAATTATCAAGGATATAATTTATAAACAACTTTCACCCTGACACCGTAAAGCCCCTAACTCTTACGCTGAACAATACAGGCGTTGAGCAGTCCAGCGTCCTTGATACTGGAGCTGTCATCCGATAGAACTTTGTTGGGGAAAGTTGTCATGAGCGCGTAGGCTGTGGGTGCGCCTGAACGCGACAAGTTGATGAAGTTTCTGATGTCTCCAACAGTGTGAGTGTGGTTGAACTTGGAGACCAGACGTGTCCCGTCTGAGAGTCGGATCTGAAAGGGAAAGGTGATCAAAAGAAGAAAAACAACTATCACTATATCACTACATATTTCTAAATTCAACTTCTATTCAGGGAACACAGAGCCAAATAATTCAAACCTGTATAGATGTAAGGGGCGCAGATTGGTCTACATCAACTGACGCAGTGGTAGGAGGGTTGGTTGGGGCGCGAGGGGAGGGAGTGGAGTTTGAAACGACCTCGGGAACTGGACTTCCTAACTTGAATCCACTTCCTAAGGGTTGATGAGTTGGATTAGTAAAAAAATGATGCTCATCTATTGGCGTTATTTTATAGTTACGGGCAATTATGCTAGAGTTTAAGACGCCAGTGGTAAAACAATTTCGTTTGCAACTAAAACTAAATCCCACACAAACAGCATATAACTAAATAAATATTAAACTTTTGAACAGTTAATTTAATTATGAAGTCCAAATTGAGTAGTGTACAATGATCGGTTCTAACAGCACGTCCCGAAGCAAAGCATCATAAAGAATGTTACATGCTTACCATTAACTGATATGGCCTCTCCTGTTAGTAATTATAATCGTTAAACGTTTTGAGGCATTACTTCCGACAAAAGTAAAAGTTGAACTAAATTGTTATATTGAAGATCAATCGAACTAAGGTCGAAATATCTACCAGAGAAAGGTCTGAGAACAGGTTTCGGAGGTACAAACTCCTCTGTTCGTTTGTCTACCATGTTAACATGAACCTCAGCTCCTTGCGCCTGTCTGACCAATTCTTGTGGTATTTCACTGAAGTGTTGTGCAATTTTTATGTTATATTGGAGAAAAGCAATGCACTTTAATCAAAAGTTTATTTAAGTAGTCGAGCAACTTACAATGTATATTGGAAGTAAAAATGTTAACTAATTACCCTCTCATGACGGAGCTGAGAAATTCCTTGTTGGCAGGGTCTTCCATTTTACGTAGAGGACCGTCGTCCACAGTGAATCCTCCCCGCCAGAACGTGATAGTGCTTCTTCTGTCTGGGGGAGGAGCAATGCTCCTTGCTGAGGAAGGAAACGTGTTATAGCGAGGATTATATGAGAACTGCTAGGTATAAGGCACAGAACACTCAGGATGCAGCAAAACTCGATATTTTCAAGATTCAAAACTTTTCCAGCTCCTAAGAAACCACACTTTAAGATTGGTTGTCAGCAATCCTCTTAATATTTTATCATTTTATAGACGCTAGACGGCTGAAGATAAATTTCATTTACCAGATGCCACGACTTCTGAAGCTTGAGATGAGTCACCTAGTTTAAACCCACTTCCACCAAATGCCCCATAACTTTGCCCACGTTTCTGTGCACCATGATCTTCAACAACCTCTGCACCGTGTCTATAAAATATTGCCTCAGTGAAAAGGTCATAATTTATCATACATTTTCATTGCGATCAACATTTTATTTGTCTTGTGCAACCTATGTGGCAGACGCTCTGTTGCAACACTCAACTCTCAAGTACTTTCATTCAATATTAAAAGCAATTCAGCAGTAAAGGACAAATACTGATCATTAAAACTCACTCTTTAGCAGAGTTAAAAACATCTGTCACTTTGATTTTGTCTTTGTTTCCCTTGATGAGTTGACCACTGTGCTCACTTCCACCAGCGTAGTGCTTGTTAGTGTCATCATCTGAGGAATCGTCATCACCAGTGTTCAGGGAGGCCAATGTACCAAATCTGAAAAAATGCTTAGTAAGATGACACATCAGCAGCTGACGCTGCTAAAGACAAATATTCTTTTTCAATCAATATAAGTGTCTGCTTAGATTTTATTTTCTTTTAATCAGAAAATCGGCCAGGAGAAAATTTTCACAATTTAGATATGTTTTAGGTGTGTGGAGAATATGATTAAGAACACGAAAGAGCCAAAATGGTCCCTATAAATAATATGCATCATTATGTCTAACCTTGGTGGGTCTCTTGAAGGTGGTTGCCTCCCAGCAGCAATGTCTCTTAGAGTTGGGGGTTGACTGGATGTAGTAGTAGGAGGCACATTACTGGCAGTTGTGGTTGGAGGGGGAATTTCTTGAACCTCATTTTGATCGTCCATGCCAGATGGATCCAAAAATGTGTTTAATGCTGACTGTGGGACGAAATTAGAATATTAATGATGACAACAGGTGGCAAAGTGATAATTTATCTAGGAGCCACCCCTGCAGAAAAGGTCGATTTGAGGTCCCCTTGGAACATAAAGAATTGAAAGCAAACTAAAGAATTTTTCTTGAAAATTGGCGTGCAAAAATTTTCAAAGAAAAATCGAAGTGTCATACAACTTTGCAACCTAACTAAATAAAATTTTTCTCAAATTTTAGTTTGGTTATTGGTTCTTTATGAAAAAAAATTCAAAGGAAAATCAAAGTGTCATACAACTTGAAACCTAACTAAATGAAATTTTAAAAGATCCAAACCGTTTAATGTAATAATGTTCAGTATTGTTTAGCTCACCCATTTTTTCCTGCAACAAATCAAACTAAAAGTTTGATTTCCATTTCTGGGATGTTCAGAGTTTGCTCCAAATTTGATAAGCATAATTGAATTCTGTTGACAACATTATAATTTTGTCACAATAAACTAGAAAACTTTAGTTCGCCAGCCAGATTTGTTGTTTAGGACAAATTCACAAGGATTTCTTTGAATAGAATTGAAATGATGAACTTAGCTGTTCGAAAATTTCAGCCGGCAGTTTCCAAAAAATAACCAAGAATAGCCTTTCCTTTATTCCCAGAAACGTTGTCAGCGACACATTAATGATGATTTTTCTAAAATTTTCGGGGGCTTTCCCCCAGAATTTTAGATTGAAATGATACGCTTTAGCCGTTCCGAAATTGCAGCCTGCAGTTTCCATTTCCAAAATATCCGGGGCTTCTCCTGAGAACAAAATAACGAAGTAAATC
>JH152867.1:107574-118950 GCA_000226015.1 Mnemiopsis leidyi | reverse complement strand
TCTCTCTCTCTCTCTCTCTCTCTCTCTCTCTCTCTCTCTCTCTCTCTCTCTCTCTCTCTCTCTCTCTCTCTCTCTCTCTCTCTCTCTCTCTCTCTCTCTCTCTCTCTCTTTCTCTCCCTTTTTGTCATCATTACTATGACTACGTAATCATTGATATTGTAAAGAAAATCGACCATATTTGCCACCAGAAAAATTATAAATATTGTTGAAAATTTCGACACCATGATCATTATTTATAACATCAGTAAGAGTAATAAAATTTTAGCTCATCGCCAAAAACGCAACAACCTATTGAATCAGGAAAAGCTTAAATTATAGCCACCGATTTTGTGAATTGGATTTCATTTATCGTGTTTTTGATTGTTCAGTTGTTCAATCATAAGAGCCGATAAATGCAATGTAGCTAAAATTCAATGCAGCTAAAAGGTAACAAGAAAGACAAGGAAGGTTGACTTTCTTAGTATTTCCAGCTTTAGGTTACAACGTGCATACTGTTAAATACCTTCTGGTCTAAATTTTAAAGCTAATGTGTAATAATGACATTTTCCGACAACAGATGTAACCTTGAATTGTCACTCCTTTGCTAATTCCCTGCCAATTGAATGCAGGGTTGAGAAACATCTGACTTTATTCAGAGTTTTACACGTTTTGCATGTGGTCTGATTGGTCAGAAACCAGTCATGTGATGCACAAAAAGGCTTCTGATTGGTTAAATCGGCTAAACCAGATCTCGTTTGTCCTCCACCTGTTTTACGCCCCTAGTCGGAACTCGGAGCTATCAACCGTAACACAGCCGTGACAAATCTTAATATCCTGTTGAAACCAGGTGTCAACATTTTAATGACTTCCAACTGTGGTTCATGAGAATGTTTAAATTACCTCTGATCATATTTTATGACAACCTTTCATAATCTCACCATACTTCATGATACACATCCATGACCCCTCTATCCAGATGATCTTAGGAAATACCACTAAGCGTTGGTTCTTTTTGTACTAAGGTAACCTCAAAGTTCTTACTCAATGTAGAACCAGAGATCCCTATTTTGCCTCTGCTACTCTTCAAGAATACTACCTCGTGTTCTGATAAAACACAATGTCACTGTGACAATCAACGTGCCACTTCACAGTTCATACCATTGCCCTTGCAGTAGGGGTACACTAACAGTAAGGGTACACTAACAGTAGGGGTACACTAACAGTAGGGGTGCACTAACAGTAGGGGTACACTAACAGTAGGGGTACACTAACAGTAGGTGTACACTAACAGTAGGGGTACACTAACAGTAGGGGTACACTAACAGTAGGGGTACACTAACAGTAGGGGTACACTAACAGTAGGGGTACACTAACAGTAGGGGTACACTAACAGTAGAGGTACACTAACAGTAGGGGTACACTAACAGTAGGGGTACACTAACAGTAGGGGTACACTAACAGTAGGGGTACGACTAACAGTAGAGGTACACTAACAGGTAGGGGTACACTAACAGTAGGGGTGCACTAACAGTAGGGGTACACTTACACTACACTTATATATCAGTAACAGTATAAAAGTACCCGGGAATGTTCCATGTGGCAGGTAGGGCTGGTTTCATTGTTGGCAACGTGTGTAACTTTTACATGTCAATCTGACGGGCAGGACTAAATTTGTGTGGAAATTTTCTCACTACAATTGAAATTTTCCTTTTTATTATGAGTTTGTATCATGGGATATTCTAAGAAATATAGCATTACAACATTAACCATAACATAAAACATGATTTAAGTGGTTGAAATTGTAGGATATGGTTTTTTCATTCATCTGACCTTCACAGTAAGGACTATATAAAATGCCATAAAACTCATATTAGACGTCTCTAGACAGATAAATCGCTAAGAAGATGCTTGGGTGCAACTTATGAGCATGTAAAATTTGATAGAGAGCTTCTTGCAAAGGTTGAGTAAATCAATCAAAAATCTTCGACGTGTTTAAAAAAGAATAGTTTTACTTCAATGCTAAAGTGTCTCGATGAAAGTTAAAATGTTGCTATTGAAATATGCTCTATGCAGCCGGCAGTATCATTCCGTACAAATGGGGAAGTTTCGCACAAGTTGAATCAAGATTATTATTGAAATCTTTAATCTCGTCTTATACTTTGCAACACCGTGTCGGCTCAAAGGTTGGGGAACTTTTAGGGGGAAGTTGTGTCTTTAAATTAAACATTTTAAGTATTTTTTCTCAAAGTTGTTAACCGAACCGTGGGTATGTACTTTGTAGTCTCAGCTATTAGATTTATTGTAAACAAGATTATCACTTATTCTTAGGTTATATCAAAATTAAATGTACTACAATTTACATATTACACTACTGCTATACTGTGTATACTTGTAATGGATGCAACTAACTTATGTACTGTATGTACTTGTACAACAAACTAACTAATGTACTGTACATAGTGTATACATCCACTCCTCATGTAAGACAATCAGACAATCAATAGACATGGTAAACTCTGCATAATATAAAACCACCGCATTAAACGTAACAGTTGGCTGCCTTAAAGAAGTTACACTGTCTATAGTAGTAACTCAATGTAATATTAACTTGCAGATACCGTAACATGAGTATCAATTTAACGTTGTTTCACCGTTACACTGTGCTATACGTTGTTACACTGTGTTGTTACACTGTTGCATACACCGAAATATGAATCTATTTGCGCAGGTGTTGAAGAGATCGAGGCGATTATAAAGGATCTGAAACTACGAACAAAGGAACAAAGCACGAAACTCGTTCATCTGTTGAAACGTAGGGATCAGGTAACTTAATGACTAATCTTTTATGTTACGAATACATTTAACTGCTTTATTTACAGTTTTATATATCACTCATTAGACAGTTTGTCCAATGATACCTGTATATCCTTTTTCATCAACTTTTGTTGAGAATGCATAAAAAGGACTAAGGAGGACATATCAATAAAGAGGCTAAAGAGAAGGTCAGCTCTTTGTCTACGTTTATATTTAACGTTGTAAACATATTTGCAGATCCGTCAATGTCTTTAAATAAAGGAATGAGTTGAAAGTCACCGCCCATCTCGCACACCCTTTAGAAATAATGACCCATTGAGGACTGATATTTTAGAAAACCCTATATAAGGAATAAATGGTCTCTCTCATGTTATTGTCGAGAAAATCGGACCGGCCAACTATAACAATAACCATAGCATTCTGTTCTGGGCCAAGTGCTCAAGAGAGCAAATTAGAGAATTAATGAAGCCTGCTTTTTCCACCATACACTGTATGATATTGAGTGGTATACTTCCAAAATTGACAAAAGTTTCACTAGGTTGGCAATTCAACAAGAAAACTGATTGCATTATTCATAGTTCCTACAATTTTGCTTATCTTCAGGGTAAGACTAGACAGAAGCGTGGGTACGCACTACTCACTAGATTGCTACAGACTGTCTTCAGAAAGAGCAAGAGTAAGTACTTTTCATTGTCCCTTCATTATCATCAATTCATCATGTCCGCCTCTACAATTAAGCTGCACCTACTGTGACACACTTTCATGGCTTGACACTGATCATATTGCAGACGGGATTTTATTGTTCAGAAAAATTATTTCTACGACAGTTTTGCTACAGTGGCATTGTAAAGTGTCTCGGTTAACAGACTAAGGAATCTTATCTTAAGCTAGGAGTTGTATCTTAAATTTAAGGAGTTTTGGTTAAGGAGTTAATCCTCAGCAGATCTTCTTGAATCGCCCTATTAATTGCTTGGGTCTTAGTTCAAAGCTTCGGAATACGGTGGAATGATGTTAATGGAACGATTTAAAGATTTAACTACTTAGGTAAATAACTTAGAAAGTTTCAGCCATTAGCTAACCACATAGTGTTCATGGTGATGATCTCATCGTTAATCTGGCCGATGATGGGAACATAATAAATGTGTAGGATTCACAGCTTCACCACCGTCGTAAATTACCCAACCTACTTACTTAGGATCACCATTGAACAATGGCAATGGCACAATTTACGTGTCAATGTTCATATGTGTAAGGCGCTACAATAAATTTGTGAATAAGTAAAATGGCAGAGCGTTTACCTTGACAATGCGCGGCGCTAAACGTACAAAATTTCCGCGTGTGTTTTAATCGACCAGCAGAATGTGATGCAGCAACCAGGTGCAATTAATCATGAAAATGCTGAATCTAGCTCGAAATCATAGTAGTATTTTATAATCTTCATTTCAACGTATTGCAATCTTAACTATTGCCTCTTGAGTCTAGAGTCTGCAGAAGTTTCTATCTAGGATTATAAAAGATTGAAAACCACACGTACTATTTCAACTTTGCTCATTCCAAGGTGTGAGATACACAATTCCTCTAAATTCCTAAAATATCAAAGCTCGGAACACATTCATTCTCCCACAAACCAATCCAGTATCGGCTACCCATGTAATATGTGCATTCTAACTCATTATTGTTGCCCAGGTAACGGAATCCCTTCCCGACTCAAGTTCTGCATGCCAGCTCCGAATGATGCTAGGCAGTTCAACAATTGGCTCGATGCTTTAAGGGCGGTGGCCCAACTAGCACCATATGGTATAGACCCTATATGGAGACCTGAGGTGTGGCTGGGTTGTGCTGAACATAATTTTAGGGGTATGTCACGGTTATATATTCTTTAGTTAGAATGATCGTGTAGGAACAATCATTCATAACTGAGTTTAACCGAAACTTTTCGGTTGTCCTTAAAGATTGATTATATACTTTGATCATGCTTTACATACATCATGTTTATAATTACAACACTTAATACCACTTCCCACAGATGTTGAATGGTCGTCTGTCCTCAAATTTGCTTTCAACGAGAAACTAAACCCTGACGATCATATGCTTGGAGTGCAAATTGTCAAGGTAAACCTACAGCTGCCTTCCTTTCTTTATTCCACAACGTTTCTTGGTATGGGTGAGAGTAAGTTTCGCAGAAGCGAACGACTCAAATAATGATAGAGACGAAACTTGTGCTTTACCTAATACCTTGTGTCTCTTTGCAGGATCTGTATCGGACAGGGTCATGTAGACTGTTATCTCCAAGTGATGACAGAGCTGCTCTTAAAAGAGTTCTGTTAGGCTACGCCAGGTGGAACAAGGAAGTGGGATATTGTCAGGTACACAGATTTGGTAGTCGCTAGTTTTGACTATGTAGCAATTTCTTGATTTCATGAAAACGAAAAGCTTGAAGCGTTTTAGCAAACAGCATGGCAAGGTCACGAGTTAAAGTTTACAGTTAACAAATTATACATATATTATATATCCTCCCTCAGGGTTTCAACATAATAACCGCTGTCCTACTAAAAGTCCTCAACAACAACGAGGCGGCCGCCCTAAAAGTAATGATCCAAGTAGTAGAGAACCTCCTCCCAGAACATTACTTCAACAACAACCTGGTTGCTCTGTCTGTAGACCTGGCTGTATTTCGGGAGCTACTCCGAGTTCACGTGCCAAGGTTGTGGGCCCACATTACGAAGCTGCAGGGCCCTGACAGTAAGGACAACAAGAGCGACAAGACGTACGAGCCGCCTCTGACTAACGTGTTTACCATGCAGTGGTTCCTGACCTTGTTCGCTACTTGTCTGCCTAACGAGGTAGGAAGTCCTGTTCTGGGTCTCTTTAATTTGCGTCTGTTTGAAAACTGCGAATGTTAATTTATTGTAAACCGTTTAGTGAATTATCAGTTTAAGAAGTCGACCTAACAAAAAACTCTATACTTTTCTGATTGCAACTCTCGCACCCTGTAGGTAGCACTGAAAGTTTGGGACCTGATCTTCTTATACGGAGCTGAAGTCCTGTTCCGAGTAGCTCTAGCGATCTGGAGTAGTCTACAGAGTGCAGTCCTCAGTACTCACACGTGCGATGAGTTCTACATGCAGATGAGCACCTCCACTTTGGACATAAGACTAGGTTTGTTCAATGTAGTTTTTAGGAATCTACTGACACTTTCTTTTCTTTTTGGTTTTTACCATCTAAAGTTGAAGGCTGCTGGAAGGCCTTAGGCAAGACTTTCAAGCTTTGAATTTGATGCTTGTGTGTTTTATTATCACAGGTACTATCCATCAATTATTTACAGGACGGCATATCACCTGCGAGGAGCTTATGAAGAAGATACATTCCATTCCCCCACTCTCCCAAGAAAAACTACAAGAGTTCCGAGAGGAGATCATGTACAATATCCAGCCTCCAAACCTAGGACTCTACGCTAAGGAACAGGACGTGAACTGCATGTCTCTCTTGCTTAACAACAATCCGTAAGTGGAGCACATTCTGGAATCTGTCCTCTGAATATGATAATTTATTTCGTTAAATTGATGACAAACCATAGTAATGATTTTAATTACAACTGTTGTAATTTTCAGGAAAGAAGTTACCCCATCTAAGCCAGAACACAGTAAACCCTCCCTTCGGGAGACGATCAAGAAACGAGAGGTTGAAGTGACATCACGTGACATCCAGGCCCTCTTAGCCGACTACCGGAACAAGACCAAGAAACAAAAACTCAAGACCAAACAACCTGTTCCTGCCACTGCAATCCGCTGCGTCCCAGATCTAGGACTTCGCCGTAAACTCCCCGAGAAAGCGTTTAGTTTCGACACAGCAGAACTGAGCACCCGACAGATCCTTCTGCAGCAAGTCTCCGGGTTCAGCCCCTCCCAGCGTCCCAACACCCCTCGCAAATCCTCCTTCCCTGCTCTGAACCTGAGAAATGGCTCGGCAACCCCTAATAGCCGGAAGTGTCTGTTCTCTGAGCAGGAGCCGGAGTCGCCCACCACCGCCAGCACCGACAACTCTTCCAGCAGCTTTTCCCTGGTGACGGACGCTCTGGCTCACATTCGGATCAGCCGGATACCGGACACTCAGACTGAGGAGTTCTGCAACTCCGGCTACTCTCTACAACGTCCCATTCCAGAGAAACAGCCATCAGGTTTGTAATTCGTGAGACCCAACAATGTGTGAGATGATTGGATTTAAATTCGGCCCAGTGTTTTTTCTCTTTTTGAATTTTTAATTCCGATCGTGTGATGAAAGATTTTAATCGGTTATATTCATAATGATTTCTTTCTGCTTTCCAGGTATTCAAGCTCAAACCCAGTCCTATAACCAAGATATCAGCCCGCTTCCTAAACCAGACAGCCCCTCGGATGATCAGGATGAAACCCTTACAGAGGTAGTTCTAGTAACCTTAGCCTCACTTTGCAGCCCCCGTGCATGGGGGCTCTTCATGTAACTTTGATAAAAGTGTAAAATAAGTAAAATGCCGATGGTTTTCAATTGGAAATGGAATTAAGCGATTGTACGATTCCACTTATCAATATTTCAGGTCTACTTCATGGAGGGTGATGATCTAGACAACACGGCAGATCACGACACGTCAGACTTGTCACTGACAGCGGATCAGAAACGGAAGCAGTGGCTCAAAAAGTCCAAAACGATATCGACGTTGGTGTATAAAAGCAAGGACGGAGGAGCTGGTGGAGGAGGAGGAGGAGGCTCCATTCCTTCAGTTCCGACCTCACCTCGTCCTTTCTCCCCGTACCGAACATCTCACTTCAGTTTCGACAACGGCTTCTCTACTCCCACCCCGATCCAACAGAACAACTCACTCCTCGCCAAACAGAGCGCGAACAGAGACAGTGAGAGTCAGGGAAGCACCTTTAATAATGTCACACGAGTAGTTCACGCCGGCCTTTCTAGTGACCCCTACTTCAACCTTCGGAAAAACCAGGCTTTCTTGGCCGATATGCACTCCTGGTCTCTCACAAACGCGACATCATTGCCGTTTATGGTTGATAACAGGGACCGCAAGAAATCTAAGTAGGCTTCTATTAAGTCTTAAGACTTGTGGTCTGATATGATTCGTTTCAGCTCGAATTCTGGTCATTCCAAGGTCCTGGTTTGTTCTTGGCCTTCTCTTGGTCTTCGCATTTGATTTAATGTAAAATTTTGCTTATTTCAACTTCGTAAATTGGCGAAGTTGGTTGGTGTTAAAAACTTTTAAATTCGTTTTTTGAATTTGGGATTCAAGAATTGTCCTTTTAATCTTAAACTTTCAGATGACTAATAATATTTAAACGATGGTGAATATTTGAATGATTATTTATTGCTCAGAAGTGTGTATCATTGAGTCGTTGGATTTTGTTTGTTGTTTGTTGTTTGTTGTTTGTTCAGGACAATTAAACGAAATTCCAAGATGCTTCATAGAAAATGGACCCCATTGTGTCAAGTTTACTCTTAATCATATCTTTCCTCTCTTCCATTCGCCGCTGTTAGTCTAATTAATTTTATGTTGTGGCGCTGTCAAACCTTGTCAAACCATTCAACTATGACAGTGGCATTGAGATATTGAACTACCTGATAACCATATACCAATTTGTTAATTGAAATTGATTTGTTAATTGAAATTAAATGGGCTCAGATTTCCATGACAATAATCTCTAAGACTAAAGTAAACAAAGACACTATTTTGCAAGTTGACAGCTCTACCAAGGTCCAAGTCGTATGTGCGTGCCTTACAAGACAGAAAGTGTCGCTCGTTCATGTTGTTGTTTGTTCAGAGTAGGCGGTAACCACTGCTTGCGATACAGCATCATTGGCAATATGTCATTTTTAGTTTAAAGCCAAAAGCAACTGATTAATTAATTCGATCATAGCTTTGATTGAACATAAATAACCAAAAATTGCCAGCAGTCCAAAAATCGGTACAATTTCCAATTTTTTCTGATTCGATTAAAAAAGTGATACTTTTCCCGTGCTTTTCACAATTTGCCGTTGGATTTTAAATCTTATTGTTCAGACTCAGTACAGTTCGCGAGAGCAACAGTCATGCTAAAGTTGGATGTGTATTCAGATGTTAAGAGTCGGAAATTTAAATGTGCCAGTTTGTAATTAAGCACTATAAGAGTTCACATAGTTATCATTTTTAAGATAGGCCTGAATCACACAGCATGTATTTAACTTCCTGTGTTGGTACTGTGTTTCCGTTAAATTGTCTACCTATCAGAGCTCCTGCCTCTGTGAGCATGAGCCGCCGCGTATTGTTACTAGTGAGACTCCTTGTCTGGCATGCAGGACTCGGGAGAGCAGATGCTGTTTTGCCAGAGTATCATAGCTCGATATTAAAGAGACAGAGGTACTTCCTAGTTCCCCTTGTGTAAACAAGGAATGTTGTAAATAACATTAGAACTTCGCTAACTACACAACATTTTTCTCTTTATTCATCGTATTTGCTTTGTTATTTGTTATTGTTCATTTCCGGAAAGCCATATATTATGCATTATTAACATGGTATGCTCTCTAAGTCTTTTAACTGTCAGTACGCTTTTCGCTTTTTCCTACGGCCACGACAGGACACAAAATGGCAAATGCCAATTTCTAAAAGTTTTAACTGCAATCCTACAGAATAACAGATTGTCGTGAATTCGATTTAGATGGTTTGTCTTGGTTCCAAACAAGATAGGTTCTTTGTTTGTGTTGAATTGACGATACACATTACTGCAGTACGTTATAGTACAGCTAGTTTCTACACTGCACACTCTTGGAGCAGGTGGCATGTAATTGTATGAAGTTCCGCCACTCGGACTAAGGCCAATGGCTATTACCGAGTGAAATGTTATACGCAATTTCTGCACAGTACTTTATAGTTTTGTATACATTGGACGAGTATATGTACGAGCTATAACTAGCATATCATGCAGCTATACATTTTGTACATTTCGTGTACTCTTAATACTCTGCATTCTTGTTGTAGTGTAACTGTATTATATGTATGCTTGCGTAGAACTTATCGCAACACACATTGGCTAAGAATTTTCTCTTGCTTTGTTTTTCACTGCGATCCCTATTGACTAATATCGATCAAGGGTGTTAGACAATTTCAGGTACCACAGTATTAATGTTCAACGGGATCTATTTATGTAATCGCTTTACTTCTTAAAGTTTGCGAAGTTTCTAATTGCACTGCTTAGTGCTTAATGTGTATTTGTCCAGCTCTAGCTGTACGACTTTCATCACCTGTATTACATTTACTGGACTGTAGTTGTACTCTCCCATTTTAGCGTCTTTTGACGTCTTCAAGACAAATAACAAAGAAGTACATACATACACGCACTGATGTATACGTAGTCATGACAACCGATTGGACATCATTATCCGATTGTTTGCGGTGCACCCCATACCCCCATGGGGTATGGGGTGCCTGATGATGCCTCTCCTAAGAGCGTTATCAAAAATCAATAACTTTATCACCTTAAAGTTAATCACAGCCTTAAGACTGTTTACTAATGCGATAGCTAATGATAATTGATAACTGGTTGTTTCTCTCATAATAGACGGACGGTACATTCAGTTTATTATTCTATGTTGACTTTGCGTGTAAGCTTTAACTCCGGCCCTTGATAGATGCTTTATGTTTACACTTCTCGTGTCTATTTGATTGTGTCTATTTGTTTTGTCTACGGATCACTTACAATTTCTGGCAAACTTCCAGGCAAGGGCCATTTCGCTGCATTCAAATTGATATTTGATGATTTTTTCATTGGTTGAAAGTTCGAAGATTTGTTTGTAGGAACTTTTTGTTTTCCACGCGCTACACGAACAAGTCTGCATCTATTTCGACAGAGCCCAAAGGTCGTTTTATAAACTTTTATAGACCAACGATCAGTTCATAAACCTTGGGCTAGGATTTTGGATCAGATTATAGTGTATAATCTATTTTAAGACTTAGGAATTCCGTTTATCGAGGCTAATCGCGGTTGAAAGCTATGCTCTAGGCAGTCGTGTTATATCAGTATCACTTTTTAGTCTGAGTCGTAATATCATATCAGTTCTGTAAAGCTCCGAACTTTCTTAGTTTGCAACTTACAATGTTAATGATCGAATATTTCTAAATCTAATAAAAGACTCAGTAAAATACTCAATTTCACAAGATGGGTCTGATAGACGCTATACAAGGTAACTTGGCAGACTCCAGCTTACCAAAATTCAAGGATCAGAATTATGACAAGGTAGAATAGTTATGTTATGTCATGTTATGTTATGTTATGTTATTGGATCAAGAGGACGTATGTTATGTTATGTTATGTTATGTTATGTTATGTTATGTTATGTTATGTTATGTTATGTTATGTTATGTTGTGTTATGTCGTGTTGTGTTGTGTTGTGTTGTGTTGTGTTGTGTTGTGTTGTGTTGTGTTGTGTTATGTTATGTTATGTTATGGATTCTAGGACTCTTGTCCGAAATTGTGTTACAATTTACAATACCATGTCAAATCGATTTTCGGACAATAGTCCGCTTCGGACAACAGTCCATTTGGCGGACTCTTGTCCGAATAC
>JH152867.1:79854-105716 GCA_000226015.1 Mnemiopsis leidyi | reverse complement strand
TAGGAGTAAGTAGAGCTTAATTGTAGGAGTAAGTAGAGCTTAATTGAAGGAGTAAGTAGAGCTTAATTGTAGGAGTAAGTAGAGCTTAATTGTAGGAGTAAGTAGAGCTTAATTGTTGGAGTAAGTAGAGCTTAATTGTAGGAGTAAGTAGAGCTTAATTGTAGGAGTAAGTAGAGCTTAATTGTAGGAGTAAGTAGAGCTTAATTGTAGGAGTAAGTAGAGCTTAATTGTAGGAGTAAGTATAGCTTAATTGTAGGAGTAAGTAGAGCTTAATTGTAGGAGTAAGTATAGCTTAATTGTTAGAGTAAGTAGAGCTTAATTGTAGGAGTAAGTAGAGCTTAATTGTAGGAGCTGCAAGAATAAATAATAGAAAGAGAAAGTTTCTTAAAAATACAAAAGCTGGTGACGCTTACAAAAGGACCTCCGGTTTTAACATCATTATAATCCTGACAGTGCTACTAACGATTCTATTTCCAACTTCAACGTGTGTTCCGGCAGGAGATCAGTCCTGAAGCCATGTTGTTTGTCGGGGGACACTGTGAGGATGACGTCAAGCAAGGTGGTATCGGTAACTGTTGGTTTGTAGCTTCTGTAGCCTGCTTCGCTCTCCACGAGAAACTCGTCAAGAAGGTGGGAAATCTACGGGATAACATATAACTTCGATTGCTTAAATTTGAAGCTAGGGCCTCACATTTCTTAGCTGGAGTCTGATTCACTGTTATCTCATCAAACCCCTTACTTCTTATTTGCAACATAACTGCTCTTTACTCACAAAATCCTACAAAATATAACGCTGTTCCTCCCATCATAGCTCTTTTAGTGCTAGTCTCACACTCTCGTCCTAAGTCTGACCCTAAGTCTTAAACTAGGTTTAACCTTGTCTCAGTCAAACACTTGAACTTGAGACTACTATACTTAGTTGTCTACCTTGACTAATATTAGTATTACCCAGGTGATACCTGACCAAGAGAAACAAGAGTTAAACACGGAGGACTACGCAGGTATACTCCTCTTCAGGTTCTACCGGTTTGGACAGTGGACAGAGGTCGTGGTAGACGACTATCTGCCGACTAGGAACGGCAAACTCGCCTTCATGCACAGCAAGGATCCTAACGAGTTTTGGTGTGCTTTCCTTGAAAAAGCTTATGCAAAGTGAGATCTAAGTGGAGATTTTTTATTTTTCTAGAGAGATTTTGAACTGAATTCAAAGCAGGTCTCTTTTACAGCATAGTAGAATTTTGAACTCAATTCAAAGTCAGTACTGCCGTCTGCCATCGATCAACCAGTATTTACATAATTCCAAATAGAACCAGATAACCTACGTCTTTATATGGACCCTCAGATAGTAAGGTGAATGAAAAGTACTACCTTTACCGAGCATGTTTAATCCAAATCTCTATCTCCAGGCTGGCAGGAAGTTACGAGGCTCTAGATGCGGGGTCTTCAGCAGACGCTCTGTCTGATCTAACTGGCGGAGTAAGGTAACTTTTACCGTATAAGTATATCTGTAGTACGCGTCTGTGAAAACCTAGCTTGATTATCTAGTACCACCTACGAAGTTTCAAATCAGCGAAAGATAATCTAAAGATCGTGTTTTAAGCTTTACAAGATATTTACATGTTATTTTTGATTGTTAGATTACGACATTCCGTTTATACTCTGGAAATATTCAGGTTTGTGTTCGACTTATGAGGTGTATTTCAGTCAGTACGTTGACTTCGTCAAGAACAACATCCACGACGACGAGACAGCCCGGTCGAAACTCTTCAAAGACCTCCAGAAAGCTCTGACCAGAGACTCGCTGGTGAACGCTAGCATGGTGGTGCAGGCCGGGGAAGGGATGGAGTCTAAAAGAGATAACGGTCTGATTGTCGGACATGCTTACACCATCATTAGGTGCTATGAGGTTAGGTCGAGTATTGATACAATGTACAACTACAAGATGCTTGTACATGTTTGCTGTTTTTTTACTGTGTACTCGAGATTGACTTAACTTAAAAGATCTGTTAAATCTAATCTTTATCTCGTTTTTCAGTTATCATTAGGTTTTCTGGGTATGGGTGACAAGCACAAACTTCTGAAAATCAGAAACCCTTGGGGAGACACCGAGTGGAAAGGAAAATGGAACGATGAGTATGTTTTTTAGCCTGATTCAACTATTTGAATTAACTTATGAGTGAATTTCTTTAGAAATTTGAAATTTACTGATTATTAATGATTTGAAATTGAACTGAGAACCAAACTTTGTGCAGCGATCCAAAGTGGGCGGAAATTTCTGCCTCGAAGAAGGAAGAACTAGATTTTACAAACGAAGACGACGGAGAATTCTGGATGGAATACGATGACGTTTTAGCCAACTTCGACAATGTGACGATTTGCCGGGTCATCAACACAGACATAAGCTTAATCAGGAAAAGGGTAGGGGACAAGATCCTAAATCCTAAATCCTAAAATCTGAATCAAATACAAAACAAAAGTTAACTCGATCATGTCTATATTGTCTATACACCCAACAAGGATTGCAATTCCAAACGAATAAATTCGGCCGAGACATGCAAAATTAAGAAGGCGCATTTCATCTCATTAACTCCCATTCCGTTTTTAGTGGTGGTTAAAGACAATCAAGTCGTCGTGGGAGGTGGGATCTACCGCCGGAGGGTGCGCCAATAACCCTAAATCCTACTTCACCAACCCGCAAGTTCAGTTCAAGATATTGGAGGAGGATGATGAGACAGTGCAGATTGTCCTGGAGCAGAAAGATTTGAGGATAGAAGATAGGAGTAACCTGACTATAGGGTACAGGGTTTTCAAGGTAAGACTAAATTAGAAGTACAGCTTATACGACACTTTCAATGATGATGATGGAAGTTCTAGTGGCGATGTAAAACTTAAGTTCGTATATTCAAATTCAATCGAATTACTGTCACCCTAACAGGTGCCAGATGACAATACCAGCAAACTTGTCTCAAAGAGAGGTACTCTAGGAACTGCTGCTAAGACAAAGTACACTGATACTCGACAGGTACACTCAATATTGACAAGACTTTTAATTCTTATCAAGAACTGTTGTTCTAACACAGACATTATGTCATAACAATGCAATTACACTGACACATGCAGTCCTGTAATAATGAAATAGGATGAAAGGACATGAAACAAAAACTTAGGGACACTGTACACATAATGTTTGAGAGGCCCACTCTGTTTTAAACTAAATTGGCGTTTCAGATTTACGGAAAGTTCCAGCTGGAGATAGGAACGTACGTGGTAATTCCCTCTACATTCGACCCCGATGTTCCTGGGGAATTCCTTCTCAAGATCTTCACTGAGGACGAGGCTCATGTCCAGTGAGTTTACTGTCATTTTTATCTCAAAATCCTCAAGCTTTTTATACTTGAATGTCTATTTCGTGCTGTTCTCAATGAATTCATGAGTGATCAAATGTATTTTTGCTTGTTTGCTTGACATGCGTGAACTTCAGGGAGTTAGAATAAATTAACGACTCGAGATGAAAGAGCGGACCTACGAGTACAAGTTCAAAGTAGCACTTAAAGTGCTTATTTTCTTAACTGAGAGACGGTGTTTAAAAGAATACTCGAATGAGATATGAAAGAAATATCGAAAATGTTGTAAGTTTATAATTTCTAGTGCTAATGTAGTGATATGATGAGGTGTAAATTCTAAAGTTTGTTATATTCGGAACAGATAATTATTTACAATACTTGATATTTTAAATTTTAATGATTATTTTTTAAGTGAGTATCTGACTGAGTCTACGGCACTGTGCTACTTTTATGGCATGGACAAAGATTCTCCATTTCATTTTGTAATCATATCTTATCCGCACATGTGCGATATAACACGGGCATCCAAATCATTTTCGAAAAGAATTCTAAGTTTAGCTTTTCATTGCTACAAATCTTCTTTAATGGACACCAATCTTTTACTTAATCTTTGTAGAACGTGTACAAAAATTCAACATTCTCAACAGTGAACAAAATAGCAGGGAATAAATGTATCTGCTTATACGCTTTTAGTCTATAGAATGTACACTTGAAGCGTTCAGTGATTTATAGACCTTTTACTTTATTCGCTCTATAATTAAAGTTTATTCATTTGTGCATGAGCGGGCACAGCATGAGCAATTTTGTAAATGAGATTAAAGTTTGTTGTACGTACTTTTACTTTTAACATCATTTAATGATTGGTTTGAATATAAACAACACATAATAATTAATTTAAGTCTAATAAGAAGCTTAACAAGTACAAATATTGCATAAAATACTGAAATATTCAGAACTAAAAAAGCTTCAATGGATGATTAAAAGGTTAACAATTAACATTGTAAAGAAAATTTATTGGCTCAACAAATAAAATGAAAACTAATGATTAGAGAATTTGAACAAACTACCATAATAATATTAGAGTCCGCTATTTAATCTGATGATAATTCAAGCGGCTTGTGACAATTAGTTCTTAAAAATTGTAAAAGCATCTATTGGACCGTAAAAAGTTTTTGTTTCGTTTTAAACGATATCGTGATACTGCATACATACTTAATAGCTCAAGTCAATAGAGTGGAGAGTTAACACGTTGGTAGAGTGAAGAGTTAACACGTTGGTATGTTTTGTAACTAGCAACATTGAATATATCAACAAACAGTCCTGTAGTGTGAGGTTCAAACGTTCTTTCTTCAGACATCAATAAACCATATACAACGGTGACGAAGTATCTTGACACAGGTGCAATGTCTATTTTACTATTTACTTTTGGTTTCCGGAATAATTGTCCTCCTGACTTTTATATCTTCTACTCTACTAAGCGTACCAAGACAACGTTGTCACCTCGCAGGAAAACTTGCTTGCAGTGCCGTGTTGTTATGCAGTTCTTTGTGTATCTAAAAATAATGAAATTAGGATCTAGCCAAACTTATGGTATTTTGTATGTTGAAATACCATAATTAGGATCTAGCCAAACTTATGGTATTTTGTATGTTGAAAGGTCGACTAGTTCAGATAGTTTGGAATTTATTCAGCGGCTGATTACATGTAATGTGAACTATAAACTTTAGTTAAAGACTGACTATTTAGGGTATTCAATGACTAATAATTTCAATAACTGACTATCTGTTATTCAATAAAGTTAACTATTTCAATTGCTGGCTATGTAACAACTTACTTGAATTTCCTGTGACCAGGAGTAATGTGAGCCCAACCCAGGAGTCCAGGGGGAGGTTTATGTTTCTTGTTTACTGGCGGTATCTTGGCTGCGGTTAAATGTATTTCAGATTGCCAGAATCGCAATTTATTTAAATCGTCATTTGCTTCCATGGAGCAAAATAGAGGAGTCGACAAGCTTGATGAATTGTACACGTTAATTGAAGGGGGTTAAAAAATTCAACCTTTCGAGCTGGTATCAACGTTTTCTGCGTAAGGTCGACCTTTTTAATCGCCCTTAAAGTTAATCATGCTCATTGTTTACGTTATTATTATCATAGATGTTAATTACTAAAGTGGTCCAAGTACAATCTGTGTCTCACGAAAAACCGACTTTGAAATACCAGTGATCTGTTGAACTGCACTCAGTTAGCTGTCTATAAACTTGACTAACGGCACACTGTCGAAAGACTTAACTAATGACAAAATGTCGATAAACTTAACAAACGACTTTTTTTCACGTACCGGGGGAACTGCTTTCTGAAGGAGGAGGAGATAAAGAAGGTGATCGGATACTGGCACCAGGTGACATTGTCTCCTCACGCGGTTCCACATCACGTGACATTGTCTCGTCTGATCTGATTTCATCGCAATGTTCTACTGTCTCCGTGCCACCGGTTCTGTCTGGTGACTGAGAAGGTGACCTGATCTCTCGTAAAACGTCCGGGTTGAAGGTAACCGTGACAGAACGTTTGAAGTCCAGGAAGGAAGACCCACTCTGGAACTTGTTGTCAGAGCTGGGGTGGGAGGTGGTGACTTCTGTTTCGTCCGAATCTGATAGTTTGTGGTACAGACTCCGGTAGTGTTCTGTCACGTCAGATAGAGCCTGGGAAGTTGAGAGGTTGTTACACTAGTTGAAGTAGGTTTAGAAAAACGAAAGTTGCTCAAATGATTATCGGCAAAAGCTTTTCTGTTGCTCCCTTGGCCTAGTAACCGAAAAATTTCAAGTCCCTAACCGGGGAGATCCGACTCCGGCCAAGCCCATATTTTTTCATATGATTTTATGAGGTAAAAATGTCAAGATCGCTCGCCGTTGTTGGCGTTAAGGAAGTGGTTTAAAGTTCTGAGAGGAATCTACTCAAATATAGACAGAAATTTGAGTGTGGCACGCTCGACTAACACACAAGTTCAAGTCTCAATCTGCTCTTCTAAGACCAAAACGATCATTTGACATTTCGCTGATTTTACAAATCAAGTTGTGTCATTTGGTATCACATGATATTGCCAATAATGCCTTGTTAATCTGTATCAAGTCTTGTAGTATTGTACCAATTAACCATAATTGCGTCTAAAGACTGTAATTGTGCTAATTCACTAATGACTATAAGCAGAGAAACTTCCCTTCGAAATTATTGATCAATTTTTCCTTTTCTTGTACATTAATCTCTACCGGGATGATTAAAGGAAAACTTCCACGAAGAGAACTCCTCTGGATCTCCACACTTCTCGACAAGCTACCCAATTCCAGACTTCCCACAAACGGCATTGTTCTTCGAAGATTTATGTTCGAAGTTGAACACGCTCCAGGAGGGTCGAACCTATCAGCTGCCGCTATCACAGTGAGATACGAGCTGGTAAAGGTCTGGGAGTACGCTACGGGGATATCCTGAAGGATCCCAGCCGTTTCTTAAAACAAATCACCTCCGTTCACGACAGCTACAAGAAGATGAACAAGACCCCTCTCTCTTACGACGAGACACAGCGACTTTCATGAAGAAAGAAGCTGACTTCCTGAAATCTCTAGATCTTCAATTCAACATTACAGTCGAATCCCGTCGTACGTCCTCCCTTGTCATGGAAGAAGATCAGGACTTCCTACTAAACAAATGGGACAAAACTATACCCTCTATCAGAGACAAGAAGACTAAGCAGCTCGTGAAGGACTCGCAGACAGACTCCTCTTCAAACGTCTCCATGGATACAGAAGAAAAGTACAAACCAAAGAGAATCTGAGCTCCCCGCTCTGCTTCAACGACTGAAACCATCGCGTCGACAAGGACAACTTAAATAAAATCAGGCGTGCAGCGGACTGCCTAAACCTGTCCAACAACGTAGCAGCCTTTATAACGTTGACGGAACTATGAAAGGATTGAGATTGTTAAGTTGTTATTCTTGATTTTGGTTCGGTAATTTTTTTTGTATATTTATACAAGTAAAAATAAATATTTCGACAAAAGTTTGCAGTTAGCATTTTCGACAATCACATTTTAGAAAAATATCCTCGTGAGTTTAGTTGCCGGAGCAGGTCCAGTCTCCCTTGATGGCCTGAACTGAGCTACCAGCCGGCACATTGACACTCTGAGCTCCAGTATCCACTGATTCTCCGTCACTAGAAAGCACCCTGATTAGCGGTCCAGCAAGCTTCACCGAGGACACCTTGTCGTTGACTCCACTTCCCAGACCAATCTGATCAACTCTGGTCCAGTCTAGAGGTCCGGTCTTGGTGAAGAGAGGTTCTCCAGCGTAGTCGTCGTTGTCGTAGAACTCCCAGGTTTCACCTCCGGGAATCTTGAACCTCGACAGGTTGTTATTCCACCCGGGGTTAGCTTTTAGGTTCTGAGGTCCATTGATTTCCAGTACTTTGTCTCCCCCTTGTGAGTCGGTGTAGTGAAGTCCGATGTAAAGGCTGCCGCTCATCCTGACCGAGGACACCTTGTCGTTGACTCCACTTCCCAGACCGAGCTGATCAACTCTGGTCCAGTCTAGAGGTCCGGTGCTGACCCACAGAGGCTCTCCAGAAAAGTCGTTGGTATTGTAGAACTCCCACGTTTCTTCTCCGTCGATCATGAATCTGGACATATCATTGTCCCATCCTCCCAGTTCGGCCAGGTTGGTGTTGACGTTGATGTCGACAGTTCGGTCTCCTCCTTGTGTGTCGGTGTAGTGCTTCCCGATAGAGAGAGTTGAGCTTGCTGCCGAGAAGAGAGCGGCAACCAGTAGTAGCTTGAACATGGTTGAAGCGGGATCTGTTTTCTTGGTGCGGTACAGTTCGAATGAAGAATATGGAGCAAAGACCAGATCTATATAAGTTCGCTCAACGCGCTATACATCCATCAAATAAACTAAATCGCCACTTTTCAGTGAGGTTGTTCAATGTCTAGTCAGTAATTTCCAATACGGAGTCGAAGACTAACCGAGTCGAGTACTAACAGAACATTAACCTACTTCAGGTAAGAACCTCAAGTTCAACAAAATTGCTGAGACTTATACATTGCTATTTATTCATGGCACAAGATTCAGAAAAAATAACTCCGTGAGCTAACGATTAACAGCAGACCCCCTAAGAATCTCATTTTTCGAGGGGGGGGGGGGTGGAGGTCTCAGTGCTAACGATAGATGGAGATTATCACAATAAAACAGGTGGAAGAAACATGAAACTTACCAGGTTCATGTATCTGTCATAGGCAACCAGGTAACCGGTGCATTCTCCTCGCACTCCCTTGAAAGTTCTTGTAACAACCGTAACTTTGAGATTAGTAGACAGTGCACGCTGAAGAGTGCTTAACGGTCCATTTTCTTTTGCTGAAAGTATGTTAAATGTGTCGTAATTTACAGCTAATTAGTTCCAGATCATTTATAGCTAGTTAGTTCCAGGCAAATGTTCCAGAACCTATCAATGGTCCTTAAAAGTGTGAAATGGCGAATACGGGGGCATATCGCAAAAAAAGAGAAGTATAATATTAAGAGCCCTATTTAAATTTAAGGGCCCTAAAAATGTCCACGACGGTAAAAGGGACTTTTTGGGCCCCAAAATACTATGGTTTTCAATTACTGTACACAAGTCATAATGATCGATTATACAATCACAAATACACAAAATACAGCCCTATCACAATGGAATATATAGAAGTGGGGTGTAGATCTTCAGACCCCATACCAGGACACAGGATTACAGACCCATGTTGTAGAATTGTGTACCTATGTGTACCTATATTGCCTAGTGCTAATTCCAGCTTTAGGAACATAATAGTTTAGTTAAGAATGTTCAGCCAATAAGTTATTCAATAACGTTATTGAATAACGTACACATTCGCTCCGATTTTTTCATATTGTAAGGTTTAATTAAAGTAAGGTTTAATTAAAGTTCTCTCTATCGCCCCATGAAACCCAGTCCAATATGTTAGCATAATAGAAAACCTATGCTGCCAAGTGCTATTTGTTAAGACTTTAGCGCAGCGGAGCTTAAAAATAGATCCCATAATCCAGGAGACGGAGTAGAACAATAAGCCTCCCGGCGTTTGGATCTGTTAGAAACATAATAATTTTGAAACATGATATAGAAGGAATATGGCAGTTCTACATCCCCACTAAAATCGACAGAACAAACCTGGAGAAAGTTCCCACTAACCCGCTGTAACCTGAACTGTGGCAAAATTTTGATTAAGAAGCTCCCGATTGCAAATCCAACCACATGGCGGTTTCTAGATTTTTTCAAGAAGGACAAGATTTGAGTTATCTTCAACTACATCTTTTTTCCGCCTGTCCCAACTTCCACTGCATAGCCCCCTTCCCTCCACCCTCTTCCTAGAGACAACTCAATTTGTAGTACGACCAAGGCCCTGAATGACTTGAATATCGCTAAAGCGGATGTAAAACCCTCCTCTCCTTTAACGGAGGGAACTTTGGTCGAGCAAACCAGAACACACTCGGATAATCGAAAGTTACAGCAACTACGTAGGATTGGAAAGGGTCTATTTTTTGAACTGATTTTTCAGTGGATTTAAATTTTGCGCACAAGTCAAATGCGCCCATGTGCATAATTCAACGCGCGGCAAGTCTTAGAACAAGCCCCGTGCCATTTTGTCTGCACGTTTTCATTATTCCTTTGCCTTTGGTCCGTGTTGCGTGCAAGTAAGTTAATGGCAATTCGTCGTATATAAGAGGGCTTTGTGGGGATATACTACCTAATAGAATGACGTCAATAATCTAAATTTACTAAAATCTTGTAAAACTGGTACTCACTAGTCATGATGTCCAGGACAGTTTTCTTCCTGAACTGTTTGGGGTTATAATGGGCTTCATCCGCTCTCTTCATACACTCAACCCACACCTTAGGAGCAGGGATTTTGGAATCTGAACTTTTTTCGGCTTTCTTTTTCACCAAAGGATTACTTTTGTTGAGGAGTGGATTTGAGGTAGTAGTACTTGTGGGCACAGTGCTTTGGGTTTTTGTAGGTTTTGTGTGGCCCGAATCTATTGATTGAGGTGGGAACAAGTTGACGTTACAGGAATCTGGTTTGCTTTCTTTCCAGCCAAACACACTTTTTGAAAACGAAGCTTCTTTTTCAACATTTGTTTTTTGTCTAATTTTCTTTTCAGCAGGACGCAGTTTCCCTCTGCTATTCTGGCAAACCTTGCTCAATGTTAATTTGCTCAAATCTCGCGGTTGATAGTTGGGATCATTTATCTGTAGTCGAGAAGTTCTCAACTCTTTCAGTTTTATTTCGTCATCCTTCCAGCTATCCAGCCAGTGAGCCAAGGAAGCATGTCTTCCAGCCATCTTATCTGGGATCCTCAGGTTTCGTTCCCTCGTATTCAGAACTGCAAGGGCGTCAAACAACTTACTTTTAAAACCTAACTGAGGATCTTTCTCGCGATTATCTCTGGATTTTCTCCGATTACTTTCATCCGATGTTACCCGGTTTCTTTCAAACTTCTGATTTTCTGTCTTGGAATCATCACTTCTGTTCTTCTCGCCACTTTTGTGCTTGGCTCTCTTGCACTCCGGTTTGGCACTCGATTTTGAAGAGAGCATCTGCCTCAAGTCAAACTGCTGAACAGGTTCTGGAGAATCAGTCTTTCTTCTTTTTCGCGTTTGCGAAGAACTGACAGTTTCTTTATCAGACTTTTTGGATTTGTTCTCTGACTTATCAGTTTGACCCTCAGTTCCATCTTGTTCCAGGTACTCTTGCAGAACCTGCTCTCGCTCAGCTCGCTCTTTTGACAAAATTTGATCGAGCTGTTTCTTCTTCCTCTGGGTAAACAATGTAGACGTTGTGGGAGGTGCAGCAGATGAGCTTGAGATAAACTGCTTGATCTTGCTAGGAGATGTGAGGAGAGGATCAGAATGGGACGTTCCTGGTGGAGCACTTGTTTTTTTCTTTTTTGGTATCTTATACTTAAAAGGTATTTCTTTGATCGGTTCTGATGCTGACGCAAACCGTGTTTCAGCTGAATCGGTGCTTTGCACAGCTGGTTCAACATAATCTTCCTTATCCTTGGGAATGACCGAAAAGGGGGTAACAGAAGAAGATGCAGGAAAATCTGTAGAAACTCTGGGCAAATGACAGATAGTAGCATCTTCTGTCTGATTTGTGGCAGTAGTTAGGGTTGAGCTGGTTTTTGCAGAGGAGAAGGACGGGTGTCTGATTGTATAGGATGTTTTTGGTCGAATTGGATTTGGCGTAGAAGTTGATCTGACTCGTGGGTCGCTAGGTTGAGACAAAAGAGGGCCTTTTGATATACCTTTTTCAGCAAATAGGCACTGTTTCACGAAGCTGGTTATCTTATCCAAATCAGCTGAGTTTTTTGATATAGATGTTGGCGTTGAGGACGAATCTACTGGAGGTCTACCATCTTGACTTGAACTGAGTAAATTTGAGATGCTATTGGGAATATTTGCAGAATTGGCTGTATGAGGTTCGTCCAAAACAGTCTGAGGATTGTTCAGAGCTGATTGGGAAGTGCTCAGTGATGTATTAAGATTGATAGAATCTAAGCCTATTGAGGACGCATCGCTTGCTATCGACTGCTGGATTATCTGACCAACTGCAAGGGTATCGGGACCACAGTCATAGCTGTTCAAAACACTCGAATCCGACATATATGTGTCAGTTACCCGCTTAACCTTTGGGATCTTGACGTTCTTGAAATAGTCGTGTGATTCTTCGTCATAGACGGATGGGTCGCCCATACCAGAATTATCCGCCACTCTTTTCGTTGTTACCGCCTCTGGGGAAGCTGTCCGTAAAGTTTCATCGACAAAGCACTGTGTTTCTGGGATTCCCGAACGGACGACAGGGTCATCTTGTGAGGAAAAATCCACCGTACTAGAGCATGACGGAGTTCTGTAGGTAGATGTTGCAGGAGGTTTGATGTTTTTAACAGGACCAGATATCTCGTGTGTGGGGCGATGTTCAGCAGTTATTTGTTTACTTGGGTTTGTTTCAGAACTACTCAATCTGTTTTCCAACCTTGATGGAACTATAGATGGGGGTAATTCCCGCTCATTGGTAGTTTCTTGCGGTTCAGTGACAATTCCGTGAAGAGGTTGAGTTATGGGTTGATAATTTTTGAATTCAACGCCACTGATCAACTCGTTTATCAACATGTTTTGTATTACCTTCACTCTTTTACAGTAAAGAAATTCTCGAGGAGGGATGTGAATAGGAATTAAATGATGGTATTTTAATTTTGCTACTAGTTCACCAAGCTTAGGAATTGGAGCATCTTCTGGAACTTGGGATGACTCTCTAACATGGTGCATGGGAACAGGAGATTGCGTTCTTTCAAAGTTGCTAGAATCATGCTCAACTGCCAAAGGAGATTCCGCCCTGCAGTAATCAGTCGAAACTGCTTTACTTTTCGCGAAATCAGGGGTCGAAAAGGAACTCTCTGGTAGAGTAGGCGTGCAGGAGGTCGCCTCTTTGCGAATAACGTAATCGTGAAGAGAGATCCTCCGTCTAGCAGAGATAGATCCCAAGAGGTCAGAGGAAGGGGTTTCTGCTGGGCTTGGCTCCGGAGTCCAGTTAGACATAGTCTCCTCCGAACTCAGTAACATATTCACAGCAGGGTCGCCTTCTTGTGGCGCAGAATCGGCAGGATAAGAGTTGGGCAGTGTATCATTAGCAGCTTCCTTGTGAATGTGGTCAATGCTATCATCGGCATCAGGTCGAACAACTGCGGCCGAAAGAGGCGTTTTAGTGATTTGAGTAGAATGAATTGTCCCAGCGGGTGAATAATCTTCCATCTTCTCCTCACTTGATAAAAGCTTGGCTATATCAGAGGAATCACTTTTGTGAGCAAAACTACTGTAATCAACATCAGTTCGAACAACTGAGGCCGAAAGAGGTGTCTTAACAATTTGAGTAGAATGAATTGTCCCGGCAGGTGAATAACCGTCAATATTCTCTTTACTCGATAAAAGTTTAGATATATCAGGGATTACACTTTCGCGAGCTAAAGTAGTGACCGATAATGAAGGACCTTTGCTGTTTTCGCCCTCATCAATCAAGGGCAATGTTCTGTCAATAGAAGGGTTCGATAATGACTCGCAGCTCCTTAAAATCTTGCCTATATCAGTAGTGCATTCATTTGCTTCTGCTTCATGGGTATCTGGGCCCAAAGCAAGATCAGTCGAGGAAGTTGCGGCTATGATTTCATTAGATCTTGGTTGCAGTACCTGATCAGAACCTGAGGAAGATGAATCCTCTCTCGAAGTATCTCTTGGGAATTCGTCAACCTGGGTCGGAGAAACTTTGGACGACCTCGTAAGACATTCTTCTTCGTATTGTTTGTCTTCTAGATCATGATGCAAGGCTGATAGGGGGGTTTCACATCTTTCTTCGAGAGATTTTCTTGTGGTTGAAGCAATTGGTCTCTGGATCTCTATCAAAGGCTTTTCAACTGAGGAATCAACAAGTGACTTTTCTATTGGCTTGAAGGATGTTGGCGGAAGAGAATTCACAGAAGAAGTCGTAAGTTTGCTTTCAAGTAATTCTTTTCCCGAACCAAACTTAGCTTTGTTTCTTTGAAGAAACTCTTTATCTTCGAGGAGCTTCTGATTCTCGGCCGGCAAAATTTTTTCTTGTTGAACTGAAAGATGAGCACGATTCTCGTCAGCACCGCTGATTTTAGGTTCATCTCCAGCCATATCTCCGGCAGACTTTACTGGACTATCGCACAATGCATTGCGCTGAGCCTCCCTAATATCATCGTACATAACAGACTCATCCTCGTCCGATGAGAAAACTTCCCCTTCATCACAAAACTCACTCCCATACCCAATAAGCACTTTTTGAGAGGTTGTTGCTGGGGAGGCAACGTTTTCCTCAAAATCTAACGTCTCTTCAACAGGGGTCTCTATAAAGCTAAGAACGTCTTTCATGCACTTTGATGGGGAAGTCATTTCTTCAACAGCACAAGCAGATGTTTCCATACAGTTTTCGGGAGTAAGTCGAGAGGAAGCGGTCATGCTTGTATCCTCTTCATCGGCACCTTCATCAACTTCAGACGTGACTGTGTGTACTTTATCTGTATGTACCACTGGCTTTTGTGGTGACGGTGAGGTTTTCTCTAAATGAGAGAGCAGTTTAGGGAGAATGGATTTGACGGTCACGTTCGACTGATTTGTAACCGGTTGTCTTGGTTGATTGTTCGTATCAAATTCATCAAATTCTATATCAAAGGAACGCGAGAGGTCCATCGAATTGTTTTCAGTGCTGGAATTGTTCGCCACAACTCTAATATCGCTTTTTGTGTGACCATCCTTTCTGTCGTTAGACAAAATTTTATCACCCGACTCTGGTTTAGATTTGATTATGGAATCCAAAGAAGGAGCTAACGGAACTTTAATGGGGGTGTTAGATTCTACAGTTTGAGAATAACATCCTGATTCAGTAGGATCGTAGGGACAGCTGTGCTCCAGCAATTTTCCTCCAGGAGACCAACCCTCGCTCTGGCGGTCACTAGACACAGACTTCTTTCTCATTCGCCTCACAGATTTTGTCGGCGTTTTAAACAAATGAGAGTCATCGACTTTACTTTTTTTGGGCGTCGTTGTAACTTTGGTAAGTTTGTCTTTTGAGGAGCTGTTTTCAAGCACTTGTTCTGGCGACCTTTCGGGGAAATTAGCTGATTTCGAACTATTTTCGGTTGACCCTACAGTAGCAATTTTCTGTTCAGCTGTCTGACTTTTCTTTAACGAGTAAAAAGGGTAATCACTTTTTATATCATCAAGCCCTTTTGCCCAGGCTGGATCGAGAGGTTTATCTGAAAATAATGGCTTTCTTGCTAGCTTACTTATTTGTGACTTTTTCGGCGTCTTAGGAGAAGAATTTTCTTTTTCATTTGAATTATGAGTGTGCCAATCATGTTTCCCAGAGAACAGTTTCTTGCCCATTTCCCGGGCAGTAGTCGGAGAGGGGCTCTTCCCAAAATTCATAGTAACTTGGTCGTCAAGTTTGACAAGACTTATCCTACGGGAGGGTTTTTCTTTCGGTCTCACCACTTTCTTGCAGGGACTCACAAGAAGACTTCTCTCAAATATCTTCATGACCTCCGGGTCAGCGGGAGAAGGGAAAATTTGAGTCCGAGTTGGAGTGGTCGGGTCTTTTAGGTGTAGTTCTCTTCTCGAATTTTGTGCTGAGCCTTTAAGGGGGGTTTTAGGGTCAGTTCTGGTTTTGTTTTCTGATTCTGCTTTGTTACTTTCATCTTTTTTTAGCGGTGATATTGTTGAGTGGCAAAATATTTTCTTTGCATTTTCCCAGTCAATGGACATTTGGCTGAAGCAACTCGAAAGATCTTCGTTGATGTGAGGTTTGTAAAAGTTTTCATCCCAAAATTCGTTTCGTTTTAAATCCATCGGACTGGTTACCGGCAGAAGCAGCTCATTTTTCTCTGGTTCGAGGTTCTTCTTGGCCAGCATTTCTTTCGTTCGAGCGATGAAGTTTACACAAGGTTCCGACTCAGCGGTTTTTGAGTCCGAATCTTTTCCCACGGTGATGTCAACCCATTCTTCATCAGAAGAACCTTTCTCAGCGGCTTCTTTGTTTATCTCAGATACTAAGTTATCTGATTTACTAAGTTTGGTATCCGTCTCAAGAGACTCGTCCTCAGAATCATCTGAACCAGAGAGTGTTTCAGTTACTGTATCAATTTTAGGGGATGATACTGTTTCCGTAGGTTCTTTGTTTGGGATTTCCTCAGAGTGCTGAAACATGGAATTAATTCACGACATGAACGCAATAAATTTTTAAATGACACTCATGCATTAACTTGTTCAATAAGTAGTTTTTTAGCTTTTATCTCATCACAAAACATTAACAACTTCTGATTATGACTGGTGAATATTCAAAAACTTAGGTACTAGATGAAACAAATCTCTCACTTTATCATCGTTTTTTCTGTTCTGGCACTCCTTAAAAACCGTAACGAGCTTTTTATCAGCATTGTGACAGACTGAACAAATGAAAGTCTCGACATCCGATATCTCCTGCTTACTCATATGCAAACACTCATCGTGATACCTGCGGAGTTTAGCATTTTTAGGAGGAAGGGTTCAATCGCTTTTGCGGTTTTGTTACTGGAATTATAAGATTTCTTCTAGGAAAACCATGGAAGACAGGTCACACAATCTTAATTATGGATGAATTCAATTGCATAATGACAAATCTTACCACTCCGAACAGTTCTCACATTGAATCATCAACCCATACTCTCCTCCTTTACAGAAACAGAACTGTTCCTCAGTACTCGCAGCTGCAGTTCCAGAATCTAGATCACCAGAATCTTTTGAAGTGCTTTCGGGTTTATCAGGACTCTGAATCTCTTCTCGATCAGAGACCGTATCTATACTCTTTAGAGAGCTGACACCAGGGTCCGATACGGGGTTTTTCTTCTTGCGTTCATCATGGGGCGGAGCGAGTTTTACAATATCCACTAAATTGTCTATCGCCATTTCTACAACCTTATCCCCAGACACAGGCACCGACTTTGAGACGGAGTCCGGTTTACCTCTGTGTTTTACAGTTTCCTTTCGCAATTCTAGTTCTTTCACTGTTTTACGCTTTTTGGTCTTTTTCTTTGTATCTTTGGTATTACTCTGAAAGGTATAAAAACAATCAAAAATTCAATGTAGGACACTTATCGACATTCTATATCTGCGAAGCTAATGCATATCGGTTCACAAAAATTTAAAAATATCTATCGCGGGAAGAGTAAAAACCTTATTTTCCTGCAAATCTTCAAATAACTTCTTTTTTGTTGGACTCCCAGTCGAACTGTCTGGCTGTAATCTTTTTGAATCGCCACAGTCTGAAAAAATGCACAAATAAACAAATAAATTGCAATCATTTTCTGACTATAATCTAAATAATGTTGAAGTGCACCTAAAGCTTCAGTGAATAAAAAACTCGCTATAAACCTATTGGCTTAGATTTCATGCCAACAAACCTTTAAAAGTAACAGATTTGTGTTGGCCTGACTTGGTGCTAATCTTATCTTTTACACCGCGGACTCCTGTTATCTGACTAGATAACAACTCTGCTGAAGCATCAACGTGCGCCTTTACAGGTACTTTCCCGCCAGTAGCGATAGAGTCGGGTACTTTCCCGCCAGTAGCGATAGAGTCGGGTACTTTCCCGCCAGTAGCGATAGAGTCGGGTACTTTCCCGCCAGTAGCGATAGAGTCGGGTACTTTCCCGCCAGTAGCGATAGAGTCGGGTACTTTCCCGCCAGTAGCGGTAGAGTCGGGCAGAGCATCACTTGTCCATGGAGGCAGGTCGGGAGTCATGCCTTCAGGCAACTCTCTGCCTTTGTCATCAGATGCTGGTCTTCCTTCTGAATCTGATTCCTGGTATAATGGTATGTTACTTGAGTATATTCCATGTGATACAAATAGACTCGGTGTTTTTAGATTTTCAATAATATAATTTGACAATAAAACTGGTCATAACAACGTAACAAAAAAATATAAGTTTGCGAACAACTACCTCAGATTCGTCAGAGGAATCACCAGAATATTCACTGTCACTACTTCCACTGTCACTACTGTCACTGTCACTACTGTTACTGTCACTACTACTGCTGTTGCTGCTGCTGTCTCCACTACTGTACTCACTTCCACTGCTGCTGCTACCGTTCTTGATGGCATTTTTCGAGTCTTTACTTTCAACAACCGACATTTCTATCAAGGATGTAGAGTAAGTTTATAGTAGTCGAGCGATTTTTGATGGTTTAATAAATTGGAAATTAGATCAGTGATTATTCATTTGATCTCATTCATGTAAGTAGCTAGTAATTGTGAACTTGAATCAATAATAAAAAGATAAATTCAGAATCTAAACTTCCTCACTATAAGCTTAAAAGAATAGTTATCTTATCACGTGATAATTTAGAGGAGGCAGGGGTGTTACACTTCATAAGAGGGAGGTAAGGGGGTTGGAGTAAGTATTTTTAACACAAAATACATCTTACTTTAAAATACTTCTTAACAGTGTCTTGTTCATCATTAAAAAGGTGCTTACATTTCTTATAGTCCTTTTTCAACTAAGCTAAAAATTTCTGCATGATTACGTAATAGTAAGTAAACGACTAGGAGAGGCTGATAAACCAATATTTAATTGATAGAAGCGAGCATAAATCTAAGTGGACAATGTTTGGAAGTATCCCAGAGCCTAGTCCACAGGCCGGTCACTGGGTAAGTAGATTGGACCATTGTCTGCTGCCGTAGGTGCTCGTAGTGGGCAGCCTCCACAATCTTCATTTATACGTAAAAGCGATACTATTGCTTGTTGAATGTGCCACGTGTATCGTGCCTCTCTCGAGCTCTGTATCGCCTTGTTGAGGGACTTCTCAGAATAAGTTTCTCTGAGGGGGTCGAGGGGTACTGTCTAGCTCAAGGTGACCAGCACACAACTTGTTTTTTCTCCACCACTGTCTGCCGGATACCAATATTACGCACTTCTAACGCTTGCCTTACTTATATACCTCATTTCCAACGTATTCGTTGCCTTCAAAAATTGCAATTACGTGACCTACTTGATACCATGTAATAGTTGGAGTAAAACTGGTCCGGAATTATTGGATACTTCCGAATGTATGTCTTTTAGTTTCTTTAGTTTCGTTTCAATATGTCACAAGAAACGTCTGATACCGTATTCATTATATTCTGCTTCGATACATTCATAGCTTCACAACTTCATAACTCCAGCAAGTAAACCACTGCATCAGACAGCGCATTTGACCAACGCAACTCGGTATTCAGCAGGAAATAGTTATTTTGTACACGTGGTCAAAAACATGTCACACATTTTCTTTCGTTAGCCAGTCAAATCGTGCTGAAATGTAAATTCCACCAGTTTGTGTAAACGAACATGCGTGAGCACGCAAATACCACAATAAAACAGCCATATTAAAATGTCGCAGCGCCTTCCAAAAAACTAACTTTTTGCCAAAGTGCGCGCAATTTTCTGTGCTTTAAAGCGGGAAAACAGAGAAAGATTTCTATTTATAAAACAATAAAGGTTTAAGAACTGAATTAATTACTTACCGATAAAATCTTTGTAGATCTTCGTGAAATCGCAATTAAACGAAACTTGGCTGCCATCCATTCGAATCAGACAAGAATCTTATTTCAGAAGCAGATTTCTTGTAAAACTCTAGAACACACATACATTCTCTGACATTTAAATGAAAAAGGAAAATTACATATATTGTTACTGGAACAATTCCTTATATCATGGATGATAATTCCTCACGGAGAATGGCAGGTATTTCGTGTAAATCAGACACTCCCATAAATCGATCTTCTATCGCGATATTATTGATAGTTCTCTCGGATAGGACTTCTATCAGCCTTTCTTTACAGGGCCTTCCTGAAAGAAAATGTTGTTTAGGGATAAAGAATTGTTGGTTGATTACCAATAGCAGCAAAAAACATTTTCAAAGTATTAGCCTATTCAAAACTCAACTAAATTGCTGTCCTTCATAGCATGAGTATTTGTAAAAACGTTCCAGTAAAATGTTTGCTATTGAGTATGTATTTGTAAAAACGTTCCAGTAAAATGTTTGCTATTTGTGATTTTACCAACCTGTAGAGTCTACATCGACACTTACAGTTTTGTTCAGTTTAACAAACTCGCTAACCGCTTCCTTCTCCCCCTCCACTACTATTCTGATCACGTGTTTAGAAGAATACAACAAGCAGTGACACCTCGTCTGTTTGGCAAACTTAGCCAGACATTTCCTATACTTGTTCTCATTTCTCATGTGATCCAGTTTGTACACGGTCCTCCACAAAACTATGTCTGACTGCGATTTGGACGGACTTTCGGTCGTGCAACTTGAAGATAATATCTTCTCTAAATCCCCGATATTGTCTGTAACACGAGCTAGAATTTCGGACGGGAATGAATCTGACAAACTGATACCCAACACATCCGATTCTAAAGAAACAGTCCCGGTACGTGATTTCAACTTTACATCACTTATTGTCACGTGACCAGGAATAATGTCGACAATAAGACAGAAGTTGTGGTCTGGAGAGATGAGTTTAGATAAGTGGAATGTGAGTCGTGTAATGTGGGTGTAATGTTCTACTGCTAGTTCTTCTCCTTCTACGTACATAGACCGCAGTAGTTCTATGTCTTCCTCCATTTCTAGGGAAGTGTTTTGGTTAGTTTGTTGATTTTAATCATGTACATGTTGGATTGCCAAGATTTCAATATTCAAATTTCTGAAACCTTATCATCTTCGATGTAAAAAAACTGAATTATTTACCTCAAATCAAGTTAACATTTTATGGTTTGGTCTTCTAGTGCTTATAATTAACTAGCAGAGTCAAGTAACAATCGTAGGTCAATAAAAAGTAAAAATTGATGCAGTACACTTAAAAAGTTAAAAAGTTATCATTAACAATTCAGGAGCACCTCGTTTTGTACTAAAATAAACAGAGTTTTTGATAAAGACTAAGAAAAGCTTAAATCATCTATATCAAAGTAATGAACGCAAAGTGATATTAATATCTTTTGCAACTTTATCTAAAACTATAAAATTCATAACTAATAAATACCCCTTATAACAATATTTTGTTTAAATTACTTACAGGTATAAAGAAAATCTTTTCGGCAATATCATAACTAATACTGATTAAAATAAAATTTGATTTCATACAGATTCAACGTTATACTTATAACTGAAAATTTATATCTTGAAACAGAATCAATCAAAAGTAAGATAAAAGACAAGAGTGAAAAGAAAAGCATGTTTGTTTGTATGAAACAATATGTTAACCAAAAAGCAAATGCAGCTAATGCAGATTTAGCTTACTAACTTCAAAAATATTTACAAAACCAACAGCAGAATGTTCTTTTTGTAGTAAAAATTAGAAAGCCCTTTATAAATTAAACGAGTGGGTGGCTCAAATAGCACCCTTGATAAACGCAATGATCTACATTGTTGTACAATATCAAATGTATAGATGTATAACAATTACCCTATTGAATGTACTGTAAGTGTCTCATGTACATGATACATGTACACTGCACCCTACAGAGCCGGTAATTACGCAATCAACAGAGCAACGATGTCGACGACTCGACAGCCACTACAAAATTACCGACCCCAGAAGTGCAAACAGAGTCCAATTTCACCTACAAGGACTCAATCCACATTCCATCCTCCCAAAAACCTTACAGCTCCTGTTTCACATTCCTGGCAGACTCCTTCTTCTTCTGAGCCAGAGTTTCAGGGTCAATAATCTCGCTTGTTTCAGTGTCACTGAGGTATCCTTTCTGGCCGATGTAGAACTGAGGTTCAGCTAGCAGGGGAGACACGGAAAATGCGTTCAAGTCACGTGGGGAGAAGTAGGAGGACCACTCCTTGCTGAAAAGTTTTGACGTTAAGTAAAGAGGTGAGAAATACAAATCAACGAATTGAGTTGCGAAGCAAAACAGTAACAAAATGAAATAAAATAGATAAAACGGCTCTCATGCGATGTCCAAGAAATAAACACGAGTAGCGGGCTTACTTTGGGTGCTTGTCAAACATAAGAGGCAGATACTCGTCCACTGCCATCATCTTACTTAGCGGCCGCTGTGCCAGCAGTTTCCGCGCGCCGCTCTGCGACAGTAAATACGCTGCAGTCCAGTAACTGTAGTGAGGCTTGACCAGTCTGGAGGAGAGCGGGACCCACTTCTCGTTCTTGTAATGTAGAATCTTCCTGCTGATGTAGATCAGATCCCAGTCCAGATCCAGGTCTTGTACCTCTCGCATCGTAGCAGCCAGGTGAGACTTGAAGTTTGGTTTGAAGCGAACATCGTCCTCTAGAACTATCACCTGTTTGTAGTTTTTAGCGACTACCTCCTCCCAGATGAAGTAGTGACTGAGGAAGCAGCCGATCTCACCCAGCTTCAGAGGTCGCTTTAGGTAGGGGTCTTCGTATCCTTCCAGCTGTTTTACCTGAAATTTTTGAGGGTCTGATTTTGCAGGAGTGAAATCAATTTGCTATAAAAGCTGTTTTAGGTTTAGATGAAACAGATTAATGGGTTGAAGATCAAACTTACTATGAATCACTACAAAATTCACTGTAAAATTCGATGTTATATCATTCTACTACACTTTTACTCACATCGAGCTCTTTTAGTTTTTCGTCGTCCAGCTTTTTGCCGTCAACTGCGTTAAACACCTTCGCATCAATCCCCATCTGATCAAACAAAGCTAACATCCTGTTTCGACGTTCTGGTCTCCGCTCCAAATTCACCATGTAAATCTCATCAAACCCAAGTTTAGACGGAGCAGGTTTGATCTCCTTCAGGTGAGCTGATTTAGGCAGCTGCTCCACCTCCGGGAGGAGAACCTCCGCGTAGTACTCCTGCCACGCGACAACCTCCTCGCTTACTGTGTTGAACTCTCCGCGCGTCAACATGTACCCGTAGAAGTACTCGTTGTCAACGAACATGGGGACCCCGAGGGATTTAGCTTGAATTCCAAAGTGTATGATGTCGTCAATGGGTCCCGTGTAGGACTTGTCCATGGGGAAGTATTTTAGTTTGTCAGCGTGTTCACCCTGAAGGTCGATAAGGAGTGTGGAATGTACCATGGGAACCTGATGTGCTCCAAGTTTGCTGCGTCTCAGAATTTCTTTATACTCCGGCACACTCTTGTAGTATCCCCCGTTTGTCATACCTGCAAACAAAAATTCTAATTTTAGCAAACCAAAATAATCGGAATTGAAGAAAGGAATAATTTTAATTTGGGTACACCTAATTAGGAGGTGATAGCCTATAAGCGACCTACGTTTTTAGTTGCAATAAACCAAAACCACTCTAAGCACCCTGTGTAAGAGTTTTTACAAAAAGGAATGAGCTTATTTAATCAGTTTTAAGTGATCTCCTTACCAGCCCAGTAGTTAGAGTAAGCAACTTCCCCTGTTACTCTCAACATAGGTCCGACAATAGTTTTCTTCCTACTCAGCAGCACTGTCAGTGTGTCAGGGTTGGTGAGGAAGTTGTCTGTGTCCACAAAGAAGACGTAACGGATTGAGTTCTTACGCGCGTGATCCAGAACGTTCTGTCGGATCTTCATCATGTGGACATACCTGCAGGTTAGAACAGTGTTTTTGGTAAAGAAACAAAGTTCAGACTTACAACTGGATTAGTGCTTTGATGTACATACATGGTTCCTTTTCATCTTCACATCCGCAAACACATGAGCCTTCATAAACCTACTCAGTCTTCAGTATTTTCTGATAGTGAGATATCAAGTGAGATCAAGATAACACATAATTGAGCAACAAACTTTATCAACAATTCGCTGACCTCTCATCGTCCCAGGTAGTAGGACCTAGAGACTGAGTGTAAGATATCTGCGCGAGGGTGTTGAGAGTGACGTCACGATACACTGCGCGTGCACTGTCGCTCCACTCAGAGAGCATCAGCGGGGTGTTGTCTTGGTTGTGATCTGGGGAGGAAATCATGACGTCATCATAATGATTTATTAATGTGGCTTTTTACAGACTATGATCTACTGTCAAAGTAGAACTACTAAACTCACAAAATAAGAAGACAGATAAACAACAAAATCATGTACTTGACAATATAACAAACCTGTCTGAATGTAAACTGATATAGAAGACTTGGGATAGTTGAGGTTCTCAATAAGACCCAGCCAGGTGGGGAGGATGTGAGCACGTGACCTCGCTAAGACGGCCAGTAGGACGGTAGGTGTCTCCTCCGAGTAGGACGGGGTAGGATGTAGGACACCCAGCAGAAGTAGGACCGCGAGACGGAGGGACATGGCTGACGCCGCCTACACTAGTTAGCAACCGTTAGTAGCTGTCTGTTTATTTGTTGGAATTTTAGGATTTGTTTAATAAACAATAAATAAACAATAAATTCAAGACGGCCAACAATTTTTATTAGAATTCAGCATAAATCAATCAATGCGAATAATAGACAAACGCATAGGACAACATAAGTTTCTGTTGATCTGTTGAAACTAAAATGTTTTTGGTCTAAAGACAATGATTCAAAAAGGCTAAAAATTTTATTTGAATTCAGCATAAATCAATCAATGCGAATAATAGACAAACGCATAGGACAACATAATTTGTGAAATTAAGATCAGTTTGATACATTATGATAATCAGCTGTACATTACAATTGTCATAAAGCGCTACAAAATCTTAAACCTTCAAAAATCTTGTTCCTGATTGAAAACGTCGTTATTTACAAAAACCCAGGAATTCACTGTCTGGAATATTTTCGTAACTATTGTTAATAAATTATACAAATCTGTAACCATTACAGGAGGATTTCCACAACATCTCAACAAAACAACCCTGCTATCCCGTGGCATACCACAAACCATCCTCAGTCCTTCTCGCCGTCCCATCCACTTCCAACTTCTCAAGAATAAGTCCCACAATAGTCCTAGCAGACTGTAAAAGTCCCGGATGTAAGTTCTCGTTCTCATACACTTTGTCAGTCAGCCCCGCTACACTGACCTGCACCTCCCCAGCCCTGAGGGCAGCAAGGACCTGGTTCTCTCTGCCGGCCCGGTGTGAGATGTACTTGTTCACCACGGTACCTTCCTCTACTTGCCCGTGTCCCGGGTACACTGTGTCCGCTCCAAGTTCTTGTAGGCGGGTCAGGGACTGTCTGTACTGGATGTAGTTCGTGAAGTCCCCACTCGAGCCTGGGGGTAGGGGCGTGACAAGGGAGTTATACAGGTAGTGTCGCACAGTATTCAGGTTCCGAAACAGAGATCACGTTTTAGCTCGAAACGATTGCAGTTCAAACTTCAAACAATCATCATCACTAAAAAGTACAAAAAGTTTACAGTCTTACATACCCCCCAGTATAGTGTCTCCAGAAAAGAGAGAGTTCTCCTCCAGTAGATGTAGAGATATGCTGTCCTCAGTGTGTCCTGGAGTGTGCACCACTTTCAGAGTGCAGTCAGCAGAAACTTTCAATATCTGGGGAGAAACAGTCAGCAGAAACTTCCAATATCTGGGGAGAAACAGTCAGCAGAAACTTCCAATATCTGGGGAGAAACAGTCAGCAGAAACTTCCAATATCTGGGGAGAAACAGTCAGCAGAAACTTCCAATATCTGGGGAGAAACAGTCAGCAGAAACTTCCAATATCTGGGGAAAAACAGTCAGCAGAAACTTCCAATATCTGAGGAGAGTTTCAGAGATGTTAAAAGTTTAAAAAAGCAACATAAATCGACGTATAAGTTAGTCATTACTGAGAACGGCGTTAAAAAAGTTAGGAAACCATAAGAATACAATGGCCGTCAAGGCTACTAGGCATATACCTGATTGTCATGAAGAGGGAATATTTTCTGACCCGGGGCTATCTTCTCATCGTACTCATGAGGGAACTTATACACTGGAATTTCTTCATTTCTTCTATCTGCTGAGTTC
>JH152867.1:62628-79692 GCA_000226015.1 Mnemiopsis leidyi | reverse complement strand
AAGGAAATATTTTCGGAGTTCACATTTCCCTCCAACAAGGACCGCACAGAATGGCATCCTCCAAGATGGTCAGGATGCCAGTGTGTGATGATGATTGATTTAACACTCAGGTTCGAACTTGTAACTACGTTGTGGAGCAGGTCAGAGTACTTCTTACAGTCTTGTTCACCTGGAAAATGTTTCTTTTCGTCTATTTCCGACATGAGCAAAATATTTGGTAATTTTCTTGTAACATTATACATAAGATACTATAAAATATCCAAAAAATTTCTCACCAGTATCAATGAGAAGAACATTGGGATGCCTCCCCACTAAGTATGTGTTAGTGCCCTGCAGTGTTTTAGGTCCCGGGTTCTGAGCCAATATTCTGGTAACTAGCGGGGACAGTGCCTCGACATTAGGCAGCGTCGCTAATCCCTTTCTGTACATTCTTTGTTTTGTAGAGATTAAATAGTGGAGGGAGAAGGATAGAAGAGCGAAAAGAAGGGCTACTTTTTGGCAACTTTCCAGAGCAGGGTCTTTAATTTTAGACTTGAGATATATTTAAACTGTTAGCAATGAAGTGTATTTAATGGCAATTTAAAGTGTCAGTTTTAAGTATTCAACATTTCCACTAATATGTTTCTATCCCAAATTTGTAGTTGCAAATCAAGGCTATGATATCACTGAACACCGCTTCGGCAATACGTTAAAATACAATAAAACTCGCCATTTTAATTTCTCAGAGCTTACAAGAATTACATATCATCGCATAATAGCATATTCACAGAAGAGTAGAAATAAAGATAATTGGTGTATAATACATCTAATAACAAACGGGTAAAATACAAATATGGCCATCGACTATTCGGTCATTGATGAAACTTGTACGTTAACAATTAACATCACGAATCCCCTCAACCATCATTTAAATATTCTGGCATATTAATTAGGGACAGTGACGAAATCGAAGTAGTTTTGTTTTTCCGTGTCCAAAATTATGTTTGACTTTACAATAATTCAGACTAGGCCTGTGGTGTACAGTGTATAATACGCATACATATACATAGTGATAATTTGTATGTACTGCAATACATGGCTCTACTGAGTGGCATGCTAAATGTACATTTTGTATACTTTCACGCGGCAGTACATGCCTACACAAGCATTAGCAGCAGTTTCCAGGAAATAGTAAAACAGTTTAACAGCCATTGCTTATATACCAAGACCTCCAAGTGGATTTTTAGATTGAATAAACAAGATAAAATGTAAAGACGTTTAGCATTTCGACATTACTGTGGAACATTGAGATGGCTATAAAGATGAAAATATACTGTCCATCTCCAGATGCAGAATAAAGACTAGTAATTAAGATGACATCGTAATTAATTTTTGAACACTCTATTAGATAGCTCAAATAACAATCACAATTCTTTCATGCCTTCTTCAATAAACAGCGTCATAATTTCTCTCGTAATGATATACATACAATATGTATTATACTGTACTCAAGAAGTATAATATGTACTAACTAAAATCCAAGAATAGCTACAGCTTTTCAACATATATACTTAACACTACGTAAATTTAACATCCCAAATTACTATGTTAACTTGTCTAATGTACAGTGAATTAACAATGAGTTTTGTACAGTGGTGTGTAGAGTGGTGAAATAAACAATACTAATATCCTTAATTGTCACAAAACTTGTACACACTCTAGCACCCTGTATGAGGTATTTAAACATTACCTATAGTCCGGAAAGCAGTGTAACAGTCACTCTACCTCAGCTTTACCACACTTCTTTAGAAGCTCAACTATTTAGTCGTCGTCATCGTCATCATCGTACTCGAAGAGGGAGAATTCTCGAAGGAGCCACGCACCGCCCTCGCTAGCCTTGAAGCCAGCACAGCACCCTAGGGCCACGACTATCGGGACCTGAAAGAACCTAGATAACACTGGAGAATCAAACAATCATCTGCGTCTAACAGAATTCGGAAAGAACTTAAAAATATACTGCAAGACACAAGACTCAAACAGCAAACAGGTAAACCGACAGACAGACTAACAGATTCTAGATAGAAATACAGACAGATCATGTAATAAGAAAAATAGACACACTAACGGACAAACACGTGCAATATCACACAAAAAATCCCACCGCAATTGGAGAAAACTTATTGATCCCCTGAGGCATTTTTTGGATAGCACCAGTTTCAGTTATTATACCACGTGTGATAGCCAGATTAGCAGGCTTAACTTTTGTCACTCGCTTGAGAATACTTCCAATCATCCTTGAAAAGCCATGTATATTTAAGTTATTGAAATCTCAAAAATCAAATTGAAATAGCACATTAAATACTTGTATTCTTTATAAGCCATATTTACTTCTTTCTTGGAATTGACTTATTTAAAATGAGCTTTAATCCTTAATAATTATATGATTTCAATCACTAACAAATTTTAGACTGGAGATTGGAGAATACCAAACTTTTACTAGAGCTCCAAAACAGGAGGTACTGGAATGTATTTACTAAAAATCACTAATTTGAGGCAGGTGAATAAAAATACATAAGACCTTTAAAAATTATCTTACGGTTTCTACTTTCTAATAATAAGAAGGCCTTTGAGTAAGATAATTTACCAAGTCACAGCAAAACACCATCATCCAAATATTGTTTAAAAGTTTTAAAACAAAATAAATACATAATATTAAACTCTCAGTTCATGGCAAGGTTAGGATTAACCCTTCTGCATTCGTCAAAAACTCTTTTGTACTGAAGTATGGTGTCTGACAGTTGATAAAAAGTACTGTTTGTGGGTGTAGTTATCTGATTCAAGTTTTCGGGAACGGGGACAAGATTGCTACAGACTATTGACAAAAACTCATGTAGCAGTGGAAGTGTGTCTTTGGTGTAACTGCTTGGTTTATATTCAACCTGATAAGAAAATACATTTATTTTGTTTGTAAAGACAGTGTTTAAGATTCAACAAAAAATACCAACACTATAATACATAAGTTCAAATAGAGTCACATGAATAATGAATATGAAAACTAAATACTGTTACCAAAAATAAAAAAATGAAAACACAAGAAAATGCTTCCTGACCCTGTTGGAGGCTTTAGCATTTTATTTTGTTTGAAAACAATACCTAAAGATTCTAGTGACTCACCTCCATGACAAGGCATTTAAAATTTGGGCCTAAAGAGACACTTCCAACTTTAATAGAGAAATCTCCTATTTCAAACTTCTTCCCCTTTGCCTCTATTCTAGTTAGCTTGTTTGGCTGGTAGCAGTCACTCATTTTGGTAAGGATTGTATCAAATGATCTCTCAGAAACTAAAACATTAGTTTGTTCTGTAATAGCAAAAGAAAGCGACTCGTTTTCTGATGTGTGGATGACTTGGAAACTTCTTCCAGACAGAGCTGAGATGATAGTTTGTGTAAGATCAGAAAACTCTAGATTAGATCCATAACAATAATTTTAAAATCTATGAGACCAGAAAATAACCTTAAATAGAGATACAAAAACATTATTGCACATTTTTCAAACTGCACCGTAGTTTGATTTCAAATAATTATTGAGGATTTAATAACTAGGCTCTCATTTTTGGTCAAATTTAAATGCAAAAAAATATATGCAGACAATCTTTTCACCAGACAAGTTGGGTAAAGCAGTGAACTGTTCACAATCCATCCACCATTGTGACTGTTTCACACTGGCTCCAATATTTTTCAGGTGGCTTAAAAGAGCCTCTTCAGCTTGACTTGATGTCTGATTAGAGGGAGGATACCAATGTAACACACTGCAAATAGGTCGCTTGAAGAGATCAATTGATATTGAGCAAAAATCCAAAATGGCATAAGAAAGTAAGAGCGGACAATTGCAAACATTTTTCTGCAGCTGAGCTAAGTCAGGGTGATATACATTGCTCATGTGGGGACAGTGCAGTTAAACGTTAAAATAAAATTGATACTCTAAATTAGGCAGTATCCAAGAATCCCGACCCAGTCGCAAACCAGTATGCAGATCCAATGTGGTATCTATATGTGGTATATAAATCATAAAATCGGCTTTTGGTATCCGTTGGTTACTTGTACTATGTCATATACAGTAAACCCTCCATTTACCGGGCCTCTCGGGGGAAACGGTTGAGGCCCGGTAAATAGAGGCCCAGTAAATAGAGGCCCGGTTAATCGAGGGTTTACTGTATTCAAAGGACCAGGTCAGGTGACGGTCAACAGTGTCAAGATCGTAAGCTTGTTATGCTATGAGACCATGTTAGGCGGGGGGCACAAGCTCGTTAGATTTTCAGGTCACACAGAGAAGAATTTGAGACAACTATGCACCAAGTCTATCCACTTATCCTCATTCCTCACAGACTTTAACGATGGACAGTTCCTCAACAAAGCCATGCAGGGCTTGGGTGTATCAGGGACATCATTCTTCAAGTACTGCTATCCTGAGGAGCTTAAGATTTTTGACACTGCCCACTATGAACACCTCGGGCAGCAGTGTTCTAGAAGCTTCTTCAAGCTAACAGAGGAATGTCGGACTTTTTATGGGCTGGTGGTGTAGTGGTCAGGGGTTCAAATCCCTTATCGGCCATTCCTAGAGAAGTGCACTAAGGGCATTTGCCTATGCAACCTTCTTCGGCCGACTCAGCTGAATGATCAGGAACCCTTGATTGAGGGTTAAATTGCCCATTGCAGCAAAGTCTCAGGCGATAAAATTATGGTACACACAACCTTAACCGTCCCTGGCGCGTCTGTATAATTGTACATTCGGCCTCCTGTAAATGGCCGTTACACTTGTGTAACATGTGGCTGTTGGAGTGTCCGAATTAAAATAAGTATAAGATAAAAAATCACAGACGAAGACATTCCTTACTTCACTGCAGTAGAACAGAAAAGAGCAGCTAAAGAAATCCTCCCTCTTTCTACCTGATTCTGTATTCTATTAGGTTATGTGTTATGTTTCTCTATATCATTATTGCATAAAACGAGTCCGTTGCGTGATTTACTAATTTACAACATCTCCAACTTAATCGTTATGTCACAACTAGCTCGGACTGGTTCTGGGACTGCCTAACCAGTACGCATAGCAGTTCCCTTACTGGTTGGGGTACTGGTCCTGACCCAGTTCACGAACCAGTTCGTGAACCAGTACCCAAACCAGTACGCAAACCGGTTTGAATACTGGTTCTCAAACTGGTTTGTGAACTGGGTGAGGCTTCTTGGATACTGCTCTAAACTAATGATTCGCCAGAAGGGCTTTTTAGCACGTAAGGGATCGGTAAAAAGTGCAGGGACCAGGATTTTGCCAGTACTAGGAAGTAGGAATGTAACCGCACTAAAATATTTAAATTGATTTTAATTAGAATTTTGATTTTTAATTTTAGCTATAGTTTAAATATGCTTTAAACAATTTTAAAATTATTGGCCATAATAAAATTATACTAATTCTGAGACTCTCAACTTATATGAAGAGAATGAGAGGGGATCAGCTTTTTTGGGGCGTAGTAGATGCATAAGGTTAACCCTTTAACACCATTAGAGAAATGATGCAACTGGTTGTTTATACTTACAATGAAACACCCATAGATTCTTCAGTTAAAAAAGAGTAAAACTGAGTTTCTTTATTTGTCCCTTCTTGAACAGTGGAGCAGTCCTTTTCTTTAAAAGGATCTATGCCATGATTTATAACTATAAATGAATGAAAGATCAAGGGCTAACTAGCAGCAATTCATGAAAAAATATCTGAAAAAAATAAAATAAATAGTGAATTTATTTTTGCTAGAAATGCAAATAATCTTGCAGAATTGTCCCACATTTTAATGAGGATTTGGAACACCCTCATGATGTTACCCAGCATAGCAGGGTCTGCCAGGTGAGAAATACTTACTCATGCAAAAGGTTGGTTTTAGACATCAAGAGAGAGGGTCCCCTTTCAACTCTCTGTCAGTCAACTTTGAGGGTCACCCCATCAGCTCCCCTCATTAGACCTGCTTGAGGTCCAACCTGCAGACCCCAGGGCCTGACACAGCCCTGGGTAACAAACTCGGCAATTTGCATCTGCGATCTGTGACCTACTTGTTATCATATCATAACTAGTCCGGACTGGTTCGGGGATTGCCAAACCAGTACGCGAACCAGTACCAGAACCAGGATGCTTCTTGGATACTGCCTTTATGACGATTTGGCGCCCCCTTATGACAGCACCCCCCGGTGTAGCCGGGGCATTGTTACGCCGCTGTCTCTCAATAATGTAAATTTTACAACAAACACTAATCAGTAAATAAATGCTAGATCAAAAAATTATTTTTAAATGCGTGCTACAGTCATCACGGTATATAAGGATACTCGGTAAAGAAAGTAGATACATTTGACGTTGCTTAAGTTTTTATCATTCGCTGTGACAGCAAAAATAGGGCTATAAGTATAATTATCAATATTCCTTAAAAGTCAAGTTAGGTTATTCCTGATCCCACCAGAGTTTCAAACATAATTTTCAGCGCTTCTAAAAAACAACCATTGTACTAGCCAGTCACAAGCAGCAGTCTTGCTTTCCCGTGAATGTAGATAAAACTTTGATAGATTATTCACGTTCGGTCACTTTTCAGACATGAGTCAACTGTTTCTGGTATTATGGTAAGCGAGGTTATCATTATGGTAAGGGTAATGTATCAGTTTAGTGTTTAGTGATCATGACTGGCAAGCACTCGCCAAGCCTCCAATCCCCACAAAAGAGAAAACAGGGCTGGCAAGTAGGCGAGACTCAAAGAGGTTCATGTGCCAACGCTATTCCTATACATTGAGACTTCACGTACAGTGATACGTCTCAATTGGTTTGTCAGAAGATATGGATTAATTCTTATATAAGGAAAAACAGACAGTCAGCCGAATGAACTTGTCCCAGATTTATCCGGACCAAGGGAGCAAAGAAGAGCTGCCAAAAGATGAAAATGTTGTTCATTAGCTCTCACCCGGTTTTACTTTATTATTGAAGCTTTTCTTAGATAAGTTAAGTTAGCTTTGTGAGTCTACAGCCATTTCAGAGTTACTACACTTAAACGATCAAGCATATTGTAAAACAGTTCTTACCTGGGGACCTCAGGCTACGTAGAGAGAGCCGCGCATCGCCCGGTAAAACAGTTCATACCGCTAAAACATCACAGACAATACTGTCAGGACGTGGCTATAAATTTGGTTTTATAATTGTTGCATCAGCATTTGGTAATTTTCCTTACTTAGAGTCTTAGACCACTGTCATCAGAATTTTCAGACATAGGGACAAACCCACCCGAGTATGGCAGTTTACAACAGTACTGCACAAAGCAGCGTACTACATAAACACACTTAGTGCCTAATCCATGTGCCGTAAATGTGCCAAAAGTATTGGGCGCAAGAAACGCGCGGCAAATTCAGCGTGAAAAGTTGTAACACAATTCACTATGATAATAATTTATAATATAATATTGCGTGTCATTTGGCTTGTTCAGCAGCGCGCACCCTCCCGTCATTTTGTTCTCCATTTTATTTGCTGCTTCGAATGAGGGCCGGACAAAGTCAGACAATATTTGGCTATCGCACTCAGTAGTTTACTAATTCCTTTGTTTGACTTTGTCCGACCCTCCTTCGAAGCGAATAAAATGACGAGAGGGTGCGCGCTGCTGTACAACTTAACTAATAACTGGCGCGAACTTGATAAAGTTATATCCACACCAATCATTTCCGCGGTACATACCTTGAGCTTTCAATATTGAGAAGTTTAATAAGCCTTTTACTGACTTATACGTTGTAGGTTGATAACCTACTGTCGCGGCCATCACGCGCTCTCACGCATTAATTCTGGCCTGGGCGCGCGACGCAAAAGCGCAGCGCGAGCTACAGGGCTATAATGGCTTATCAAGCTTTTGCGTTGCTTAGGGACCTCCGTCTCTGTAGTTTGCTTTGATAGGATCAGAGAAACTAATTAAAAAGAACCGTGCACCGCCCGGTAAGCTTTTGCTTCAAACTCTGAACTCGCCCGTCCTTGACGAGATTATATCCGTCTAACGTTCTCAGCTTTAGCTGCGTGAGTCGGGTATCACCGGACAAGCTTGACGAGATGATATCCGTCTAACGTTCTAACGAACGAGGAGAGCAGAAAACTGCGAGCCGCGCGCGGGTCGGGTAACACCTCGACAACGGACAAGCCCGTCCTAATTTCGCGCCATAAGCTCACACAAGGATATTCGTGTTATTAGCAAACACAATAGCTTCTTTAAGCATTGAATTGCATAACCCAATTGCATTGCGACCAAGGCCAAGAAAATAATTAATTAATCATTTAATAACTCACTTAACTAAGTGCTTACCCACGCTACGCGCGAGGCTGCAACGCAGCCACATCCGGTGGTGAACGCAAAAGCTGAACGTGATCGTTTCGTTAAAAAATGTAAATACATTGCAGATCAATTAAAGCAGAGTGTATGTACACAAAAAGATCAGGAGGTATATATGATATATATTACAAGATACTTGGCAAGAACCTTAAAACTCAAAGCTTTTTAGCACCACTTTGTACGGCAGCGCGCACCTAACCCTCTTGTCATTTTATTCCCATGAATGAGTGATGAGGGTCGGACAAAGTCAGCCAAGCACCACTGAGACTTTCTTTTTTTGCCAAACTGTCCTGATTTCCCGTTTCAAGTCTTAGTTTTTCAATATTTTATTCTGTAATCTTGACATCACCAGAGTAAAACAAAATATTCAGAGTAAAACAAAATATTAAATTCAAATCTCTTTAATCAACAAAATAAATCATTAAAAAAGTTAAAAATCTAATTGGTGACAAGATCGACACTAGGGGAGTTCTGCCAACAGATGTTAGCAGGCGCTGCAAGAGGCTGAGATTTAGGACCATTACGCTTTTGGCTAACAATGACCCTTTTTTGAACCCCAATACAGCAATGAATTTTCAATGGTAGTTAAGATTGTGAAATCATAAATTTTTGCTATGCATGTCGATCAAGTCAGATGAGTCTCAAACAATCAACAGCTACATACTCGGTAGCATAAATTNTAGGTAGCATAAATTATACTAAGTTAGGATGAGACATTACCATACCATACTTTGATATTTTTATATGTAATGTTTCCTTTTCGATTGAATGTAAAATGACATTAAATTGAAATATTGTTTTATTGAAATATTGTTTTTTATTGACTCATAAACATATTATCATAGATTGTACAAACACATCTTGAGGTTGTGCTAGGTAGGGTGTTAGTCAAGTAAGTTTTTTTTAATTTGTCGGAGAAACAAAGGAAAGTGCCAGGCAAACAATAAATACAGCTCATTATTACTGGTTGCTATTAAGGATTTTATGTTGAATTTGCAAAGTTTAACAAAGGTTCCCAATTATTAATATCACCCTTTTGCTGAGAAAGCAAAATTTTGTTTTTTAGTTTATTCTTGTATGCATTTTGGTTCATGTTGAAGTCATATAGGCCAACCATCTGCCGAAAGGTATTCCAAAGGCTACTGGCTTCCAGGGACTACTTATAAGTTATATATGAATGATGCAATGTAAGCTTTCTTGGTTTTCTTCTTTACAAGTAGCAGGTCTGTTCTGAAGTGCTCGATAATTTACCGGGTGCTGGGTGGCTCTATCTTTGTTTCTATCCGATCGTTTTTGTAGACAATAAGGACTCAGGTGCCCAGGCAATGCTCGATGACATTGTTCGACTGCACATGAAGCCCCGACTGCACATGAAAGTTCCACAGGAGTTTGGTACCATCATTTTGTTGGACTTTTTCTGCCCGCGCTCATAGAACTTGGAGGAATGGTCAAAACCGTACTCCTTGTCCAGACTCCAGTGAACAGCGGCAGATACCTTGTCGTGCCTTGCTTTGTAGACAGTCTGTGAAAGTTTTGCACAGCCATTCAAGATGTGGTCAGTAGTCTCACTGTGAGATTTACTGCACAAAGGTGAACTGCCAGGGATTAAGTCTATCTTGTGCTTAATGTATTTTGTTAGTAGCACTTGATCTTGTCCTTCAATCAGCTAGAAGTCCTTCTGTATTCAAGCAGCTTAATGATGCCCTGGCTACGCCGGAGGGCACCTTCATAGGAGGTGCCAAATCTTCATAAAAATATGGGACAATTTTGCAAGACTTATTGCATGAGAAGCAAAATCGCGCGTCTGGTTTAATTATTTTACTGTTTATTTAGATTTTTGAGGCAATATTTTCACAACTGACCCTTTATACCAGGGGCGCCACTTAGGGGCCCATTTTCATTGCGGAGAGGTGCCCTATTGACTAGACCTACAACCTTACCCCACTGCTGTTTCCTTTCACTATTATTATAGTGGATCTTAAATAGAGATCTCAATGGCTAGGGAAGCCCCATGTCATCAGTAGTTAATCCCCTGATCTGGAGTCAGCTGACCTTAGGAAAAGGGGGATGGAAAAGATTTAACAGAAAATGTAAATACAGAAATAGAGCAGCTCAGTGGCGTAAAGACCGCCCCCGCTTACCCTGCTAGTGGGGGGCGGCACAGTGCCGCCCTACACATAATCTGGCCACTCCGAAGTAGCTGAATCAGTGGCGTTGTAGGAGTGAAAAAGCGTGTTGCCCCTGGTGTAAGAACTTACTGGGGGCTATTTGTGATAATATGTTCCAAAAATCTAAATAAATAGTGAAGTTATTAAACCAAACACGCGATTTTGCTAGTCGCGCAGGTATAAGGGCTCACTGGGAGCTAATTGTGGAAATATGGCCGAAAAATCTAAATAAATAGTGAAATTTTTGAACAAAACACACCATTTTGCTAGTCGCTTAGTTAATCTTGCAAAATTGTCCCATATTTTTATGACGGCGCCCCTGGGGTAGCTGGGGCTGCTGGTTGTGCATTGGATAAGTTATTCAGGCATTTAGAACCAAGATAATAGAACTCTTTACGTGAAGTAGATCTACTTATGTGAAGAATGCAGTTATCACAGTTTCTCCACCTGATAAATTTCTAAACTTATTCTTCAAGTTGGTTGGACAGTTTTAAAACATGATTCCGTATGTGTAATTTGCTTGTGCATATGTCTTTGTTGGTGCCCGGCAGCCCTGGCTAGGCACTGCAAACATTTTCCTGTATTTAACTGGCAACAATTTACTACTTTTGATATATGCAGTCCATATAAGGTAATTAGAAAATGTTCTTTATTTTAGAACTAATTTTTGAATCAAACTTAAACTATTATACATCATAATAGATCTGATGATCGAAGACTCTGATATAGCCAAAGATGACTCTATCGCCATTGAAGCTTACTTGCATACGAGATCTTTGCATGAATTAGCTAGAAATGGTCAATTAGAAGGTACTTTTGTTTTGAGAAATTGCTTAGCAGTCTTTGTATCAATATTTTTGTATCTTATTTCTAAAATTTGCCTTTAGTGCAATGGTGTAACATGGCTAGTAATGAGGAATGACTTATTCAATTCCCTTTAAACCCATTTAAATTCAGAGAGCATAATTTACACTGCCTCTTAGATGTGTGGTTCAAAGATTTTGAATTCTGCTCTTTCAGGTTTGAGGACTATCTTAGACTCAGGGACAGTAGATGTCAACTCTTTGTGCAGAACAGAGGGACTTGATCCCTTGACTCCTCTCAGGTTCGATTGGTGAATTTTGTTTAATGTTAATCCTGGCAAGTGTCCTTTCCATGTTCAATCTGAAATCTACTTGTTTTTAGCCAAACATAAAGGTCTTCAATAGACCTTCATGATACGTTGAAACTAATGTACTTGTTTCAGCTGTGCAATAAAGAATGGAAGTATCCCTTGCATAGACCTTTTACTTCAGTATGGAGCAGATCTGAATCCTTCCCGGCATTTAGACAAACAAGCTAGGAAGCATCCTTTAGTCTGTGCTTTAGAAAGCAGAAATCAAGATGTTATCAAACATATTGTGTCAAAGGGGGCTGATATGAAGTTAGCTTTTGCTGTCCTCTCCAATATTAATGACAGTGAACTCTACGGAACACTTGATGTTAAAGTAGATTTAGAGTTGAGTGAGATAAGCATCCTGGAGCTTCAAGAAACTCCGCCAAATTTTGAAGCCCTTCAAGAGCTTGTGGAACCAGAGGTTCTTTGTTCATGTCTCAGTCCAATAGATATTGCTCTTGACTTAGAAGAGGCTTGTCTTGTTGCTGCCCGTATCAGCACTGAGCATGCTGACATGTATGAACATCTAGCCAAACAATGCCAAACATTTGCCAAGGATTTTTTGGCATGCTGCCAGGTGCCCAGCGATGCAGAATTACTTCTCTCAATGAAAAATGCTGACAACACATTTGGGAGAGCTCTGATGTACAATGAGAAAGAATTTCTCACTCAGCCTTGGATCCAAGTTGTGTGTGAAAAGCAATGGCTTGGGGAGCTTGACAGATTGCAAACTAGCTGCTGGTGTTTTATTGGTGCTGTTGTCAAGGTGCTGCTTGCACCGCTTCTGGTGCCTTTCTGGTTAATGTATGGTCTTGTTGTGGGAAACCTACAGCAACTCAATGAGCTGATCCAATTGATTGGATCACCCTGTCTTTGCTTTTTCTCCTTTGTTACCTCCCACATCATATTCTTTGTAATACTCATGCTCATATGTACCGACAAAACAAGTCAAAACTTAACATGTGTTGAAAAATTAGCATATTGCTGGTTATTAGGAAAACTGTTTTCAGACTGTATCAAATATTATAAAGTAATACGCCTGAATTCATTTAAAGTATCTGTACTGAGAGTGGTATTTGACTGTTTTTACCTGCTCTTCTTTGCAGTACTTTTCGGCATCAGAATTTACACCAGTACTGCTGAGACTTCCTTAACCTTGCTGCTATTTGCTGCTGACATATTGTATGCTGTTGCAACAATATTGCACATACTTCAAATAGTTTATGTGATGCAAGTGACCAAGTTTCTCGGGCCAATACTCGTTTCCATGAGACACTTCTTCTGGGAACTTCTGAGGTTCCTTGCAATCCTCATGATAATGAACATTTCATTCAGTATTGCCATCACTAAAATATTTACCGCGTATGACTTGTACTCCAACGACAACAAGACCTCTACCCCTACCCTATCTTCCAGTTTTTCCCATTACATCAGCATCAGCACAACACTGTTTTGGGCTAGTTTCTCCTTGGTTGATCTTAAAGACTTTGAGGAATACAGTGCACACATAATGGCATTGCTATTGATCGCCTGCTATATCGTTCTATCATCAGGGCTGCTTATAATGATTCTCTTTGCTATGATTAACTACCAGTACACCAAAGCAAAGAAAAGGTTTGAAACGGAATGGAAATTCCTCTCTGTCAAGTTAACCCACGAGTTTTCTCTCCTTCACCCCTCGATTATACCTTTCAACCTGATCTCACTACCTATCAGTCTTACTGCTCAGGCATTAGTGAGAATGTTTGGGGATTCCAACAAGGTCACTCTTTTCGGAGGAAAAAATCAGGTACAGTAGTCCTACTGTATATTTTTGAGTCATAGATTTTATATTATATACTTTTCTCGATTCACATTCTTTTACTAAATTTACAGATTATACATAGATATTTTATGTCTTAGTGCGACATCCCCTTAACGAAATTTTCGGCAGGTCGTAGAACCACACCTTGTTTACTACATCCAAAGCAAGGTCATTCTGAATCCAGACTGCGAGGAGGAAAGACAAGGCCTCATACAGTCACTTGCCACCTCATACTTGACAAGGAAATCCTGGCCTGGTATTGCTATATCAAGTACGTTCTAGGGTTTTGATTGATTGTTGCCCTAACCGGGCTGGCATCTAAAAGCCATTAAAAATAATTTAAATAGTGATCATACTTAAAATTTATTACATAGTAAAAAGAGAAAAAATTAAATATAAATCATACCAATCTGTTAAAAATTTGCGTGACACAGTTTGTATTTGTTACACCTGTATACGATTTTTAAAGTTTTCGTTGTTGGCCGAATTAAAAACCCTATAGTTGCATGTATTTGAGTCTGCCATTCGATTTGCTGGCATAACTGTCTTATTAAAGTTCTTATTGAGTGAAATAATTACGTTAACTACCTAGATGATCAGTGATGTCCAGGCTTATGATGTTAGAGCTGACAACACTATCAGTTTAGTTTATATAGATGTAGTCAATAAGAGTTGCACTGTGGTCAGTAACACGTGTGGGTAATGAGATTACTTGTAAAAATCCGTGGCTGGCTGTTATCTCTACAAGTTCCTGGCCATGGGAGTCGTGGTCGTATATGATATGGACAATGTTGTGATGCACCAGACCAAACTTCATTTTTAGCAGCTACTGTGTCACTGGTTCGTATATCTTTCATGATGTTGAGCGGATGATAGGGGTTGAAAAAGGTGTTTGTGGGAAGTGTTGTACCGAATAGTTCGCCTGTGTAGCTACAACTGTAACCAAGGATTGTTTCATGGCAACATTGTAAGCAGAGTAGGGTTTCTCTGCTGCATTTCGGGTGATAAGAATTTTTGCAAAATTGACAGTACACTACAGTACACTTTTTACAGTACACTACTTTCGATCTGTTGTTTGCATAACCATTACACCTATGGCTGTGTAACTAAAACGGCTTAGTGCTGATACGTGGTGATACGTTTGTGAGTTTATGGTTTTACGATGTCCGTGTCTCATACTCCTCTATAGGTAGGATATCTTTAACACATAAATATCGCTGAGGCCCCTAAACTAGATATGCCTTGACACTTTTGGTGCTTGGTTTCTCCGCAAATCCAGAATTTCAGGTTTTGGCTTTTGCTGAGGATACATGTGGTACAATACTCGCATTCATAAGTACTTTTCTGTAGTTGCATTTGACGTTAAGATGTAAGAATTTTAGTGTGGTGGGATGTGAGAATATGACAATACTTTTACTGTACTGGGAGTAAGAAATAGATATATAAGAGTAGATTTATAGATAACCGTAACCTGACTGACACTTGGCTCGGGCACTGATTTCAGTACTGTTTGGTTTAGATGTCAGTCTATATTTGATAACCTATACACCTGCTATACTTTAGTACCAGTACCTAGCTCTTATCTTGCGGGGGCTAAATTCGTCGGAGTTACACTCATAATTCAAAAATCAAAATTCAACAAAGATAACAATTACAATTTTCTATCTTGTCTCATCTTATCTTAGAGTGGCTATCAGTCAGACATTATTTAGAAAATCCGTTTATTTGTTATACATATGGTAAACTAAGCATCTTAACTAACCAGAAACATGTACATGATGGAGATCGGGACGCATTTTACTAATACTAGCTGACTAAAATAGTTATTTCAACGTGTAACTCGAACATGTACTCATTGAAACATGAGACCGCCGTGTTGAGCTAGTCGTAGCCTGTGCCCAGAATTGACATGAATACAAATGTGGTGTTCTTGTGTTTACCACAGGTGATAGCTAGACGCTGAGCGTTCATGTCAGCTTAAACCTCAGGTCTGCGGCCATGTCTAGCTAAATCGTTGACTTCACATGCTATCGCAACAACATAAGAATACTTAAATTCTGCTTCAGAGTTAAAGACGTCTGTAAGTTCCGAGTAGTTTACCTTCTCGAACAGCGATAGCTACCATCGGCAATGCGACCAACGATATGCTCTGGCGTGTCTTTCAGGACCGAATCTGTAAGAAGCAAGATTATCCTATTTGTCCACTGTCTCCATGGCTATCAGCGGTTTAATTGGCACAGGGGTTCGATGGGGGAGGGGGGTGGCGACAGGTAACTCGGCTGCAGGATAGGAACTGGGAAGTGCTATCGGTATCAGCCTGGTCGCTACTTTTCATGCGTCTAAAGGTCAGTGAGATACGAGGTCCAGGGATGGACCGTTCACGCACAATGCTGTGACTCCATGCTGACTGCGAGGCAGTTGTCATACTGTACACAGATTCATGAGAAAGCTCGAAATTATGCTCAAAGAATAGGTAGTAATCTCGGGTGCAGTGCCTTGATAAATACCTTGAGGCCCATCCCCTGAGCTGGAACTCGAGATTGTGCTTAAAGTGTTCGAATGAACGAGTAAAAAGCCGCTATCACGACGTGTAGTGGGGGCCCAGTCACACTTTTCTTGGCCACGCTCTTATCCATATCACAGGCAGACTAGGTTAAACGGTCTAACAAGCCAAATGCACCGTAAGCTGTCAGATCGATGTAAATTAATACTGCGTTTATTTCTTGTTATTGCTGTCATATCAGCACGATATGTTTTTATATGTATTTTTTTACATAACAAGATTTTATAAAACACCTTGTTTAAGATCAGATTCACCGATTGAAAGGTGATACTGTTTTTACCTGTGTCGGAAAGTCGCCATCAGGCATAACATTATATTTCTTTTCAAAGTACTGCCAGGTTTAAGATTAAACCGTTTGATTACTGTGTACGTGATATTATCTTTTTACAGAATCTCACAAAGGCCCTGGAGCGAAGGAGGAGGAAGATGCCCAATCCATGACATCCTCCCCGACTGGACTCCTGGACCCAGCCCTCGCTCTCGAACGAATGTCTTGTAACCTGGAGAAGCAGGTAAGCGTTGTTCTGGAAAACTGCAGAGTGCAGTATCAACCTACATGTGAAATAACAAATCACTTCTAGCGTTGTTGCACAGATACAGGGTGATTTTAAAATTTGGGTGCATCCTTACATGGAAAAGAAAATATCTCATAACTTTACTTCTGTTCAATATTTTTTGATGAAACTTTCAGAATTTGTTTGTTGTGCCTCTCAGATGATATACCAAAGTTTTTAAACTGATGCGCCGGGCAATTTAGGTCTGATGCGCAATTGTGCGCAAAAGTACGCTAAAATTTCAAAATCGTCAAATTTGCTCCAATCATCCTAAAAATTGGTATGCATCATCTCTTAGTCACCAAGAAAGAATCCTGAAAATTTCATCAGAAAATGATGTTCAGAACCGAAGCTAAGACTGTTTTTGCTATCAGAAGTAAGAGAACTGATGGGCTGGTATTTAAAAACGGTCATAACTTAGGTTCTGGACCGCATTTTTTAATGAAATTTT
>JH152867.1:44135-54214 GCA_000226015.1 Mnemiopsis leidyi | reverse complement strand
TAGTTCTACCAATCAATAGGCATTTTGAATTAACTGTGCTTGTCCATACCTTACTTAAATTCCTGACTGATAAGAACATTCCGGTCTATATCCTAACTTATAACACTGTGTTAATTTAATCAGACGGTACAAGCACTCTGGTGACACCAGTACTTTTTTAGCTGACAGACCGAGGTTTTCCCCTTGGCTCCACTCAGCTCATTTTTCTTTCTACTCGTCCCCTGGCATGCTGTCAAATTTCACAAAACTAAACTTTATTCATGTTGCTTCCAAATTTGTTAATTTGTTTGTTACATAGTTTACACAAGTGTGGTTTTGAATTTGTGGCATAGTTTTTGTGAAATACTAATAAATAAAATTGTTTGTTTTCAACTATGGTGGTAATCACCTCTGGAGTCTGGTCTATGGATTTAATACACCTATTGGTTGGATAATTGTGACTTACCACAGCTATCTGGCAAGCCCTATTTTACTGCTATTTTACCCCTATTTTACCCCAATTAGCCTAATATTTTACCACGATATCAGGTTATTATACTCCATCCCAGGTAGCTCCAGTATTGATGTTTGTCTCCTCAAGTTGTTGCGAGTAGTGTTGACGCAGTCTGCAGCTTCAAGATATCAGATAGACCATGACAAATTACTTGTAAGATATATAACATTCTTGATATGAGATATCAATGGTATACTTTGGGTGATTGGCACGATATTCTACAGCAGGTGATGAAGTGATCAGCTTAACCTGGTGTTATTTTTCAGGTGATATTTGACGAGGTGTTGCTCAAGCTTAACATGGTGTTACTTTCCAGGTGATATTTGACGAGGTGATGCTCAAGATGACAGAGCAAGACGTTCCTGCACTTCAGCAGATCGGAGCAGATGTGATATACCAGGCCGCCAAACGACATCAGCCCTTCAAAGTTCGTTATCAGAGTATCAGTTCTTATCTAATTATCTGGTAGTGAATGCAACGTAAGATTCTGTGAAAAATAAAAGCGGTTTTCTATTCAAAGTCTCAAATTTAGAAAACGTATCCATCCCATAATTATTAAAAATTACATCAATCCTGTAATGCTACTATGGCTGTCCAGGAGATACTGTTGGACAACGGAGAAGAGGTGATGGAACTATTGAACGCAATCAACACTGCTCCAGGAGCCCATGATAACATCAACATGCTCTTCACGTAGGTTTTAGAGATTTTGTATCTATTTTAGGTGTGATGGGTGTAAAGTATGTTCAAGTATGTTCAATGATAGTGTTGCTGCGTTACTCGTGGAATTTTAGGTGTTAAGCCTGATTCCTGACAAAGATAGCCGGAGTAGAGCTCTGTTTTGACAGATATCTGTTGCGGTAGACAGTTGTCTGCTCATAGTTTCATGAAAAGTCTTCACTTGATGGTATTGAATGGCTGACTCCTGAAATACTTTTCTATGGATTATGGAACGCGAACAATAGATATTTGTGAGTCATAATCTTGCTTGACCAGAATTCCGTGCTATTATTTTAGGTACATAGGCAGGCTAAAGAAAGAAGAGGCAGAAAAGGCACGACTCAATGCTTCAGCGACCAAGATTCAGGCGTGTTTCCGTGGTTACGTCACTCGACGAGAATTGAGGTTGAACTCTCAGCGAATCAGTAGGTTTCAACTGAAGTTCAGAGAGTGGCTGAAAAAGAAGAAGGAGAGGGAGGAGGAAGAGAGGGATGTTGAGATAGAGAGGGAACTTTCGTCAAAGAAGGTGACACGTGACTTCATTGGATTATGATTTTAGCTTCCATCATGTTCATATCCTACATTTTACTTCCGGCTTCCCGGGTATTCCACATAATTAAGCTCCACGTGTACTTGGGTAGCTGTAGCCTTATGTTATTTTGCAAAATACGTCCTCGCCATTTTGACAAAAAGTAGAAATGAGGAACAGTTCCACAGTGCTAAGATTGATAGTAACATAGTAAGGTAAAGTAACATAATAGGCTTGGGAACACATATTGTTTAAGGTTAAGTTGTGTAACACCCGCTTAGAACACAACTTGTGTTCTATGCGAGTGTCGCCAGGGTAATATCAGGAATCCAGGGATCATAGTCAAAATAAACAGTTTTATCGACTATTTGACTGCTGCTTCATTTTGTTAACAGCATAGGTAATTTTGTGTCTAGATATCATAACAAAAACATTTAAATTGAAACGCGATCAGTATGAGAATATGATGCTCATAATATTCTAACATTACTCCGTATTAAAAAGTTTGGACGATTATACATCCCGTGGTGTTTAAATGTTTTAACTGAACTTTGAACTGAGTCCTGAACGTTTCTATATTATATTATAATCGTAACATAGCAACCGAAGGCCCAGGTTTTACATCTTTTGTAACCAGTGCTGAGATATTTGGGAAGCACCCTCCATTTAGTACAATGCTTCATTGATTTCCAAATATTTCAAATGGAAAAGCATGATTTCTAATAAAGTAACAAGGTTTGATGACAACTGACAAACTACTGCAGGCTCGACAAAGAAGAAGAATGAGATTGCAAGAAGAAGCTAGTAAACTTCGTACCCTGCCGGCTAACAAGATAAGCGCTCACCAGCATGAAGTACGACAAGTATTTGTGATGTTACATAAAGTTTGATACGCCTTCTTCTATGTTGTCAATAGAGCCAGTTTTATCTGCTGACTTTTTGAAAAGTTCAAATGTCACCTTTTTCGGTTTTCCATCTCATTTCTTGAGATTTCTGGGTACAGCTTATACCCTCCCTGACAACTTATATGACAACAGTATATCATTACCTTATGTAACGTAACTAAGGGTATGTCATGTAATAAAGGTACCTTTGTTTCCAAATGGCAAGTACCTATTTCATGTTTATAGAAAAAGTGAGAGAAGTTAACAAATAGCGGCGTGTAAATGGTTTTTTAACAATGCCTGTTACACTCCAGCCTAGCCTCTAAATGTTCGCTCACCCTTAATCCATTATGTCCTGCGCAATGCCTTTATCGGGACACATTAATAGTGTTAGAATTTATAGATCTTATCATTTATCCTGGGCGAGTCGTCGAGATATGTCGCAATCGGGGCAAAAAAACTATTTACTGAACAATCTATTTAAGATGATTGTATAATAATTTCTAATGGATCTTGGCAATAAGATCAAGCAGTATTTAGTCCACTAGGATTCAGTCAACTAGAATTTAGTCAACTAGTATTTGGTAAACTACTACCGTGTCCCCTGACAATATTGCACTATAAGATATAGCACTGTATTAGTTACTGCACTATAAGATATAGCACTGTTTCGGATACTCCACTGTTTTGGATACTGTACTGTGGGATAAAGCACTGTGTTGAACATGAATCCCTTGTCGACTAAGTATGACAAAACATAATTGTTTGTTTCGAAGTTCAGTATCTATATGCTGCACCTCAGTGTATCATTTTAGTTGAAGAAACAAAACCTCAACAATAAGGTTTATTAACATTAACCATTCTATTATTCCCGTTAATGTGCAACTATTCAACCATTCTGAATGCAAAAGTCCATCTTGGACGCTCATAGATTTTGCTTTTGAGAGATTCTACCTGCTGTCTAGTGATTCTAACTGATGTCTAGTGATTCTACCTGCTGTCTAGTGATTCTACCTGCTGTCTAGTGATTCTACCTGCTGTCTAGTGATTCTAACTGATGTCTAGTGATTCTACCTGCTGTCTAGTGATTCTACCTGTCTGTCTAGTGATTCTACCTGTCTGTCTAGTGTCAATTTTAGATTTGCGGTATAAACTGTAACATTGCAGGTTGCCAGCGCAGCGGCGAGTAAAATACAGTCGAGTTGGCGTGTATATTGTGCGAAGAAGGAGGTGGAGAAGATGAGGAGACATAGAGTGGAGACACGGGCTGCTGTCTCCATTCAGAGACAGTACCGACTTTACAGGTACCCACATATCATATCATGCTATCAAGGTCATTCATTAGTTGCCATGACAGCTGTCTCCATTCAGAGACAGTACCGACTTTACAGGTACCCACATATCATGTCATGTTAACAATGTCGTGAACCTTAGCTACCATGGAAACAAGCTCCTGTGAGAGTAGAAGTACTTGTATGACAACACAGCATTCTTTACAGGACTGGAGCTTGTTACAGCAGTACAGGACTCTTGCCGCCTGGTTTAACTGCAGATAAAGTGCGGCAACTAAACACTAAGATACAAAAGTTACAGCTTGAGACTGCACCAGAGATGGGGGAAGAGGAGGTCTGGTTTATATGTGTTTCTGAGAATCTGCAATTTAGAGAGTTTTAAGTACATAATGCAAAATTCAAATGTATTCTTCCTTTATGGGACACGGTACTTTACTCAATTGAAGCTCCTGGTAAGCATTTTTTTAAATTTCTTAAGCTGTAGCTAAATTGATCAAATTTTAGCTGGAGAAGCTAGTCCTCAAGTCACAGGACATGTATTTGAAGTACAGAAAGAACCAGGCAAATACCCGGAGAGTTCAGAGACGACGAGAAAATCTTTGCAGACAGGTTTGCAAGTATGCATGTCAATAAATGTTGCCGTTTATTTACCTAATTAAGTTTAATTAATCAATTAGAATATGTGTATTTGTACATAAATACATACACCAAGTTTCTGATTTTCATGAACACATAGCCCCGTTCCAGTCAATTTGTAGATTTGTACGGGCCTAAAAAACTCCCCAAACTTTAATAAATAAAGATTTATCTGATAATGTACGCTCACAACTTCACAAGTAAGAGGTGTCGACAAATATAGAAATATGCTGATGGTCTAAGTGTGCTATCATGTTATACAAATTCGTGAATGTTCTGACTTGATAACAAAAAATGTCGAATGTACCCAAATATAGGGCATAGGCAGTAGAGAAGTGTTGCCTACCTATGAATGTCAATATGAATAACGGACTGATCGGATAATCAGAACTTATCGTTGGTAACCAGTAGTAAAGAAAGTTGATCATTTGAGAGAAATCAGAGATTGGTTGATTGGCCATAGGCTCAAATAAATCCAGATAAAACTGAGGCTTTAATTTGCAGCCAGAAGAATAGGTTTGAAAATAGGTGTATTGATAGATTGTCATTGATTTTTTCAAGTGAACAAGCTCACCTGGTTATCAATTTCGATAAATATCTTACTTTCCAAGCTAATATCGATTCAGTCAAACAATGCCGTTACGTACAACTAAGAAACCTTAAAGTTATTGGCTCTAAGCTTCCATTTCACCTAAAGAAATAACTCTGGTCCTCTCGCTCTCTTAAAGCTTCAAAACTCTTTTGTAAGGTTCAGCTTGGCAGTAATGTATTTTATCGCGGGAAAAACGTCTCTCTTACTGCAACAGGCGCACTTCCTGCCGGTTAAACGAAGAATCAAGCTCTTCCTGTTTACCAATGTGTGAACAATATTGCTCCTCCCTACGGCCGGAAATGCATCCACGTCAAAGACCAACCAAAGAAATCATTTCGGACAAACTAGGGTTGTTTCTTAATTCTTGTTAGATGTTCTTCCACTTTTGATTATATCGAATCGAACAGAGTTTAGTTTTTCATATTGTGTATCCCATGTTTGAAAATTTAGTTTACTGTATGAAGTTAGAACAGCATGCAATGTAAAGACTTTTAAGAGAAATTTGAAGACTTAATTTTTTAAATGAGGCCTTTAAATCTGTTACTCAACTATTAACTTATGTCCACTCTACAGAATTTCTTAATGGACCTGAGTGCAGATTTTTAACTCTTTTTGGCTGTAAGGCGATGCTTAAATGTTCAATAATCATCATCATTATCAAAAGTAATGGACCTTTAGGCATCTCCATTGAAATGTTGAATTTAATTTGGCAGCGATCCAAATATCTGATATATAAGACACTGACAACAGTTAACAACCACGACTTTAAACTTACAGACTACTCTCCCCTTTAATATCCCCATATAATACAATGTTATGTTCATCACGCTATTATACTACAACGTTTTTACGTTTGAAACTCCATAGTTGTGTGTAATCGGGCTGGACCTGTCAAGACTTACACTGTACCCGCACGTTAATTCTGTCCGGGGTGTACTGCACATTCCTCTACATAGCTGTACGTAGCTTCTTCTTTATTCACCACTTGCCAGACTAAATTGTTAAAACTCTTAATCTTACGTTTGTGGCCGAGATTATTTGCATCACTTATCGGTTATTTATAGTATCAATAAGTGTGAGATGTTTTCAAATTTTACGCCAATCAATGACACGGTCAAATCAGAAATAATCAGGACACTACGATTATAACAATGTTGGTGTTGACGCAGCTGAAAGGTCTGGTGCCCTCCCTTCTAATTCTTATTGTGTGCAGTTGTCCACGATAAGCGGCACCAGGTGTTTATAAATTGGGAGGAAGGGCCGAAATAACATTTTCGTGTGACCGTCATATTGAATGATCAGGTCGGTTGTATCGCGAAAACTGTAAGGGTCAAGTCAGTAATATATTTGAATTACAATTTTTGTTCTATATATAATATTTATTTATTTAAATTTAAAGATCAGAAAAACATGGCTATGTAAGCGTTGTAACTAAAATCACGTTATTCAAACATTTTTTAACTATCAAGCTGTCAAGCACTTTAGTGTGTACACATGTTAATTGTTATACACATCACGATATCGGTATATTAACAAGATAGCCTATACTAAAGAAGTTTGGACTTGGACATCACTTTGCTAAATACGCTAAGTATAGTGCGACATCAGTCAGTAAGTCTAAGTCATAGCGTGAGTAAATACTGGATACCAACTTGTTGGAACCATCGACACAAAATCCAAATGCTTTTAAATGCTTTTAAATCCGGCCATCACAATGTACAGTTGCCAGAGACAAGATCAATAACACAGGACCAGCCGCCCCTACTTAGATGTAAGAACATCTTGTAGTCCATTATTGGAAGGTTTGTATAAAAGCTCAATATATCTGTTGTACAATCCTACAATGTGGCTGAAGGATCTATTTGTCAAGTCAGAATAACCCGCCCGCATACGTCTCTCGGTCGTGGATGGTCGTAGATACTACCGTACTTTTTTCGTTAATGCGTCTGGACTGAACTGAAATAGCAAAATTCATTAAGTGATTGTGTCTGAAGTTATAATTCCTGACTTGATTTGAGTGTTACCGGCGGATAAGAAACATGTAAGTTATTACGGTAACTGGCAGGGCATACGCAGTATTGAATATTGCACGAAAGAAGTAAAGAGAGTGCCCGGGAAGATATGAAAAAGGGAGAAAAAGGAAATGCATAGTATCAATAGAGACGTATCAATAGAGACGAGGTTTTGAAAGGAATCGTATACTTGTATAGGAGAGAGATCAAAAAGGGGATACGATCTAAATTCTTTTAAAGTTAAGTTCTATTTAGTAATTTGTCAAATTACTAGATTACAATGTTGAGAAATGAATGTAACACGAAAACTGACTAGAAAACTGAGAAACTTTTTCTAGGAGATCAATATTTCGTTTCATCTGCGACCGTGCTCCGTAGGTCGCGGTTTCTGGCTAGTTGCATGTGATAAGTATAGAATTTATAATTTTTTATCAGTGCAAAATTTTAGGATGTTTATCTTTGAAAGTATGTATTTAAAGGTATATTGTATAACTTTATATGTATGTACGGTGTGCTCACTTACACGTTTACACACACCAGGTATAATACATGATATACATGATAATACATGACTCATATAACCAGATTTCTAATCTTCCTGATTGTCTGAATATTAACTGGTCACAGAACCTGCTGCATTAAGCAGCTACCTCCTTATTCGGACATACGTTTTACTTTAACATCAATCATGCTTATATCGTTTGTCATAATTCGAGGTTAAGGGAATTCTATTTTCGCAAGGGTAAGTTTAAACCGAAAGATCGAAAGGGAGTGGCTGAAACTCTTGAACTCTTGAAGACGCGCAGTGTTAAGTAACAGAAAGATAATCTCAAGTTGTTGTGTTGCAGATACCTAGTCACGGATTTGGGAATCAGTACTTTCGTTGAAATGTTTAGTTACAATTTGAATTATGACAAAAGATATAAGACCTATCATAACTGATGTAAGTGGCGACCGTATTACATCATTGAATACAAAATTCTCTTGGGAATCTCCGGTATTCATCAACTTATAATGAAATTTGACGCAAATTGCATTTTAATTTCTACGTTTATAGTAGGTACTATAACATAGCATAGCTAAAAATTATAGAAATTGGATGCTATATCACTGATATACTCCTTACCTGTGACTGCACTAATCAATGCTATGGTCACAGAACTTTATCTCACTCGTGTAAATATTTTCAAAATAGATGAGGACATACAGTACGTATGGCAGATCATCAGGACAATCAAAATGTAAATCTGTCTTGTGCGGTCCATCAATATTCTGCATCATTCAGCATCCTGTAACGGGAACCCTCGCAGTGAAAGACATGCATGTAAACAGCTCAGTATACCGAGTATTACTTTGTCAATTGATAATTTCCACAATTACGCACCTTTAGTGTTTCTGTGAATGAGCTGCTCCTCGTGATGTTTAAAATAGATAAGTACATGAAGCGTGGTTTTGACAGTGATTATGATAGCTCCGCCACAATCAGTATCTAACTACGCACGAGCAGTGAGGTACGCTATTTTTATCGCAGATCGAAGGAAGGCAAGTGTACTGCACAACTCCGTCTAGTTAAATAGTTGCTGCTCTGTTAAAGTTGGTCCTGACTTGCTGCAATCCCCTAACTACTTACTGGTTAATGAATTTAGGTAATACTACGTAATATAATATGTTAAATAATGTACTATGTAATGCTATATTATGTAGTATATAAATCTATATGATTATTTTATTTATACTATATAGAACCTTGGTTAATGAAATGTAGGCGGTGCTCGCTCTGATCTCTGAATGCCGTGACCTTGTTGCTCGTCAACGCAATTAAGCGACTATGCTCCCACTAATCTCCCAGTAAGCTCCCACTAAGCTCCCACTAAGCTCCCACTAAACTCCCACTAAGCTCCCACCAAGCTCCCACTAAGCTCCCACTAAGCTCCCAGAAAGCTCCAACTAAGCTCCCACCTTCAACCCCCTTGTGTCCATTCCTCAGTGACAAATGGAGCGTTTACTACAGGATACCAAGCAGTATATATTTCGAACCTGGGCTTATTAATTTGATAACTGTGTATACTGCGCTGCGTGCAGTATATCAACGTGCTTCTATCTCACCATATATTACGCTACAGTTACACCGTGCTATACATTACAGTGTACACATTCAATGTATAGTTTATGCAATATATGGTAATTGTACATGCAATTTCAATGACACGTACACTGTATGGCAGCATTTCGTTGCTCATAAGTATGAGTTGAGCTTTTCTTCGTACTGCATGATGATCATGACATGCGTTATTACATGTAACGTTCTGCCGTGTATAATACACGCAATATATTCGGCAGCCATATTATCTGTTCAGTTAATGCTAATCTTTTAATCGCCGATTCAATACGGCAGAATGGTAAGCCGATTGGTAGTTTATCGTCGTGTATGTTAAACAGTTAAAAGTAACAGCGCAGCTGATATCGACGATGAGTATTAACTGTGCTGTGCGAGGTTGAAATCATAGATTGATATTGTACCTTCTTATAATCTTATGTCTTACATCAACATTTTAGGAAGTGGGATGGTTCAAATCTTCGTATGATATTTGTCATCAAGTAAATATCATGCGTCATCTCCAAAACAGTAAGCACTGCACTGATGTAGTAATCTCCGTTTACCTAGCTTATGTGTCAGTTCAATTCAGAAACTGTTTTTTCAGAATAGGTTATCAGGTTTGTAGGATAGCAATATTGGTTACAGGTTTGAGTGTTTGACCTTCTTCACATACAATACGACTATCCCAGACAAAATCTCATTCTTAGTACTTAGGGGTCGTTCACATATGACGTTAGCAAATTTTCGGTAATTTTTACCCCCCTCCCCCTCTCCGTGATCATTCATCATCATGACAAAACCCCCCTAAATGTCAGAGGTAAAT
>JH152867.1:33725-44124 GCA_000226015.1 Mnemiopsis leidyi | reverse complement strand
CTATGAAAATTAACCGAAATTACGTGTGGTTACTGGTTGCGTATTATGATTCCTTATTTCGCGAATTTTAATTACAAAAAGCGACGGCATGATAATTGATACGGGAAATTCAGCGGTCGCCTGACACAATGAAAGCGGCCGCAATTCTTGTTATTTCTATTCATTTATGCGAATCACGAATGCTTTGTTTAATGTACATATTTCTCACTATGAGGATGGAAATATAAAGCGTCCGCCTGAGACCTAACTAAGCGGGCGCAATTTTTGTTTCGTTCACCAATTTGACCATGAAAAATTTGGATTTTGCCATGTCATGGTTATGGTCAAAAAGTTGACCATTTGACCACAGTTTTATATAAAATTGACCATGTTTTGGTCATGGTCAAAAATATTTGACCATTTCATTTACTGGCTGACGGATCTAAGCTATCAATCCCACGTTTTTTACTGTCAAACGTGAAAAGATTGGGATGTCAAATTACACAATTTCTACGTGATGTGGTATGGTATTTTCTGAAAACCAATTATCTGATTAGTTGTCGTGTTAGCATTTCAATTAACGGTGTTTTCACAGTTTGTAAATTCAATGATATGATACGCTGGGTTGGTTTAATATGCAATATTTGTAAATATTTATGCATGTACTGTTAGGGACAAATTAATATAGTAATTAACGACGGTTAGAATTTTGTATTATGTAAAGCATTATAAATCACGTGACATTTACATTAAATTTGTTGAACTCAACAGAAAGATATAGCACGTTTCTCTAAACAATCGTTAAATGGGTGTTATTTTCTGTTTCGTAATATATTCATATTCAACTCAGTGAAAGTGACAGAGTGAAAAGTGTGAAACAGATCACGTGAAAGTGTGAGCAAGAGTGTTGAAGGAAAGTGATGTGTCTGAAATATGCAAGCGATTTAAGGTGCGTGGATATTTTGATATGAGTTGTAGAAAAATGATGGACTAGCGCAGGTATAATTAGTTGTGGCAAAGATGCATATAAACTTATAAAGTGAAATGAAAGGTTTCATTTATAATGTAAAAGTTTTTATGACGAATAAAGTAAAAACGGTTTTGATGGTCACTTTAATTCTAAGAATGAAATCAAACGCCTAGCCACCATCGAAGAATTTGCCACTAATCAAAAAAATGTTTTTAGGCAAGAAAACATGGTCTAAGTAAAGATTGGCGTGATCATCAGAATACACTCTTCCTTGTTACGTAATCAGGATCACGTCAGGCGTTACTCTTACATCAGATATCGCATCCCGAAATGCTGGCTCCACTCTTTACTCTGAAACTAAAGCAGAAGATTCTGCCACGGAGGGTAACTATAGGGAAGTTTGATGGAGTAAACCCGAACTTGGCTTGCGCTACTGCAGCGGGAAAGGTAAAGATTTGATATAATCTCTTGTATTATTGAATGTTAAAACAATTTTTGATACAATTTTAAAAAGTATTTAAAAAGGTTAAAGGGACCTATTCAAATGGAGAGACGAAAGTTTGGCACATTTCTAAAACAGTTCAAAATACTACAGGTATTTATCCACAACCCGTTTAGCGGGAGTCAGATGAGCCAGAGTGCTACAAGCATGAGCAGGCTGGTTACTTCCGAGGATCTTGTTCCTGACCTGTACTATCTTAACATTGGACAACAGGTCTGTCTTCCCTTGTTTTGTTTTCGTTTTTATGAAGGACTGGTATTCAAGATCATTGCTGCGTTGGCAAGAAAATACCTTCAAATACTTAAAACTTTAAAATTACAAGGTTTAAGTGAAAGTATTTGTATTGGTGAAGGGGCACATGAAAGATTCTAGATCTTTTATCGGAGACACTCTTCATTTAACCCTCAATTACGATTTCCCGATCATTCGGCAGAGTCGACCGAAGAATATTGCATAGGCAAATGCCCTAAGCGCACTCCTCTAGGACTATGTTAAAGGTTATAGGTACATACTATGTAGGTGGGCAGGTAGCTGGCTGTTTACAGGTTATCTGCAGAGCTGTTAAAATATGCTGGACGTTTTTGACGTCAAATTTAAATATCCAAATATATTCAGATTTCTGCAATGGGTGCTGGATGTTTGGGAGCAGATACTAAGGATGTCCTCTTTGTTGGTTCACAGACTCACTTCCTTGCGTACGACGTTCATAACAACTCTGATCTTTTTTACAGGTGTGTTTTTTCCCTCAAATATCATTTTACCAAAATCGTTTTGTTCCAACCGGGACCTGTAGAAAGTGTTCTAATGAACTAATTAAATCAGATGACTTTAAATAATTTACGTAATATGTAACTATCACATAGTTGAGGTAGGTAACGTTGTCTAGACAGTGAGATTAATCAAGAACTTGCAGATTGAGAGATTGGAATACGCTGTATAATTTCCTTCCAGACACCGCGACCGCGACCGTTTAAGCCAAACTAAGATCTCGTAATAAGCCATAGAAGCCTTGGTCAAAGTTAAAACTGAATTCAGAAATGTCGTTAACTGTTACGTCTCTAATAACTTGATAACTCGCTAATTGTTACGCCTCAAACAAATTGACAGCTCGTTAACTTTAGGTTGTGATATTTCAACAACAAAACCGTCGCACCAGATCGCTATTCTTAAATATAACTGAATTTAAATATAATGATATAATATTTATAATATAATATTTATAATATTTATCATATAATACTCTATCATTGCTCTTACAATACTCTAACTGATATCATGAATATTCGCTTTAAGAAAGCACTTAAAGATGATGTTTTACGTTTCTCTATCCTTTACATGTCACTACCTTTAGGGAGTGTCCGGATGGGGTTAACACGATAGCTCACGGTTACATAGCAGATTGTAACGTCCCTCTTGTGTTTGCCGGGGGAAACTGCTCAATTTCTGGTAATTTTGAGAGATTCTGGAAATGTTTGTTTAAATGAAAATCAGGTTTTGGTGGTTAACTAGTCTGATCACGGCGCAGTCGTCACCGTTTCTCTGAAACCTATTCGATCTGGAGTATTATATGATTTGGAAACATCTTTACTGCTTTACAGCTATCAACTGTGGCTCTGTACATGTTTGTTTAAGTGTGGTGTATTTGATCTCAGAGTAACGCACATTTAAAAAGAAAAGAAAAATCGTTCATATATATTGAAAATATGTACGTTGATTACCTACTATCGAAAATTCGATTTCAGAAAGTCAAACAATTAGGTTGTTACGATACGTAGCGTATTTTTGCCATACTTTTGAAAAATACATTCTTCAATCAGCCCTGGCTTAGTAGATGCTGCTGTAGATGCTGTTGTAGATACTGCTGTAGATGCTGCCGTAGATGCTGTTGTAGATGCTGCTGTAGATGCTGCTGTAGATGCTACATTACCTATATAAAACAAATTACAGGATTTGCCGAGGACGGTGAGGACAAGTTCTGGACAGTTACGGGAGACAACGTGTGTTCTCTAGCTCTCCTCGACTACAACCAGGACAACGTGAACGAGCTGGTGGTCGGCTCCGAGGACTACGAGATAAGAGTCTTCCATTCGGACGAGATGATAGCTGAGATCACGGAGACGGAGAGCGTCACTTGTTTGGCTGCTATGAACGGAAGCAAGTTTGGGTATGTTCCTGGTTTTAATATAGTTGTCAGAGTTCTTCATATCATGTCACCAACCTTTACAACAGTTCCAATTTATACAATCGTTCATTTTCGCTTACATTGTGTTGCGAAACAGCATTTCGAAATATCAAATTTAAGATTCCTGTGTTTTTGAACTTAACGATTCTGTACTGGTTAAGCCTACACATGGAGCATGAACTACAAATAATTAATTAGTAATATAATGAATGAGTTGCTCTGCAATCGTGCCAATACGATCTGGTCACTTGATCAAAAGCTGGTTGATGTGCAATATTATCCGGGAACACTCTAATTTCATGTAAATAATATGAGGATATTACATTGATAGTAGAATATTATCCCGTACAACAAGCAGGAGCTCACTACACCCTCACAACAGGTACGCTCTAGCTAACGGTACAGTCGGGGTGTACGACCGGAACAACCGGTTTTGGCGTATCAAGTCCAAAAACCAGGCAGTCTCCATCTTTTCTTACGATCTGAACGGCGACGGTGTGGATGAGCTTATCACAGGGTGGAGTAGCGGGAAACTTGATGCCAGGAGCAGTCACAACGGGGAGGTTAGATTCGGGACAGGGAGGTTAGATTCGGGACAGGGAGGTTAGATTCGGGACAGGGAGGATGGATTTGGGCTTTTCAAGCCTAGTTTAAAGAGTTTAACGCAGTGAGATTTGAGACTGTAACAGGAATCATTCCTGTGGGTCCAGCTGTGTAAGAAACTGAAAGATTTAATATCTAAGTAGAAAGAAACTCCGACTTAAGGGGAAGAATGACTAACATTATAGCTGACAGGACCCCTCCCTGAGGACTTTTAGAGTGAGGAAGTTTATAACTTGTAAGTAATTATACCGATTTGCTTCTTGGCAGGTAGTATTTAAAGACAATTTGTACAATTAATTATTGGCAGGTAGTATTTAAAGACAATTTCGCCTCCGCCGTGGCGGGTATCGTGGAAGGAGATTACAGACGAGATGGCACCAAGCAGCTCATCACGTGCAGTGTCGACGGAGAGGTAGGTATATTGTCACGTGTTGTTGAATTTCATTTTATAGGGTTGCCAGATGTTACATGACCATGACATGTCATATTTTACGTGCTGTCGTGTGTTTTACCATGTGTTTCTTGTTTTTGTGACATTATTCTATAAGATGGTAGGTACATACCAATAGAATGTTTTAAAAGTCAGAGGGAGGACAATTTTCAGGTCAACTATTTTACAAAAGTAGCTTGTCCGATCAAATAACAACTTTAAAGTGTTAGTTCCTCCCCGGTAATAATGTGTCTGTTCAGGTACGAGGTTACTCTCCTGCAAATAAAGATACCTCGCATAACCTCATGGACAATGATCAAGAGCAAGATTTAATAAGGGAGCTGTCTCAAAGGAAAAACAATCTTCTTTTAGAGCTAAAGAATTATAGTGAAAACACAAAGGCAGGGAAGGAGGTCTGTGTTATATTGAATGTTTATACTTTTATAGTTGATCTGTTAATGCTATTAACAACAGTTTCTACCATAAGATTCCGACTATTTTTGAGATGATAATGAGTTGTTTTGAATTGGTTCAACTCCGTACTACAAGTGAATAACGGAATTCTAAGTAAAGACATTTTAAATATTCTCTTATTCCCAGGTGGGAGGGTTGAAGTTGAGTGCAACAACAGATGTGGACGGACAGCACATGGGGATAATCCCCGCTAACACCCAGCTCCAAACCTCCCTACAAGTAACCACCGAGACAGAAAGTATGCCATCCCACGTCCAGCTGCTGATCAATACAACTAACAGTACTGTCATCAAGGTGCGTGTCGGGCATGTCTTTATCTCGTCGTAGCTTATCTATCGGGGTTCCTGACCTTACAACGATATGTGTTTAAACTGCTTAGATGAACTTTGAAAACCAGTCTCAAATTGTGAATTGCCTTTTTAAAATCAATTTAGAATGTTGGAAAGGTTTTAGAAATCGGTAATGGTTCCAATTACTACATTTCTTCACAGTATCTCGTATTGACATTTGATTTTGGTTGACAGACGGTGCCGGTGGTTCTAATGACCATTTACAAAAATATTTATAAAAGTAATTATACATCAATTAATTTTAGGTAAGATACTTTATAGAAACCTGGAATAATCTAGATGGAATAAAATTTGAAATAGGTTCCCGAAGACTAACCAGTCTTGTATGCTCACACTAAAAAGCTTAAAATGCTACAGACAAGATGAATGTTACATATTGTTTGAAACTGTAATGATACAAATACAATGTACAGATACAACAAATTTATTGAGGCTTTAAATATGTAATTATCCCGTGTTGTTGAATTTCATTTTATAGGGTTGTCAGATGTCACTTGATTTCAAGTTATCATCAGATCTATGTGTTTCCCTTCTGACCTCTATCATCACAGTATTATATTGTCAATCTTCTGACTACCCTTTATAATTTGTTTGCAATGCACTTCCTGTAACCTTTTATCATCCCAATGAATATTACGTATTTCTTATTTAAGACAAGCAACTTTGCAGTTAAACGATTTGCTTTTCGCAGCGTTTTTATCGCTCTCTTATCAGTTGTAAGATATCAGCGATTTGTATTACAGCATTAAGCGGTGTAACTTGTTTTACACCGGCATGGAAATGGACTTTTCAATCAGCGCTCTCAACAAAATGGAGGATGATCTGAATTCAGCTATTTCTTCTATTCTCAAACAGGTCAGCGTTAGCACTGTGGAGGACTTGAATCCTACTGTAATAGCTAACAAACTGAACAAGAACCCAAAACAACAAAAATTGTAAATGATGCATTAAAGCTTATGAACAGTAACCTTAGAATTTGTAAGTCAGCAGCGGCCAAAATTGATGAACTAAAAAGCGAGAAGTTGGCTGATCAAAAAGCTTTGATAGAATGTCAGCAGAAACAGTTGGATTCAGTTAAATCGACAGTCAAATTAGAAATGAAAACTTGGAGCGAGATCGTGAAAAGAAACATGGGACAAAATCCATCAGCAAACGTTATTAAGAAAGTGGTGCGTAGCACAGTGGATCAAAATGAACGGTGCGGCGTTCATGGTGCGGCGGAGAAAGAGGACAAGAGACCAGAAGATATTATTACGGACGTTTTCTTCGATTTAAACAATCAGGTTGATTCTGTCAGCAGTAGGCCACAGGTTGTATCAGTTAGAAGAATAGGAGTTCAGAAGTCAGATAAGTCTGTTGCCCGGCCCATCAGGGTAACACTGACTAATTCAGATGACGTCAAATCGGTACTCAGCAGAAGCAATCTTCTCAAGAAATCACCGGAGGAGTACTTTAGGAAGCTGTATCTTGCACCAGACAGAACTCCCGAGGAGAAAAAAGAACATCAGAAGCTGGTCAGCGAGATGAAAAGGCGGATTGAATCTGAACCAGAGAGGTACCACTACATCAAGGACAGGCGTGTTATAAGTGTTGATAAACGCTTATCTTCTTCAGATAATAGTACAGATAATTCGAACCCTTAAATGTGATGTATTATGTTTATTTATTTGTGATTTTGTGTGTATACGTATATTTCGTGCGTATTTACTAGAGTGATTGCATTAAGAAATTCTACAACTTTAGTAATTGGGCTTAAATACGAAGTCTGCGCAATGAACTGCTTTGAGTCCACTTCAGTTTTTAGAGGATAACTGCCACTGACCACTCATATGATTTTTCTCCCACTTTAATGCCATACAAAGCTGGACAGTTTTCGGTTAATATTTGGGATCATATAATTTGAATAAATTTATCTATTTAGGTATAATGAATTTGTATTTCAAATGTTATATACCGTTTTAAGGCCCTTAGATGCCAGCCCTTGCCAGGGCTATACTACTACTACCAAGACAAGCAACTTTACAGAAACACTTGAGAGTCACCTTTAGATTAGGATTTTGAGTTAAGATTCAGGAGGATAATAACGACCATGCCAATTTGGAAATAAATACACAAGTTTATCAACACAAATTTTTTAAACTAATTATTCCTTTTTAGATCAGAACAGCATCTAAAACTTCTACTGAACCGACATGATCCTCGACTAATTTGATAAAATCTCACATGGGTGACTGAAGTAATGACCATGAGCTTGACATCTGACATGATGAAACACTCCAAAGTTCCAAAGTTTATTACAAAGTTACAACTACTTGACAGACTGTAATTATACAGGTTCTCAAGCTTCAAGCTTATCACCTTGTAAATAACCTTCAGGCGGTGATGATATTTGCAGAGGGGATATTTAACGGCGAAAGTCACGTGGTGCACCCGCCCACCAATGGCATTACTTCTGCTCTCAGCGTCCCCATATTTCCTCCTAAAGACGTCCCCATCGATCTTCATGTCAAAACATTCGTCGGGTAGGTTTTTTCGACTTGAGAGCTTGAAATATCACATAACTTAAGTTCAAGATTTTAGTGTCTTGTATTGTATGTGGCTTGCAAAACCGAGAAATAGCGCGTCTTAAGTACTCCTGGGAATCATGTTTGAACCCTGATATATTAACCATCATTAACTATCCTTAACTACTTTAGCGGGTCAATTTCTGAAATGCTTTTATTTCCAAACACAAAACAAGCTTACAGCATTACCCCCTTAAGCATCAAGCATCATCAATATCAACACATTATACACTATGATTCAGTTTAAGTTTTTATAAACAACATTTACTTCGATGTCTAAGATTTTATATAAATTTGTATTCTAACTTATCTATTTTAACGGTCCATATAATCACAGTCGCGATGAATACACGTGTTTGGCAACTCTTCGAATTTTACAGTTTTGGCATTTTCGATTGCAGTGAACTGTAAATTTTGAGAAGTATTTGATAAAAATATTTTAAAATCCTTTTATCAAGTTTTATCATTTTAATCTGTGCCTTACTCGACGTATATAATTGAGAATCATTATACTGGTCACGATTTTATGTTCTCATTGCTCGTAAAATCTTTCAAGCTAAAACTTTGTCGAGTATCATTGAGTGTTTTAATGGTCTTTCTCAAAGCGTTTTCACTACTAAGATTTTCACATATGTCCGACGACCGCGCCGTAAGCCGACAAATGGCTTTGATGTTAAGCAGGACTAACTTAAAGATTTACTTAGGTAAGCATCACTTACGCACTTAAGTAGAATAATATAACTTTCTAAGTGTAAATCCTGAAAATCCTCTAAAAACTCTCCCTCTCCCCCAGTCACAAGAACAGTTCCCAGTACCACGTGTTTGAACTGTCGCGGCAGCTGCCCAGGTTCACGCTCTACGTCCAGGCTCCCCCCAACACCCAGCAACCCAGATCCTTCGTCTCTTTCCCTGTTAACGAGCGGATAAACAGGGTTGTCATGTGGATCAACCAGAACTTCCTGCTGGATGAGGAGGTTTGCGCTGTGAGTTGGTAGCACGTGCACGTGTGTTCTGTGCAATGTGCACATGTGTGCAATGTGCACATGTATATGTGTGCAATGTGCACATGTGTGCATTTGTGCTTGTGTGCTTGTGAGCATGTGTATTGTGTGGCTGTGTGATTGCGAGTACTTTCCATTTTGCATATTGTGGGCACTCAGCCCTTATATAATATATATATATATACACAATACACATTACAATTCATAACTGATGGGTATGCGTGCTGACGCACATTGGCACCATATCGTAACGAAAAACAGATATAAATATCATAATGTGAACTGGATCTGTGACAAGCATAGCATAAAGTATTTTAAGCATGTTTGCAGCCGCAAGATGTTTATGACTGAAATGCTTGTCAGCCGTTTATGATATAGGGTCATATTCAAAGAAAGGGTACATTCATGGTAATATGTTAACCTTTACTCTTATAAGAAAAACTTACAACCTGCGGAGGCACTTTTAAAAACACGGTAGTGCCATGTGATCAATTGCTTTGTAACCACGGACAGCGGACTCCCGGCAGGAGACACCGGACAGTAGACACCACCATCTACCTACCACTCACCTGGCATCTTTCACTAGCAAACCGGCCTTTATAAACCATCCACATTTGCTTTTTGCCGTCGGCCAACATGGAGTTTCATGTTGATTTTGTACTTTTGAGCTGACATCAAATTAACTTGGACTGTGAAAAACTAAGACTATAGGTAATTACTTGCAGATAGCAGCGGACACAGAACTGGACTTGAGATTGATGGCTCTAAGAACGGGGTGTCCTATATTTCTACACATGGTACCAGGTAGGTCTTACAGTACACCTGTTGTACTAGCTCCTCTCCAGAATTTTTCATTCTCCAATTATCTCTTTCTTTTATTTCTATTAAGTAGTCTTAAATAGTTGAAGCGTTTCTAGATAATTCTGTATTCGCGGAGAGCTGACGGTGTTGTTTTTTATCTACCTTGTTGTTGGACGTTGGTCAAACTCTGCAAACAAATTTAAGAGACCTTCTCGTGAGAAGTGTTCTTAACCCGATCATCAAGTCTTACAAGTCAGCTAGATGCAGTAACGAGTGTACCCTGACTCAGGAACTATAACGATACACTGTGAAGATATAGACTTGGTGGGTGACATTGTACAAGCCCTAGCAGCTTCACTCAACATCGAGAACATGTCCTCCACCGCTAACTTCCCTGAGTTTATCGAGAAACTTAAAGAGGTACATTGAACTAGGCATCTAGTCTCTTTAATAGGGGTACCGCACTGGCTAGGTACTGGCTAGGTACTGGCTAGGTACTGACTAGGTACTGGCTAGGTACTAACTAGGTACTGGCTAGGTACT
>JH152867.1:10239-23037 GCA_000226015.1 Mnemiopsis leidyi | reverse complement strand
ATTAAAGGTTCTCTAGTCGCTCGATCCTGAACATTAAATATTAAAGGTTCTCTTAGTCGCTCGATCCTGAACAGTTAATATTAACGGTGCTTTAGTCCAAGGGCATGCCCTATCTCGTGCAAGGCAACATAGAACAAACTTGTTTCTTTGTCGCTGATTTTATCAATTGAGAATTGCTCATAGTCATTAAAGTGTATCTCCCCATTTACAGGGGCAAATGCGTGAGCCTTTTCTACACCCGGTCCATGAAAGATCTTGCCATCAGCGTGACGGGTGTCATTAATGAACATGAAAATGATGTCGGCGGTATCTGCATTGACGGGAGCTTTCTCTTGGAAAATGAATCCATGTCTTTCATACACCTCCAATGCCTTGATGATTTCCATACGAGTAAGCTGCTCACATGATGGGCAGTTCCCTAAACTGTCGCTCGATCCTGAACAGTATATATTAAAGGTTCTCTAGTCGCTCGATCCTGAACAGTATATATTAAAGGTTCTCTAGTCGCTCGATCCTGAACATTAAATATTAAAGGTTCTCTTAGTCGCTCGAGCCTGAACATTAAATATTAAAGGTTCTTGTAGTCGCTCGATCCTGAACAGTAAATATTTACGGTTCTCTTAGTCGCTCGATCCTGAACAGTATATATTAAAGGTTCTCTAGTCGCTCGATCCTGAACATTAGATATTAAAGGTTCTTGTAGTCGCTCGATCCTGAACATTATATATTAAAGGTTCTTGTAGTCGCTCGATCCTGAACAGTATATATTAAAGGTTCTTGTATAGTCGCTCGATCCTGAACATTAGATATTAAAGGTTCTCTAGTCGCTCGATCCTGAACATAAAATACTAAAGGTTCTCTAGTCGCTCGATCCTGAACATTAAATATTTACGGTTCTCTTAGTCGCTCGATCCTGAACAGTAAATATTAACGGTTCTCGTAGTCGCTCAATCCTGAACATTAAATATTAAAGGTTCTCTAGTCGCTCGATCCTGAACAGTAAATATTAACGGTTCTCGTAGTCGCTCAATCCTGAACAAAAAATATAAAGGTTCTCTTAGTCGCACAATGTAGGTTATCGGTGTTCTAGTTGTTTATTTTGACCGAGTTCTTTTAGTACATTAATCCTACATCTGAATCTGATGTCTGGATTCCTGAGCTGTGGAGGGTTTACTTTTGAATACTGTAAAACATGAACTCTTGATCGCGCGTTTTTCGATATCGATAGGTGCTATCTTACCTTACAAGACATTTTTATAACGTTCGAAATGTGACGGTTTTTGTTCAATTTCGCCATATTTTCGGACCGCCAAAATTTCGGTCGTCGCAAATTGGTCCGCCACAAAAATGTCTTGTAAGGTAATTGATAATTGATAATTTCGATAACCCAATCTCTGTCACATGATGCTGTCATTTGTTTACCGAAAATGCCGACGTCAAGAAGCTAAACTTTGTTACTATCCTTGTTATAGTGTTAATGTTACACTCGCCAAAAAATAAATCGTACACTTTACAGAATACAACTTTTAGTTCTAAATTTGATCTTACCTATAGTTGAGCTATGGTTTACGAATGTGTATGTAATTGGTTTGCCATCGGTATACCATCTGAAGTTTGAAAGAGCGTATCGTTTGGACCTCTCCCTGCTTCTTGCTGCTTGGTCCCTGTTTCTGGTGCACAGTCTTGAGGTGGGAATCTTGATCTCGTGGTATCTGTAGTTGCTTCCCCCTAACGAGAACAAAAATACCGACGCAATTGGAGCTTGATTCGTTGCAAAATCAAACGCTCTTTTCCCATTGATAGCGATGGAGGCTTTAGCCGGTTTCACTGTCAACCTTACTTTAAAACGATGATCAACTTTTTGATCATCGTTGAATTGAACCCTTGGCCTATCTTGTTCAGCTTCTCTGATTCCTTCACTGTACTTGCCATATTGAAAAGAAAGCATGTTTCGATTTCGCTCATGATTAATTATCACAAACATTGATTTTTTCGTTTCATAATTATAGTCAAAGGCGATTCCGATATGAGATTGTTGTTTGTTTTTTGCTCCGAATTGGACATCAAACTCAAAATAGTAATTGCTAGTGGTTTTCCAAATTTCATCATCTATAGCATTGATCGTTGGATATGGGCTGCATATGTCCAGTAGAATATCGGGATCGAGAACACAGCCAGCTCTAGGTCGTAATGAGTCGCTTTCAACCATTTCTCCCTCATCGCATGTGAATGTTTCTATCTCATCCTTGTAAGAGGTGTCCCTGTTGCCGCACCTAGGGGTCGTCAAGACCTCTGCTTCCCTGGCTGTTATCTCGCCTGTTTCAGGAAACCCGTTGAACTTCTGGAATGCCTTGATGGCTTCAACAAATGCATCTTGATCGATTGCTTCATCCACTTGTTCGACACTTTCACCATTGCCATCGTCTTTCTTCAGTTTGCTCTTTGAAACGCCTACATCAAAAAATCCATTAAAGGTGAAGTAGCCAAGTACGTTGGACTGATCTCGGTTTTCTGAATATTCATGTTCCTTCTCTTTCACTACCTTGACTGGCAGCACAATATCGTTTAATTCCGGTTTGAACGTCTGGAGGCTTTCCTCATCATCCGAATCCACTGCAGACAATGTCATTGTATTGGTTTCCAAAAGAGCCTTCACTTGAGGATTTTTTTCTAACTCTTGGGGGTCAAGATCCGTTCCACTTCCGGGCGGCTGCTGAGGATAAGTTACCTGTGGGGGTGGCGGAATCTCTGTGCCGGCTTCAGCTTCCATCATCGGTTCATCCCCCATTATATTTGGAGTTCTTGTTTCTGGTGGTGGTGTGGTGCTCGTCGGTATGTAAGGTAGATTCTTCACATAGCTATAGTCTATTAATTCTGTGCGAGACCCCATAAAGCATTCATTTGAGGTTGTCAGGACGATAGTATTTGTTTGTCCTGGGAGCGGTGGTCGTATTATATACTGTCCCTGGTTTGCGAATTTTAGAAGTCTTCCACCAATCCTTAATTTTACGCTGTCATCTATTTCAACAGCTATTGTTGCGATACCAGGTATCTTAGCCATATTCATGTCGCCATTCAGTGTAAAGGTTATGAGTCTTTCAGATGAATCGCCAATCTTATTAGAATGCTTGATTTCAATTTCCAATAAAATATCTTGTCCGTTAATTTGAATGTTGATGTCACAAGCAGCATCGTCAAAATCTTGCTCATTTAAATAAATAGCAATCTTCATGTTGGCTTCAATGCGCCAAAATGGCAAAAATACAAATTTCCTTTCATCTGTGATCGGGCTTATCTTGGACGATGTAAGCGTCATCTCTGAGAAATCTTGTAAATTGGTACCTGCCATGGGTTGATTATTTTATATATCATTAATCCTTTTACTTTAACTTACGAATGATTTAAAAGACTAATGATAACGTTGAAGATTTTTTAATCATTGAGTTCAGTAGCCCCCTCTCCCATCTTATATATTTATAAGTACTCACAATTTTCTTGGTCCGTGGCACCCGAATTAGAAAACCATCCGTTTTCACATTGAACACACGTTCCATCAAGTGCTAAGTAGCTACCAGAATCACAATCTAAAAGATAAGTAGAAATCAAGGTGTTAGTTGGGTAATTATATTTCATTCCTGGGTAAGCTAATCAAGCGATGAAACTAGCCATGTTATGTTAGTGGAATTATTCCGCTTCTGATTGCCTATCAAAAGCAGGAGTTTGATGGTAGACAAAAGTAGTTTATTGGCAAAAAAGCTATTAGACAGTATCCGAGGCATGCTTATTGCTTACTAGAATCACTGACCTACGACGGCTATACTCTTGTCTGTTAAATTGAAAATCAGAAATAGAAAGATGAACCTGCTCTTGATTTCCAGAGCTGCAAAGCACGGGCTTTTTGGCCATTAATGCGGTTTTAAGAAATAGGACCATTACAGTAATAGGCAAACTTTTATTCATATATTGTTCTATATAACCTATCGAATCGACTTTTGCTGCTTTTCATATTTAAATTGATGGTCAATAAGCAGCTCTCCATCAGACAATCGTCTTTATAAGGTACTTGTTACCTTAGCACCATTTTGAGTTTCATTATGTCGTGTGTATACCCTGCTTTTTCTTACCTGTTTTAATCAATGGATGTTTCTGATAGTCTCATACAGAAATACAAAGTAATTCTAACGAGTCAAGGTGCATAGGCAACTTACTGCTTCCATCACATTCCAGAAACACATCATCGGAGTGAGCACAATCGTGATCGAATCTAAATGAGCAAGATGTCCAATCCTTATCATCCTGACATTGTACATCATCAAGGAGAATTCCAAAAGTGTTTTGAATTTCCCATTTATGCCCACTTGTCCAGGTCCTTGCCCTCAAATAACCCATTTCACGACAAATAGCATCAGCCTCATTCATGCCAAAACCATCGTCACAAACAGTTCCGCCGCTGCTCAGTAGTAGACCTTGAACTCTTGCACCAACAGAACTGCCATCAACGTCAACCAGACTGAATTCTGTAAGTCATGATGTCGATTATCTTGTGGACTTACCTGTTTTCGTTGCACAATACCACATATTAATCAAAACGAACGAGGAATTCACCTTTAAAGTTAAAAGACAAAAGTTTCACACCCCTTCATAATAAAATAAGATATATACCTGGACACTCTTCATCTCTGCATATTTGAACATCAGATGCTGGGCCTACACAATTAGCACCACCATAGGCCGGAGCAGGGTTGGTGCATGTCCGTGTCCGGGTTTGAGTTCCTCCTCCACATAAGGCAGAACATTCTGACCAACCAGTCCAGTCAGTGTATCCTCCGTCAACTAAAAAGTGACATCTTTTTTTACAGAAATAAAGTTACTCGTTGAACTTGATATAACACAGGTATTGACACCATGGAAAACATTTACACAGCCAGAACAATAAAACAAAGAGATCTTCAATTAAGATAATTTATATTTTTACTTGGGCAGGCGTTTTGGGCACATGTTTGAGTATCAAATGCTGGGCCTACACAATTAGCACCACCATGAACCGGGGCAGGGTTGGTGCATGTCCTTGTCCGGGTTTGAGTTCCTCCTCCACATGGGGCAGAACATTCTGACCAATCAGTCCAGTCAGTGTATCCTCCGTCAACTAAAAAGTGAGATCTTCTTTACAGAAATAAAGTTACTCGTTGAACTTGATATAACACAGGTATTGACACCATGGAAAACATTGACACAGCCAGAACAATAAAACGATGAGATCTTTAATTAAGATAACTTATATATTTTACTTGGGCAGGCGTTTTGGGCACATCTTTGATTATCAGATGCTGGGCCTACACAATTAGCTCCACCATAGGCCGGAGCAGGGTTGGTGCATGTCCTTGTCCGGGTTTGAGTTCCTCCTCCACATAAGGCAGAACATTCTGACCAATCAGTCCAGTCAGTGTATCCTCCGTCAACTAAAAAGTGAACTCTTTTTCGTATTGACAAAAATTCGCAAAAAGTACTATGTAGTAGGTATCAAGTATCAACTTGTTGAACTTCATATAGAACTGGGATTATTTTCCGTCGACCGAAGAATTTGAAAGATTCCGTTGGGCTAATCATAATGAGCCTTAATTAACCCTTTACTTGCATTAAAATGCTGTAGAGAATAACTATGAAAAAGTAGGTGAAACAGGTACCTTGGAAAGGAAACAGGATGCACGCTAGAGAATCATGATCAAGCTTTACGCTATCGTACATCGGATTACAGCCGTAGGCCTCAGGTCCTTACTAGTTATGAAATCTTACTAGCTCTTCAGAAGGATTCAGAAATTACACTTCAAAAATTGATGTATGCCTAATCGTATAAACTTTCTTACTTGCTCGGCTGTTGCATCTTCTTGAAGGACACTGGACAAAAATGTCCCCTGCACAGCAGAGACTGTCTCTTCGGATTACACTTCCGTCACATTTGTCTCCCTGAGGGGTGTAAACTTTCTCTCTGTCCGACCGACAGCAGTACTCTCCATTGTAATACACGTTGGGGTGTGTTTCAGGACATGGGGTCGTTTCTGAGGATTAGGCAAAGGGTAACTTCGAAGATCAAAAATGCTAGGAGCAATAACTGCTCCAGTCAACTTGACATCTTAACTTTTATCTTGAATGGTATCATATTGTATGGTATGATATCATACTTATTATATTATAAGTGAGGCCTGTAGCGAAATTTAGCAATGGTGTTGGAATTTTATTTTTGTAATGTTTCATGTTTTTCTAGAACGGCAGTGTAGACGAAATTGACGCTATATGGGAAATTCAAACATCAATATTAAATGCAACCAGCCGATTTCTCGATTAAGGCACCATTGATTCTTTAAAGAGAATTTAATTTCAATAATTTCTAATCATTGAAAAGCAGTTTAACGTCAGTCGTTCTGAATTGTGCATATCGACAAACTTTGATTAATCTTCAGTAAATACTAAACCCATGCACGGTAATAACTCACCAAAATCCTCGCAATTTAAAAAGACATCTTCGTTATGTCCGCAATTGTGACTTGTTGAAAATGAGCATGAATTCCAATATCCATTATCACATGCAACATCATCCAGATTTATATCACGGTTTGACTGGATGCCCCACTTGCTGCCAGACGTCCAGCTTGTATAACCAAAGTATCCCATTTTACGACAAATAGCATTAGCAGAGTTGACTGTAAACGAATCATCACAAACAGTCCCCCCATTGCTAATCAGAAGTCCTTGAGTCCCAGCACCAACAGTGTTGCCAGAAGAATCGATCAGACTGAACTCTGCAATAGGCAAAAATTATGGTCAAAGATTGTGATCTTACATGCCGTATAGTTCCATCGTAAACTAAATATCACCACGTCTTTTATCACGTAGAGTCAAATTTACAAATAAGTGGCTTTTACAGTTATAGACTATAGTCTGCCTTCAGCTGAGCACCGCTTGTTTTGTAACTTTGACCACAGACTTACTTTATTCAAGTACTTTACCAAAATGTTATATGGCACTTCTTGACATTTTACAATTGATCGGTGAATTAGATTATAAGATGGGTGGAGGGTACTGACCATGAAAACCCTTGAATTTTTCCCATGATCAGTAGTATAAAAATTGACCAAGGCTAATGGCAGTCCGAGATTTTCCCTAAAGTCATTGTGCGAATGGACAATGGTAATCTAGTCTGCAAACAAATCCTAAAAAAGCTATCATTATCAATACCACAATTGTGCCATTATGCTTCCCTACATGGCCATAGCAAGTGAGGTGCGCCCAAACAAATTGCAGTGCAGGGGCCCACTGTTCAGCCCCCCTTACATGCCAATTAAAAACATTTCCAGGGGTAGCTCGTATAAAGCTGTGTTATTGGAGTTGAAACACAGGGAAATTTAATGTAACAGTGCTTAGTATATATGCTGCTTCTGCACTTTCAGATCTGGATTTTTGCCTTGGCGAACTCAGGGGAAATCCTTGCTGTGAGGCATGTAAAACAAGAAAGGTCAAAAACGTGAAATGTATCTAATCAGTGTCGGTACTTTAAAGATAAACGTCTTCGTTATGACTGCAATTGTCGGGAATTAAAAAGTTGATTTTAAAATCGTTTTTAATTTTAGACCTGTGGGCTGTGGACCAAATAACTCAAAAATACTTCATCAAATGATATTTAATGCAGTATTATGAATCACAAATTCTGTATAAATAAGTAGTATTCCAAATTGTATTCATTAACATGTTACCTACCTACGTCTTCACATTGAAGAAAAACGTCTTCGCCATGACCGCAATTGTGGCTGGTTGAAAATTTACATGAACTCCAGTATCCATTTTCACATGCAACATCATCCAGATGTATATCACGGTTTGACTGGATGCCCCACTTGCTGCCAGACGTCCAGCTTGTATAACCATAGTATCCCATTTTACGACAAATAGCATTAGCAGAGTTGACTGTAAACGAATCATCACAAACAGTCCCCCCATTGCTAATCAGAAGTCCTTGAGTCCCAGCACCAACAGTGTTGCCAGAAGAATCGATCAGTCTGAACTCTAAAAGAATTTCACTATTAACCACTTATTTGAAAATGATTAATTAAATTTCAAACTGATATCTAACAGTAATTACTATGGGATCTGGAGCTTTACTCAAACTCTTATAGCGATAAGCGCGATTTGATTTAGGCCGAAGGCGTAACCTTTCCTCTGGTTATGGAGCCAGCCTATCAATTATTATGATTTAACGTGTTTATGTGGTGTTTCTGTGGTGGTTTTCATATGGCTTTCGATTTAATATTGGCCAGTTTTGTATTGAAGAAACTGTACTCTGTAATGGTTCAATGATATTTATCTAGAAAAGACTGCAGTTTAGTTTTCAGCAACCTTCAATACAAAATTGGGTGAAAATTAGGTCGAAAATGGCAAATTTAACTTACCCACGTCGGTACAATGAAGAAAAACGTCTTCGCCATGACCGCAATTGTGGCTGTTTGAAAATTTACATGAACTCCAGTATCCATTTTCACATGCAACATCATCCAGATTTATATCATTGTTTGACTGGATGCCCCACTTGCTGCCAGACGTCCAGCTTGTATAACCAAAGTATCCCATTTTACGACAAATAGCATTAGCAGAGTTGACTGTAAAGGAATCATCACAAACAGTCCCCCCATTGCTAATCAGAAGTCCTTGAGTCCCAGCACCAACAGTGTTGCCAGAAGAATCGATCAGACTAAACTCTGTAAGAATTTAACTATTAGATATTCGAAAAAATTACAAATAAAACTGATACCTAACAGATATGAACTATGGAATTTGGGGCTACTACTCTTATTCTTAGCGATTTGATTAAGGCCGTAGGCGCATTTTTGTTTTTGAGCCGACCTTCCAATAATTAAAATTTTGCGTCCTTATGACTTATGTCGAACCGAAGTTTGTGTTTCATATGGTTTCCGGATCAATTTTGGCAACTTTTTATTCAAGATTGCTGAAAAGTGTCCTAAAAACCATCCAGCTCGGTTGTTGAATGCAAATAAATTGGTTTTATCCACGAAGAAAATGTCGGGAATTAACAAAATGATTGTAAAATCGTGCTACATTTTATAGACTGTGACCCAATGGTTGACAAAATAGGGTGTTATAATCTTATCATATGATATTGTATGCAGTACATAATAAATTATTTACCGCGTGATGGTGTTATACCGGTTGAGTAAAACGTGTTACTTCACACTTACTCGTTACGTGACTAGCTATTTCAAATTCTGTATAACTGAAGAACTAAGTCGTACTTGTATTCTAAATTATATTCAACATGTACATGATACCTACCTACATCTTCACATTGAAGAAAAACGTCTTCGCCATGACCGCAATTGTGCCTGGTTGAAAATTTACATGAACTCCAGTATCCATTTTCACATGCAACATCATCCAGATTTATATCACGGTTTGACTGGATGCCCCACTTGCTGCCAGACGTCCAGCTTGTATAACCATAGTATCCCATTTTACGACAAATAGCATTAGCAGAGTTGGCTGTAAAAGAATCATCACAAACAGTCCCCCCATTGCTAATCAGAAGTCCTTGAGTCCCAGCACCAACATTATTGCCAGAAGAATCGATCAGGCTGAACTCTACAAGAATTTCACTATTAGACATGTGAAAAGTATATTATGGGAAACGAGGAACGAGGGAGGAGGGAGGAATATCTAAATCTAATGGCCTTTCGGTGCAAAAAACCATGATAAGCCGGGCACATTTTTACTTCAAACTCAAAAATTTACCTGGACACGTGATATACTCTTTCAGAGATGTAAACCAGCCATATCGGTAAGACATAGAATTGGAGCTTACGAGAAAGCACTCTCGGTGTGCCCAGTGTTCGGGACTGACCATAGCAGCCAGGCAGTCCTCGTGTTCACCACACCAATGCTGACAAGCTTCAAGACTGACCAAGGTTCTTTGCTTTATGAGATTGTCGTAAATCCCGCTGTTGTCTGAGTAGCTACCGAAGTGGTAACATCGGGCTCCATCTAGGATTATATTTAGAATTGAAATTTAGCCCACCATTTCGGTATTTAATAGTTTGATGAAACGGCAAAAAATTGTTACTAAGCCGTATATATTGACAAAACTTCGTTATAAAAGAAACAAGAAAAATATAAAAGAAACAAAAAATCAAGTTACATGTGTCTTGAATCCCTAGCGCAATCAATGAGAAAAATAGATATTTCCACCGGCCAATCTCCATTCGTTCCACCTTAAATCTTCTTTAAGTCTTCTTTAAGTTTAGTCTTCTTTTCGTTCCTTCTAATCACGATTTACAAGATTAACTAAGTGAACTTCTTTCACACAATGTTATGTTAACTTATTAAATTGAAGTAAGTGCAAAATATCATTATCAAGTCTATATTCCGTTGCCAATCCGCCACAATTGTTGATGATTGAAGATTTTAAACTAGTGCAAATTTGTGTATCATTGACATTACAGTAGAGCTAATATGTTGCAATTTGAAAGAATATATGCTCGTTTGGGCCATTAATATAGCAACAAACTATGACATATAAGCACATATTACGGCAATGATTTGAAAATATTTGTGGAATACACTTACAGTAAATCAGTATACAGTAAAAAAAATACAGTAAAATCTCGACATACTGGACCTTGTCCCTTTCCCCCGAATTTTTTTCAATATTTTCACGAGCATTCGGAAATATTTGTCTGCCGTCTTCTTACGGGCGGCGGGCCACATGTCACAGATTAACAGATAACGACACCTACTGTTTGCTATACTGCCTTATTAACGATACGCAAGATTGCGAGATGCTTGACACAAGTGCAGCACCTGATAATTTATCACTATCAGGATGATGTGATCGCAGACATAATTAATGGATCGATATCCACTTATAGAGACTAGGACATGACAATTGGATCTTGGTCTCCTAATAGCCTATGATAACGGCATTCGCGGGATGCTCAATATCTGTTTATCATATGACCTCGTGACACAGTCTTAACATGGAAGCTGTCATGAGCTGAAACACATTACACAAGGGCGCTTATTATATATGAACGTAACCACGGCATAGAGTTCATGCAATGAAACGATCGGCCTTGAGATCCCCAGCTTAAGATGAAATTAAGAATAAGAAAGTTTGGATCCATTCTTACAATTTCAAATTCTAGAGCCAATTTGATCAGGATGCTGTGTACATATACTTATAGCTCTCAATAACATAAGCGGCCATTTTTTGGTCAAAATTAAGCCATATTTGGGTCAAAATTTCACTCAAATTTGACTGAAATTCGATTCACCGGGTACCTCAATGTACCGGGCCTCAACCCTTTTCCCCGACTGGCCCGGTAAGAGATTTTGCTCTACTAAATTTCTTAAATTTGATTTAACAGTGTCAGTAGCACGAAATCTTCCCTTCATGTTTTGAAATTGTAGATCTCGACATTTAAAGTCACAGGAATTATAGTCGCAAAAAAACAAAATAAAATTTGCAAATGGCCAGAATTATAGCAATTACCTGTACCAATACCACCATACACTTGATAAGAATTCAAAGCACCTCCCCTCGGCTCCTCTTGTTATCATCGGTGAGATTTTATGAGTCCCTAAGTTGATTAACGATATATAGTGGCCCATCTTAATTCGATAACCGCTAATCGTCAAATCGAGTAGTCGGTTTAAGTTGGCCTTGGTTCAACTTCAAGTTTAATTACAAAATGGCCTTTGGCAAGTGCTCAGATAAGATATTGACTCAAACCGAAATCAAAATGAAAATATTTAAAATATACATTGCAAATGGACGGTCAATGTTCTTTATAACCATCTTACCTTCTGAATGATGCATAGCAGAGGCCACGAATTCCGACCGGTAAATATCTAACTCTATCCTCTGTGGTCCCTCCATCCTTCGCATGATCCAAGTCCATCTCACCTCCTTCCTCCTCCTTACTCCTGCTCCCCTTCCATGATTGTCCCCTGTCCCTCCCTTCACCAACATCCAACCTTCGGACGGTTAATAAATTAAAGAAAATAAGTGATCCATTTTCATATGCCAAAATGGTTAGCGATTGCATGAAAATAAATATAAATACATCGAGTTAGACTACCCTATGCCATCTTATTGTACCTTGTCTTATAGTTATAAGTGACTTATAAGTAACGATAATCGTAGTGATAATCTTACTTTTTATATTTCTAATATTATTATAACTATAAAAAGCAAGATTATCACTATGATTATCGTTACTTTAGTGGCCCATATTTGGTCGGCCCTAAAAGTATAAGTATAAATATTTTCCGGGCTATTCGGGTTGCTCTCTCTCCCGTCTCCCCAATACCGGCAATAAGCAAATAATTTATTTTTGAAATTTCTAAACTTTACCCGGGTACACCTCTCGTTGAAGCTGGAGGTCATTGCGCCCATAACTTATTAATATTTAGAGTATCACCATCACTTTCAGGCCATGGCGTTCAATTAGGATTGCTTGGATTTCTGACAGATTTTCAACTTGACTTTAGCTTCCAAATTCAATAAATTGATGTTATCGAATAATTTTCCAAAAACCAATAAATTGGTTGCTCCCTTTGACCGGGGAGAGTCTCTTGGCTGTTCCCTATTAAAATAAAGTGATATTCCGATTAAGCCCGGGGTAGCAATTAACGTTAACTCCGTCAACTTTCTCTCGGTCGCTTGCTTTTGAGTTTTTATGGCTACGCGTAGGTAGATTTTTTACCTCACCACTTTGCACTCTTTGTCTCTTTAAT
>JH152866.1:137650-153391 GCA_000226015.1 Mnemiopsis leidyi | reverse complement strand
TGGTAAACATATTGCCAAGCGCAAATGAGGACACTAAACGGCAGTCGACGCTACAAAGCCTTAGTGAAACTAAAGGTACAAATGCATCCAGACTAAATGGCGGCAACTTTGCGTCAAATGCAAAAACTCTGTTAAATGACAGCGCCAGAGGCTGCCGCTTCGTGGCAGCAGGGCTAGGCAACGTTTAGCAACACCCGTTTTAATTTTGCGTTAACCTCTCACAGTTATATATTTACCTAACCATGGATGCTTACACCGCGCGCAGCGGCTGCTGCGCTCTGGTGGCGCGCGCGATGCGCGCGAAAGAACTCTGGTTAGAACAAGGGAAATACGTCTTTAGCAAACACGTATGGGCTATATTGGTTTAGCAAACATCAGGTTCGACATCTTCTGGGCCATTGACGAGATTATATCCGCAAACGAGTCGGGTATAACACTTCGACAACTGTTGTCAGACGTTGTTTGACCTGCTGCCGCGAAGCGCGCGGCGCGGCAGCGAAGCTGCCACCCCGAAATGAAAATCGGCCGAAATGAAAATGGGCCGCAACGCAAGGCAATTAACAATTGGGCCATTGAAAACATCATTTCCAAGGTTTTGCTTGTTTTTTGTGCATTGTCGCGGTGATACCCGACTCACGCAGCTAAAGCTGAACGTTTCGTTAAAAAGTTAAACGGATATAATCTCGTCAATTTGTGCAAACATTGTCGCGGTCATTCCCGACTCACGCAGCTAAAGCTGAACGTTTCGTTAGAACGGTAAACGGATATCATCTCGTCAATGCAAACATATATCGGTCAAGGAGGTTTACATTTGGAAAAAATTTGTCTCACGTTTTCAAAAAATTTTTCTAAAAACTTGCTGTTAAATTAAACAAAACACTATTAAATTTAACTGCCCACAACATGGAACAACTAAGCATTCAATAAAGGTTTAAAATGTTCAGTGAGGTTCAGATTTTCAGTAGTAGTATCGGTTGCCTTTCGAAACATTGGAGAGTATGGGTTTTCCAAATTCCCTGGTAGCTCGTAGCTAGCCGCAACCTTTAGTAATCTTCGAGGAAGAGAGTTACTGGGCACTCATTCGAATTATTGGGAAGAGCAGCTAACACACACTATGGCGTATGTCTCGAACATCTTCACCCTGACGAGACTTACCAGTTCTCCATTTAGTGTCAGGAACTGGTGCTCATTCACAACTATTACATGCATACCCCTAAAGCAACGAAAACGCTTATACTGCTGCCTCTCCTACCACGAATCAATGCAAAAATCTATATGGCATTTCTCAGAGCCAAAGGGTGATGACTCGAAGCTGCCCTCTTGTCGAAAAACAAGTTTGTTTCCTTGTTAGTTAGAGTATCACTCTTGTTTGGAAGATTTCCCTACCCACATTTTCAGAGTCCAGAGACTATTGTTGACATGACTGCCCCCGAATGCCTAACAATCTGTTTGTTTTCTCATGAAGTAAACTCAATACTATCTTAATCTCTTAAATAACGAACTATCTCGTAATGCATAGTCCTTAGCACTTACGGAGCCTGGCTTGTAAGCTTCACCGTCTGCTTTGAAAACTTTCTGATAAAATGATTTTACATTCTAGAGGTATTACTATATATCAGTAGTCAATGACTAAACACGGTTATTTGACATAAATGACAAGATGGCGACTGGACTTGGGACCAGTCCACAGTACATTACATTAATGCCCTCTGAATACCATCCGCTAGCTCAATAAATGTATTTAATTTGTAGTGCTGAAATAGTGTTGAAATAGTTTAAAACTATAATGGTAATTGGTATCACTAAGGTAATACCACTCCAGTGGTATTACTACGATGTAATAACTATATTAATTTTACTGAAAAATTAGCAACTGAATACAACTGCAGTTGAATAAAAACAGTTATGGGCTTCGGTCTGGCAAATTTTTTTGCCTTCGATTTCTTCGAGCTCACCAAGTCTGTGGGGGAGAGTTTAACCTGGTGAAAGTTAATGAAAACCAGTTTGGTTCACCGTTCAATCGCTAGATTTTGGCTTCACCCCATGTTGAGCATTTAAGGGTTATCTTCAGATCTTGACTTTTTAACACCCCCCTCCCCCCTCCTTCATCATTCATCATCATTACAAAGTCGGAACCCCCCCCCCCCTACTTCATGTCAAAAACTTTATTTTTGGCCTTTTAATTTGCAGTCATTTTTGAAATTATTCATACTATGTTAGTGAAAACACAGTATTTCACCAGATTTCTGAATCTGAATTTTTACTTCTGACATTCCTTCTGATTTTCTAAAATTTTGATAAAAATTTTCAAGAGAAATAAAAAAAAACCTATAAATCCTAAAAATTTTTGAAGACATTATCATTGGCCAAACCCCCCAATCATCATCATTTGGAAACCCCCCTCCCCCCTAGGTGATGACGTCATATGTGACAGCAATCCCTGGTGGCAGAACTTCAAAATTGATTTAATTAACTACGGCTTAAGTCAATTAATGATTACTCTAAGTACCAATATTTTCCATTGTGAACGCGAAAAACTTCAGAACTTTGTTATAACAACCCAGGAAAATTTATGCAACAACTTGGTTTGATCCACCAACCTCCTGTTCATGTTCATAGTAGCACTCCTTAACCATTTGGCTATCCACGCCATGTGTCGGCAAGGAATTATTTAGTATTAGTATGTGCACAGCTTCAGGCTTGTACTACAGTTCTATCTGGCAATAGTGAACTTTGTGACTCAAGTTTTAATTACTGGGATCAAAAGGCACTACCATAGGCTAGGCATGTCCTCCCTAAACCCCTGAAGTTCTGTTACCGGGCTGAGCAATCACAATATAAAATATCTCTATTCAATAGCACAACTACAGTCCCCTGTTGCACACCACAATTAACCTGTAAGGCGTATGTGTGCACATCGGTTTAATTAATGGGGCATTAACCCAGGGTTTGAAAAGGCGTGCATTTTGAGTGGTTACAAGATACAACTTTACGCACATATCATCACGGCAGGTTTTAGCAGCTTTCTTTTGCCACAATTTGGAAGGAAAATCGACGGGCTTGGGTTGGCTAAAATCTTATTCAAACTGTAAGGGCGACTAATTCTCACACATTAGAGGTTACCGGGACATTTTGATGAGATCCTAGTTCAGTGATCTTTCTTCTGTTAAGGCCAAATACGGCGCTAGCTCCTCTACGCTACTTCGGTGATCACGCACGTGTAAAGTTGTACCTTGTAAGCACTCCAAATGCATGGCTTTTAAAACCCTGCGTTAAACCCCTGTTAATTAAGCTGATGTGCACACATATCGATAAAGTAAATCACTAATCAGTAATCTGTGATTGCTGAACCGGTGTGGCTTATGTGTGCACTCAGGTCGTAGTTGGGGCAGGTTGCATCACCAATAGAGAATGTGAGCAAGCTGGCCGCTTGTCTGGAGGCTAAACTGTTTAAACAAGTTGTGTTATGCTTGCTGGCTTGCGCAAATTTACTCAACAACAGGCACTGCAGTTAACAGCTTGGGCGTTATGGCTAGACTGTTGATGTGTGAGTAATCACGACTAAGGCAAGAATGTAAGAATGATATTTGTGTCCTCTCAACTCAAAAACAAACTCACCTGCAGGCTGCACCGGTCTGCAAGGCACTGAACGATGCACACACTGCTTTGCGATATCTTTTGAACACTGTGTGGTGTGTGCATCTCATGCCTGTGTGCCCCATGCCCATTAATATGAACAATAATATGTAATATTATTTGTCTGTAAAATGCTATTTATTATAAAATTTAACTTAATTAAAAAATGTTGCTTTATTTATATCTTTAGCAGTTGGTCGCTATGGCAGAAGAACAAATGGATATGTCGCTGGACGACATAATAAAAGCCAAGCCAAGCATGGTAAGTTTAATTTATTGAAATGCAATTATTAAGGATTGATACTAAAATTAGGTTGCATTCTTTATGAAATACTTTAAAATTTGCAATATAACAGCAATAGTAACATAATACATGGTAATAAAGTATTAATAAGGATACTCCTGATTGAAAATGGTAAACCAAGCACAGTAGAATAAAGAAAGTGAAGGCAGGCATTTAAGATGTATAGACTCTTAACCCACTTTGAATAATAGGAGAAGAGGCCGAGAGCTCGTAGTAAGGCAGGCTGGTTTAGTGGTATAGGCAGGTTTAGGAGGGGGCAATCCTGCCAGGATCAGGTCTGATCTGATTCTTCAAGACTAGGTAAGTTTGCAACATTTAGGTCATGTTCTTCTTTGGAGTTTCCACCGACAGATATATTATCTAAGTAACTTGCAAAGGTCCCTTCTAAACCCTCTTTATCACCTATCTGGTCTACCACTTGCTGGAAAGCTGCTACTCCATTCTTGACTCCAAACGGGATGACGTTGAATTCTAAAAACTTGCCTGGGGCCTCAAAAGCTGTAAAAGGCTTCTCACTCTCTCTTATTGGGACTTGGTAGTAGGCAGATTTTAAGTCAAAAGTGCTGAAGTAGCGGAATTTAGCAACTTTATTTACTACCATCTCTATACTGAGGAGTGGGTAGGCGTCTAGAAGGGTGGACTTGTTTATAGTTCTTGAGTAGTCAACAACCATTAGAGGGCGAGAGTTAGGCTTATCTAGACCAGTGACGAGAACCTGGGCTCTCCAGGGGCTCTTGCTAGGTCTGACAATATCATTCTCGAGAAGATCGTTTACAGTTTTTCTTATGAACTGTAGTTAAGGCTCAGAGTATTTTCTAGAACTGTATGCAATTGGGCGAATGTCACTAGAGGCGTTTGTGAAAAGATATGGGGGATCAACAAGTGCTCTAGTCAAAGAACAAACAGTCGCTAGGCTCATGAGCTTTATTGAGGGTTTGTTGCCACCAAAACTGAGGACTAGGCTATTATGCTCCTTCAAAAGATCCTGACCCATGATTATATCACAACATAAATTATCCATCACCATGAGACGTACGGTGTCGAGGGAATGTTCCTTTAACTGAATTTTCACATAGCATGCACCTAATGTTCTACAGGTGTGATTTTCCGAGGCCAGGGTAATGTTACTATAGCATCCAATCAAATCAACTTGTAACTTGTCCACATAATACTTATGAAACTTTCTGAACTCCCCGTTTCAAAGAGTAAATTAGCATTATGACTGTTATTTACCTTGACATTAACAATAGCGTGAGATAGCGAGGTAGGATAAGTAGCTGCTAGATAAGAAGTTTGCTGGAGATCCGTAGCAGGATCCGCATCAGTAATACCACCAACCTTCAGCCAGAAGATGACAGTTGTTTTACCTATTGAAATATTGCAGAACAGTGTCTAATTTGTTATAGAAAAGATGCTAACGTACATTATAATCCTATTTATTACGAAAATTCCTGTCAATAGAACGTTGAACTTGTTAACATGCTCGACCTAATTAAGCCAGCAACTAGAACCAGTTAGTGACGTAGTAGATACCTCAGAATTAAACGACATATAAGAACCTCCAAGATATGATCTAAGAACTTCTGGTATCCTGGATCAATATTACTATAGTGTCTTCGTTCAAATCAGATCTTCTCGATTGTATTGGAGAATGACTTATTTCTTTCAGAATTATTCAGAATGTTTTAAATAGAATGTAAACTAAAGGCAGGCACTTGCTGTCAACTACAAAACGAAAAGTGTAGCTCTGGGGAAATGTCTTAGGAGCGACAGAGAGGGTTCCATCTGCGATCCAGTTGTTGTACTCCGCCAAGGTGGCTAGATTCCGGGGGGTCAAGAAGGACTCCGTAGTAGGGAGATTCTGATTGACTTCAGGCGGTGATTCAGCAAGGACTTCAGAGATGAGATTCTGGGTCACAGAGAGAGAGGTTGCGCAGCTGCTTTCCTCTTGAGGCTGGATAGGACTTCAAGTTGTTCAGCTGCCACTCCATCTCCCATAAGGACACTTGATGTGAGGGTTATTCTTTTCCGGCAATGCCAAGCAGAGTAAATTGGGGTATCTCAAGGTTTTTTCTGTGTGTAGATGTGTCGATCAGAGTCGAATAGCTCATTGAGATCCTCTGCGTACATCCTCTGCGTGACAAAGATTAGGTAACAGCGTTGTCAATTTGTTAGCTATCTGTTGTTTAGACCTTTAGTGCATCTCTTTAGTAGCAAAACAAACATGGTGTAAATTTTTCTTCACAAGCTGGCAGCCAATGAAAAAGAACTTCACACAACTTACCGTTACATTACCGACTACTATAAACTGAAAAATGTACTTTTCGAATAAGACGTCAAGAAAACGGGATACGATTAGGGCAGCATAGTATTCATGTATCTCAACCTCATTGCATACGGCTTAATTATTTTTTGTTTAACGAAATTTGTAGGTGGTAAAAAAATCTATATTATAATTTATTATTTAGTTATAAGAGTTATTTACGCTATTTATTGCCCAACCTTATTCTGCGTTACACTTAGCAGTTATTATCACCTGAATAAACCCAGGTAAAGCGAGGTGGAAACAAGAGTCGAGGAGGAAGAGGAAGCAGCAGTGGGAGGGGGCGCGGTAACTCTTCTCGCGGCAGACGGAACAACCCTTACAGCAGATCCAGAGTAAGTCTTCTACACAAGTCCGAGGGTATCCAAGGACACACTGTTGGAAACAGTTCCGCATTTCTAGAAGAGCGGTTAAGTCTCAAATCCATAATTTCATGTAGCCGAAACCTCGATCCTAAATTATTCTAAATTGTGTTTTGACCAATTATTCTAAATTGTGTTTTTCCAAATTTCTTAACAACATATGATATTGCGTGACAAGTCTGTCTCCTGAAATAGATAAGTATTTTTTGGAAGTATGTACCTTCAAGAAAATTGAGTCTTCCGATTTCTGAACTGTTATCGAGGTTTTTTATCAAGGAACTTTTATTTCAGTATACATCTGCATTATTGATATAAAGAGTTTAGTAGTTTACACTACACACTGTATTAAACACACTGTTTTAAGTCTACACTCTACACATATTGCAATGATATAGCTTTACTTGCTGTACTGGGCTTGCATATCTGTCTATGCTCCTATATTCATGATATTAAGCTAGTTTATTTTACCATTCACAGACAAAATTTGTCCTTTTTTACGAAGTTTGTAGTTTAACTTTGCATAACACCCCAGCCAACTTTTTAGAGTGCATCTGACGACCAAGTGATGAGCTGATAGATTTAAAATAAACTGCAACACATATGTAATTACAATTTACCAAATACTTGCAGGATACCCCCAGTGTGATTACACATATGTAATTACAATTTACAAAATACTAGCAGGATACCCCCAGTGTAATTACACATATGTAATTACAATTTACAAAATACTTGCAGGATACCCCAAGTGGACGTTGGACGCATGACAAGTTCGAGGGTGGCAGATCATCTCTTGGCGGTGGTGGTGGCGGTGGCGGCGGCGGCCGGGGCATAGCTAAACTACTCATCAGTAATCTAGAATACAGTGTCAACGACCAAGATATCAGAGTCAGTATCATTCAGAAATGTGAATTGTTTTATATGCATAGATGTTTTAAATCGTTCGCGGTTTGCCTTCTTTGTATGATTGCCTCAGCAAGAGGGTAAAGATATCGAATAAAAAACATCAGCGAACCCGTGCATTGTTTATATTTTACCCATTTTCGGACAAAGCAAGATAAAATGTAAATGTCGCTACAACCTGCAGGAATTGTTCGCAGAGTTTGGTCCTATAAGGAGCTACTCAGTGCACTACGACAGATCCGGCCGATCTCTCGGTACGGCCGATGTAACCTACATAAACAAGTCTGACGCAGCCAGAGCCCTTAAAACCTATAACAACGTCCCCCTTGATGGTAAACCAATGATCATTGAGCTAGTCACGGATGAACCTTCGTCTATCGGCGGAAGCAGAAACTTCGGGGGGAACAGAAATAACAGTAATAATAGGTATGTTTTCTGGCATGTGGTCTTGGCTATTTTCTTAAGTGTCTGACAATCGGGCGTTATTTGTTGCGGAGATACATGTTAAATTGTCAGACCTTCATGCAGTTTTCCTTTTTTTGTAAGGCTATTGCTAGTTTTGCGCGTTTGTTGACGATGAAAATTAAAGTCGTTGCGCATTTAAAAAGCACAGTAGTTAACTCTAGTTAAATGTAGTGTCACCCGTATAAGCTTTGATTGCCGCGACTTTTCGTTCATTAAAATGGACCTAATCGTGACTTCGTTCAGCTTTCTAATCAATGTGTCTATAAATAAACGACTATGTCTATTTAATCGCATCGTCTGATTAGCAAACTATTTCAGAAGTAGAGGAGGGTCCGGCAACAGAGGTCGTGGTGGATCCAGAAGGGGCTCGGGCGGCAGAGGCGGACGCGGCGGCGGCCGCGAACAGAAAAAGCCCATGACAGCAGAGGAACTTGACAAGCAGTTGGACGATTACAAGAGCAGTAAAGCTTAGTTGACTTACCCGAATTCCCCTCGATTGACGTTCTTCTGTTTACCACAAACTATAATTGCAGATTCCGCTTATTGTAATTGTTATATGACTATCGAAAATTCAGCTGCCCTTTTGCTGCTGAACATGAAATGGTACGATGCTGAGTTGCTAATACTACGGATTGTTTAATTTTTATCAGGGTTCAAATCGACTGGTACTGTTCTTTTTAATGACTGGTATTTTCGCCAAACATTTAACACGTTGTATGAATAAGTTGTCTTGTTCCTGATCAGTTGTTTCTCGATCGATATGTACATAAGGAAATGGTTCTTTGTTGAGGTCAAATATTTGCAATATTTATATCCCATATCCCATTCCTTCTCTATTAGTGCGAGAAAAACAGTTTATTTTACATGAGAGTTTCTTATTTGTTAACACAAATTTAATTATATATGCTGGTCAAATATAGTTCATTTATTCAGTAAACGGAAGTCGTTAAAATAAGGGTTTGCCCTTTTCGAATACTTAAATACTCGTCACTGACGACCGTCTTAGACCAGATCCAGGATCAGCAGTAGAAGGAGGACATATTGTATCCTGTGAGTCCGAACATTGTGTCTTTAAGTAGTCTCGTACACATCAATCCATCACTCGTCACTTTTGGCTTCTTTAAGTTGATACGCTGACTGGTTCTTCTTGAGAGACATACACTTCCGCGACTCATACTGCTTGCTAAACGCTCCCACTATAATCGTCAGCGGAAGAGCTAGGAAAACCATGCTAACGTACACAAATACTGTCCCAAACAGCTTTCCTTGAGTTGAAAACTGAGAAAAAAGCCATTACTCATTAGATCGAACTTTTTACAGATGCTTTTTCTGTAATACTTCAGAGATGTCATTCGAAACTGAATAGTGTTAAAGTACTTAAAGTGTTTAAGTAGTGTTAAAGTACTTATAATATAAGTTGTTGACTGTAGACCTGCCAAAAAGGCTAGCCTATTTATTTAACTTACTGGTGCGATGTCACCGTAGCCAACTGTACTCATTGTCACCACTGCCCACCACAGTCCATCTACACCTGAGTTAAGGAGTTTTTTTATATGTTTTGATTTGCTTAGGGGCCGTCGATATTGAGAATCGCTCGGTTAGGTCAATATGGGCTTGCTATTGATATTGAGAATTGATGCATTATGGCCCTTTGAAAGAGCTCAATTATACGCTTATGCACTATGATGTTAATCTAGTAACCTGATTGGACTTGATCATTAGACGTTTCCTCCAAGTAGTAGAAACTGCAGCCAGCCACCAGAATACACATGCTCCACACAATGACCAACATACTCAACTCACTAACACTCTGAGCCAGCACTGTAGCTATCAGCAACAGCCTCTTGTTTTTCTTGATCAGTTTCAGTACTCTGGCTATCCTGGCGATCCTCAAGACTTTGAGGGACTTAAACTTGGTTACGTCTACAAAAAGTTCGAGGTAGTAAGGACCGACAGTGAAGATATCTAGCCAGGTGGCGGGGTGCTTGACGAAATCTAACTTGTCATAGGTCACCACAAAACGGAGCAGCACGTCAAAGGTGAAGTAGATCACGGTGATAGACTCCATAGTGAAGCAAACTTTGGACACAACCGAACTTTTATCCTCCAATATCGTTACCACGTTGGGGTCCGTTTCAAAGAGCATGAGGACGATGGAGAGGAATATGCAGCCCAGGTCGACCCAGCCGTAAAGGAGTCCAAAGAAACTTGCACTTGGGTTTTGGAGGATTTGATTGGTTTTCTGTCGTAATCTCCCGAGTTTTGTCTTAGCTTCCACTTCCACGTTCTCTTCTTGTTCTTGTGCTTTCTCTTGCTCAAATACTGACATCATCCGGAAAAATGCTACTGATTCCTGAACAGAAAGGTCTGTCAAACTCTTGAATTCGCAAAACGTAAAATTTTCTTATGAAGTCGTAGAGTAAAGTTTTTTTGAAAATTTCATTAATTATGTTAATGAACATCTCAATTTATATATTCACCTGAAACATCTCGTTGGGAATGGTGGCTGGTTGGTAAAGCTTGCCATATAGATAAAAGTCGAAAATACTCTCGAAAGCTTCTGGATTGCTGTCGAAAAAGTAGTCCCCATAGTGGGGATCGAAATAAGTGTCCAAATCAGATGAGCCGAGTAGCGTCTGGGGGTATCTGAGCAACATTTATTAAGTGATATGAGGAATTGGTAACACTATAAACGGGGGTATCTGAGCAACATTTATTAAGTAAAACAAATTTTAATATTAACACTGCAATCAATAATATAATATAATTCTTCCCCAGTCTCAATACATAAAAAAAGTTATGAGTTATTGGTAACACTATAAATAGGTGAGCAGTATTTCTCAGTTCGGGGAAAATGTTTATCCTGATTCCTGCTCTATTAATATTATAAACCATAAACATTACCAAATTATAAGGTTTTGACATTTTATGCCATTTTTAAAAATCCAGTTTACCTCTCCAAATAATCTCGGTATATCTGAAACTTCTTGCCGGACACGTTTATTAGTATCTTCTGTCCAGCATGCGGACCTCCTGCTGCCGTAGCATCCATTGGGGATATCATCTGTCCATTGTTGGAACTGGGACTATCTGAAATTGGAAATGGGTATATAATTTGTCCATTGTTGGAACTGGGACTATCTGAAATTGGAAATGGGGATATCATCTGTCCATTGTTAGAACTGGGACTATCTGAAATTGGAAATGGGGATATAGTCTGTCCATTGTTGGAACTGGGACTATCTGAAATTGGAATTGGGGATTTCATCTGTCCATTTTTAGAACTTGGACTATCTGAAATTGGAATTGGGGATTTCATCTGTCCATTGTTGGGAATATGATATGGGACCACAACAATAACGGACGTGGCAAATTTTGATTTCACGAAATCGACGTCAAGGTTATAAAAGTCTCCATGTTCGGAATCAGGCATGGCTTTTCAAGTATATTTATAGATTTTCCTTACCGTTATGATCAATGAATTTGGACATGTTGCTGGATCTATGTTCTTTTAATGATAACTTATAGTGACGTTTGATTCCCGATCCCTATCAGACTTTGAAAAATTATGATTTATGATTTGAGACCAACTTGCCAAAAGAAAGACCGACACGTATACATCCGACAAATACAAAGTAATGTTGATGCAATTTTGAAATCTTTCCGATGACGGTGACGGGTTATGCAAACTGAGATAACGATTACCAATAGTAGGTATCTAAGTTTAGAGTAGGTATCTAAGTATAGAGTTCCGTGTGGCTGCGCTGACTATTGAGCATCCCGGTTGTTCCTGTAGCCAAGTTGACGTTCCTCTCCTCTTGTTGGTAGATAAATATCGTGCTTATAATGTCCGATATTTATCCGTATTGTTCTATTTCAGGGTATCTGGGAACTTCACGAAGTATAAGTGGGCAGCGCTCAATAATACATGTATAAGTAAAACAATTAGTACAACTTTAACCAGCAGCAGATAAGTGTATGACGAGAGTTTCTAAGGAACTAAATTTCGTTTAGAGATAATTTAAGTTCGGGTTCATGAGACAAAAGTCTTGATGCTGACCAAGCCGCAAGCTCATTTGACTCATGACTTAAGTGATCCACGCGTAAATTGGCATGGGGATGCAGTGAATACTCCCAGTCATTCAAACTATCATCATGAGCGTCGATTAGTGAACCAGTTCAGTTAAGTCTTGATACGGACTATGAATGTAGAACTATTAGATATTCAACCCAATTAGATATCAAAGGTCATTTTTCTTGCTCATGGGGTCTCTACACACAACCGTACTGAGATTATCTTAATCTATTAAAATTTATCTCCACGTAACTGTACTTCTACGGACGTTGGTAATGATAACAAAAGAAAAATTACCAAAATTTCCTTCACTCAGAGTGAGGAACCTCAGGACAGAGTCTCTCAGATGTCTGTTCCTGGCATGTAAAGCTCTCCCTAGCCGTTCTCTTCTTGACTTACGGGGCTGAATGTGAATGGTGTACATGCAGGGGTTATCGTAGATCTCGCTTCTTGTTCCCTTTCTGAAGGTCCGTTCGGGAGGGGATGTCCTTGAGAGGGACCTCCTTGAAGGCAATTGAAACAAGCTGTGCACATGATAGGAGGCCATGTTGAATCTTGTAGTGGTTTAGTTGCTCAGGATTATTATAAAACAAAAACTTGAAGAGCTTCATATTATGTCTGGAATAAATGTTAAATGATTGAAACTGGATGGAAAAGGCAGCTGTATTATAGTGGTCAGCAACACTTCGGTTTACATTCACATCAAAATACTTATATCTAAAGATCTCTACATGAATCTGCATTATCACTCCTCAAGTCGCACCTCAGCTTCATTTGTTGATTGTCATGCTCACAAAACATTGTGTTTCTCAAAACAAGCTGTAGTATAGTATCTATAAATTTGTTAACTGCTAAAAGAACTGTTACTAATTTGAATCTCTAATTAAATTTATCATCAAGCCTTGCATATACTTGAACCTAGTTTGTCGAGATTTTACTTGTCAGTATAGCTCTGAAAGTGCAGATATATATATATATATATATATATATGCTACTTTCTAGGACGGTTTAAAAATCAACTTACGGGCAGCTAATCGGAAAAGGAAAACACACAAACTGGAAAATCTAAGTTCCACGTCGCTATTATAGATATAAAATGTCTAAGAGGTTTTGTGACACAGCACAGGATGCAGCTACAACACAGGCTGAACGACGACTAGGACATAGCATAGTGCTCTATTTTGTGACTGTTTATAGAATTATTGGACACGTGACAAATGATTCCACTTCTTACTCTAGCTCTTAGTACTCAAAATAGATGGGATATGACGTCAGTTTAACCTTTGGTTCAACAACAATTAAAGTTGTTCGTCTGACTTATCACTTATATAATAAGTGTCGACGGCCAATGATAGTGTTCACGATTATTGGCCGTTAAGAAACAAGATGTGCACCTTGAGGTTGGTTAGAAGCAAATAAAAATTTGATAATTTGAATAAACTGACTGGTTTAGTTAGTTCCTACTGATTATCAAAGCTTTAGTAGCTGTCAACCTAATTCTACGTTCTAATTTCTTTTCTGGTATTAAAAGTTCAAAAATTCATATCTTTAGTTTTAGTTAAAATTAAAGAAATGAATAAGCTATGCGAAACATGCACTAATTTGCACCAAGTAACATGCACCAACTAACTACAACCAATACTATTATCGTATCACAAAAACGAATGAACTATCGATTATTAAATTATTTCGTCATTTATCATTCTCACATCCTCAGATTACTGTCGGTTGCAGCATTGTCCACAACTTAATTCAGTCTTTATCGTAGTTTAACTTTAACTATAAGTATAAGCCTTACCGCCACAAGCCTTACCGCCATCAGATCTAGCTCTAGAGGTAGCACCCTTAGTTGGAAGAGCAGTGAAGTATGTCGTGTTGCTGTTGGAGCTATATGGTCCTGCCTGTACATCTTATCTCTACAGATGGTAGATCTGCTCCAACAAGTACAACAACTGTAACGCTCTAAAGATGTGCAATGTATAAAATAATAAAGTACAAGGGTGTGTCCTAAATTGAGCCCGATCTAGGTCCAATTAAACTAACGCTATAAGCTATTTGCATTAAATTGCAGATTTAAATACTACCAACAGTTCTCGAAATAAGTGCCTCAACTACAATTAGTACTACAGCTACTACTGGATGACCTGGCATTTTGACAGTTCCATTAAAAGACAGTTCTATTATAAGACGTCATTAGCTGCATTATTCAATTGGTACAGTCTTACCTTCATTTCAACACTTAGGTTTCGTTCCAAAATGATTTCATAGTTAATGCTCACCACAAAAAAGGCGGAATTGACCTTGAAATCGAGAAGTGAAACAATTTTTTGCTTTGTCTCACATTTACACATGCAACAATAAATCCACAAGTGGCTACATTCCATGTTCAACCGTACTTGACTATGAAAAATCGAAAATAAGTGGCTCATTAATCATTTATGATGATATAAAGATATAAATAGTCATGCATTACTAATCGGTAACCTTACTCTTCTAATGGCTATAATTGGAAACAACGGCGACAGACTACTGGCCGAGCAGCCCACTCCTTTCAACCAATTTACAATAGAAACTTAGCAGAAAGTTGTGCAGTTTAAACTTTAAAAGCAATATTAGAGATTATATTCGATATACTGCCAACAACATTAAACATTAAACAGTAACTTTAAACGCCAAACCAAAACAATAAACTTTACCTGCACGTGCAAGGGGTGACGGCCTCATCAAGGCAGACACGTGTACAGCCGGCTGTAATGCCGGAGTAGACTTCCGTCCTGGCATTCCCACGGACATGTCCGGCTCTTTCTTCATTCTCCGACTTCTGGACGTTTTAGAGAGTTTCCGGGAGTTGATGGGTGAGGTAGTGGGGGAGGATTTGTTCTGTGATCGCAAGGATTCGAAATTTGGGGGAGGTCGGTATTCCAGAAAAGGAATGGAGTGGGATATTCTTCTTGCAACCCCGTACATCTTTAAGTAAGTGTTCTCAAAAGTCTGTATACCAAGTAGCTTAATATGGTTTTAGATGTGTCTTATGTGACCTTGGCCTTTCCTGTTTTAATTGAGTAAATGTAATCAAGTTCAATCACCAAAACTGAATAACAGGAAACTCGAAACTCGACTCATCGTATATTTTCGAGCGTAAATAATAAAATGTTAAAGTATTGCAGTATGTGCTTTGATCGTACGTTTGCTATTGTCTTCCGTTACCGCTGCAGTTACTATTGATCATCAATAATTACTATTCTGCAGTTTCACGCTCATTACTCAATCTTATGAGGATAAACGAAAATGTTTGCAAGCAGTAAGGCAAGATTTCCCGGTGAAGAAGCAGCGTGCATCAACTAGACTGTGTTTGGTATTTACTACATTAGTCCTACTCCTAACTGAACAGAAGTGCCTTAGAGTTTGTTGTTGGGTACCACACACTAAGTACTAGCATGGTAGTAGAACATTGCAATACGAAAGTTCGCCCACCATTAGCATGAAGTCCGACGGAAGAATCACGCTTGATTACTTAATCGAATTCTTCGGACAATGCTCGCCTAACCAATTCAACTTGCGACAGTCACGTTGGAACTGGTAGTCGGAGAAGCGGGGAGAGAGAGAGAGAGGAGAGAGAGAGAGAGAGAGAGAGAGAGAGAGAGAGAGAGAGAGAGAGAGAGAGAGAGAGAGA
>JH152866.1:126170-137639 GCA_000226015.1 Mnemiopsis leidyi | reverse complement strand
GAGAGAGAGAGAGAGAGAGAGAGAGAACCATAACAGTGATTAAATGTTTATCTCTAATTCCTTGCACGTGGCTTCACGTGGGATTCACCCTGACAGGAAGTCAGTTACAGATAGAAGTTTACCCAGACGTTACAGTTCAGACTTCCAGAGCAGAACAACTACGCTGCACAGAGCAAATAACAACAATGGTATATATAGAGGGTATTTAGAATCGGAACGAGTCTTCCATTTGACCTTGCATTATTTGTGGCTGTTGATTCTGGAGACAAACTTAAATAACCGAGATTGCATGTGCATAGAGTTACAGATACAGCTAAAGTTACAGCTACAAGTACAACGTGTGCATGTGCCACAGAATTTAGACAGGATTTTGATGCATCTCAGGTTTTTCGAATACCTTCCTCTACTCGAATTCTAAATGTAACGAACATGAACATCATATTACCTCCAAGTTTGACGAAATGACTAGACACATGTTGAGCAATACTGGGCCCGGGAATGTCTTCCTTCTCACGTGATTTCTTCCTACCAGTCCAGCTAGAGACCCTCCTGCTCTTATTGGACTTAGAGTTGGAACCAGAAGACTGGGTCGTCTCATCCTCCTCTTCTTCCGCCTCTTTTCTCCCTCTGTAGAAATATCCAGGCCTCTGCAGCTCGATAGAGGACAAACGTCGAACTAAGTGCATGGTCAAACACAATGACACGGTTTTATGTAAATCTCAGAGTATGAGCGTGTCCTGCTGACCTGCTTTAAATTTAGGCTACCAATGAACAGTACTATATTCTATAAACATGAACGAAGTTGTTGCCGAGGAAACAAGTTTTGAACCACCTGTATGGTAATTTTTCACTGAACTAGTTTCGGTGGACTTTTCCCATGATTAGCAGACACGTGAAACCCAAGTAACTAAAACGTGCTTGTATTACGACACTTTTCCGAGGTACATCTAAGATACATTCAAGCCAATAGTGGACCAAAGCATCCTTCCTATAGCTTCCTATATAACTTCTATGTCAAAGTGCAGGGAAAGTCTTTAACTTCGCCATGACAACGAGGGTTACACCGATAATTTTCATATAACAACCTTGACCTAATGGACCTAAGTGGGCTCGCTTCTAACTTCACACTTTGTCCATACTAAGGAATAAGCAACCGGTACGTCCATTACACTTTTACAAAACAATTGTACATGATATAGTACACCTTGTTTAAGTACTATTGTACTTGTGTTTATAGTACAAAATGAGGGCAAACAATTCATAAGAGATTATACTGTAACAATTCATAAGAGATTATACTGTAATCGAATCCTGGAGACAGGTTTTTGAGATGTCCGTACTGCACTGGTGTCTACAACAACAAATAACAACCCTCTGAACTTTGTAGTTGAATATGGAGGTTACAGAACACCGCTCAATGAAACCAAGTCTATAACAGCAAATGATGTAGCCCCCTGCTTTCAGTCGTAAGCTGTATGATCATTTGCCGCCAAAATGTTACAGCTTGGAGCTAAAAATCAATACAGGGTGGGTAACGCATTGAACAGTTGAAGCCTGAAGAAGTAGCTGCGACTCTTTTGTATGAACTAGACAAATTCTTCTCCGGAGAATAATAGCAAATATCTCCACTCTTCCCAATAACTTACAATTATAACCCTAATAAATTACAGCCCAAATAACTTACAACCCAATAACTTACAACCCGATAACTTGCAGCCCAATAACTTACAACCTTGATAACTGACAGTCCCAATAACCTACAACCAAATAACTTACAACCCAATAACTTACAACCCTTATAAATTACAACCCTAATATTACTTACAACCCTTATAACTTACAACCCTAATAACTTTCAACCTTAATAACACACAACCCCACTGACTTACAACCCTAATAACTTACACTTACAGTCACTTCTCTCTTCTCCCTGTTCTTGGGATATCGCAGCAACCAGGGACATCTCACATAAAGTCAACACTTCTTCACTCTGTGATTTTTTTGCTTAAACACTCATATAGTTTCGATTACAAATTAAACGATACAAATTTAAATTAGTAGTGAACAAATAAAAGCTCAGTATATTAAAATTTGAAAGGAAGCATGTTAACGCTTTATTATTATAACACTCATTTTAAAAATAATCGAAGGATCAACTGAATCAAACAAGGATTCTTTTGATGCACTAATAAATATTCTTCGTGAAAATAAAAGACGAAACTGATACTTGCAATAAACACAACAAAGTGCAAAAGACACTGCTAGTGCTACACTTTTACACTCATGTTGTAAGATGTTCATGTAGATAAATCGAATTGCACATATACTAATCGTTATAATGCCAAAGGTAAATAGAGCAGCAAGAAGCCATGAAAGTTAGCGGTAAAAACTAAAAAGTACAAAAATAATCTGGCATCGAAGCAGCTGTAAATTGTCATTTCATTATCTTTTCCCCCTACAATTCTGATAACAAATTCAAAAGGTTCTAAATAATAACATCTTAAAACTTGTATGAACCCTGAAAACGTGGCTTCTTCTTAAATAGAATATTATCATGTCGCTTACTCTGCAGCAATTTAGAACGGGAGGTTTGTCACTTGGTGATTAATCATTTTCTCGCAATTTTGTGGAGGTATTTTTACTGGAGCCGGTATTGTCTGAATCTTTTTCAGCTCGACCTCAGTCTGTAATGTTTACTCATAAGCAGATTGAGCGCCAGCACTAAACGCAACTCTCTTTTTCATTCTTGAATTCTGACTCAAACAAAACTGTTCAGCTGGGGCAATACCCGCCCGGCCAGCTCTCAATTGTCACTGTCCCGAGCACAGCCTGGCCGGAACTATTGTCACAGATACTCCCGGGTCTCACGTAGATTTGTCACGGTTACACGTGCCTGACAAGAGGTGTGTGCTCGTCAGGAGAGTCGGTGATATTTGGAGCGAGGTTGTGAGGTTCCGAGCTGCTGTCGTACGAGTTGGAGGAGGAGAGGAGGGGAGCGGGAACTTCGGGAGATGGCGGGGTAACGGGGACTTTCTCGTCGGGGAAGACCGCTTGTTTGCAACACGGGCATACACGGCGTGACTTTGTTAGCCAGGGGTCGATACAGTGGCTGTGGAAACCTGCCGAGGGGTGTTTATACTTTGAGCTTCAAATATTCATACGACGATAATATATCATTGCTTTTGTGTCCCGAGGAACAATTTTGAATGGTTAATAGTAATGAAACTAGTCGGGGGACACGATCTGTATACGTAATCAAGCACTACAGCTCACCGTGGTTGCAGGGCAGGATCCTAAGTTTGTCCCCGTCTTCAAAGTCGTCCAGACAAATAGCGCACATGTCATACTCATCCACTTCGCTGTAGATCAGGATCTTTAGCTTCTTCAGTTTGGACGCAGGTAATCTGGCCCTTCTTCGCCTCTGGTAACGTCGAACCTTCTTAATAACCTGCAGTTTGGTATGATCAGTAAAACCTGAACGCAAGATCATGTGAATTAACCAATTATAATTTAACTTGAACAATTTTGTTGAAGTATCAAATATACGACTTGATACAGACATAAAAGGAAGAGACATGAAAGGAAGATACAATATTTCCAAGTATCTCACCAAGAAAATGAACATTAGTAGGAAGCAGATCGAAATGACGATTAAGAAGGGCACGATGTACATATGCCAGGGTAGTGTATAGTACGGAGTCAGGGTCACCAGCGCTCTGAAATTATGTTTGTACAGTTCATCTTATAGCGTTGACATCCCTACGAAACTAAATTGAATTTAGATTTGATAAGATATATGTATTGTTTAGAGCGATATGTTACTTAAGAGAATAATAATATTTCATTCCCTAAGTAGCACTTTTTCTGTCGGATAATCAAATCAAAGCAATAAATATGACAAGATAAGATAAGATATCGGATAAATGGACCGATATGTTGGTGATTTGCTTGACTGTGAAATAAGCACTATAGGCCGCGCATAAACAGTTGACCGATTGGATTAGAGAGTTAGAGCAGTATGCAGACCGTTGACAAGCTCCTCAAGTCACGTGACCAGCTGATTGGGGCACCAAGTCACGTGATCAATGACGTCACTTCGGAGTGAGGGGCTGTGAGTCACTTCAGTTGCTTAAGGGTATAGTGTATAATTCAGTAATTGGGTGTAAGTAACAAGCAAGGCACACCTTGCAAGCACACGCTGTATGTTCCTCAACAGCAGTACCTTGAAACCTGGATCAGAAATACAAATTTACCAAATAAGTTTTTTGCGTATTTTACAACAAAACCAGGTAAACCTATGTTTTTTGGAGCACTGAACACAATGAACGCAACTATTTTTATGGAATCAGTTTATAAATCGCAGAAGACAACAATACTTTGAATAATCATTTAATTCATAGCCTCATTTTCAGTGGGTTAAAACGTAATGACTCATTTTCGAACCATGGAAGCTAATATATTCGAATATTCTGGTGATCTCATTTGGTTTGGTAACTCAGGGTAATTTAAAGTTACTTTAAGTTACTTAAAGATAATCACAGGTTACTTTGGTTAAAAATTAGTAACTTAGGGTTAATTAAGAATAATACTGGGTTACTTTGAATTACTCCGGGGTAAGATTAGGTTACTCCAGAGTAAGATTTAAAGGTTACTCTGGGGTAAGATTAGGTTACTCCAGGGTAAGATTTGGTTACTCTGGGGTAAGATTAGGTTACTCCACGTCCGAGGTAAATTTGGGTTATTACGGGGTAACGTTGGTTTACTCCGGGGTTACTTTGGTTTACACTTTACTCTGTGGTTATTTTGGGTTACTCCGGGGTTACTGATAGGTAACTTTGGGTTACTCCAGGGTTAGTTTGCAATGTTCTGGAGTTTGTTTTGGTAAATACACCCGGGTTTTGGGTTACACAAGGATTACTTTGTAACTCTGTGGTTTACTTTGGGTTATTCAGGGTCGCTTTGGGTTACTCGAAGGTTTGTTTGGGTTACTCTGGAGTTATTTTGGGTTACTCCGGTGTTTCTAAGGGGTTACTTTGGGTAACTCCAGGGTTAGTTCGCGGTGAGACCCGGTGAGCGGCAGCAAGTCTAGGCAACGTCTAGCAACGATTTCCATCGGCGATTTGGTCGATGGGAATTAGGGTAAAGATGTCGGATTTCGCTTGAGAATCAGGCCACCGTCGCATACTTTGCGACTACAGTATGCAGGGCCAGTCGGCCAGAGCACGTATAAGAACTGACAAGATCAAAAGAAACCTCCCTGTTTGCTAAACCGGTATAGCCAGTAAGTGTGCACGCCTGGGTCAAAAGTAGAACAGGTCGCTCACAAAGGTACGTGAGTATGTCCTAATCTCAGGGTAAGCAGAAACAGAATGCCAATATGTTGCCAGAAAGCGGAACATAAATATTTCAATGGTCTATCAGACATAAGTTTTTATGATTTTATGAGCGAAAAGGCTCTACAGTCAAGCTGTTTTATTTTAAATTTGTTATTTTAATTCATTTGTGTAAGTGATGTACATTTAGTGTAGTGGTGACATTTAGTGTAGAATGTAGATAGTGCACATTTGTTTTTAACGATCTGCGATGGTTCAATATGTTAAAATCCTTATCTTATCATGCAGCAAGCAATAAACGTGATTATCAACCTCCCGTGTTACTAAGTACCGATGACTAATTTCCGATAGCACACTCCTATACATACGTGTAAAATGTTGCTATGGCGATGTGCGCGCAATGGTCACACTCTCGCGGCTTAGCTGCAAAACATGTGCTCCTTCATAAAAATCAACAATCAATTAGAATTGCTTAGCTAAACGGATATTTTTACTGAACCTATTTCGGGTTGGATATAGAGTGCATAAATTGCTACACGGCATATTGGTGCAACGGTTTTCAAAAGCCAATAACTTAAAAGAAGGGGAAAGCTGTTCTTAATCCTGTTAGTATTTTAGTTATTTAAGTCGGTTGATAATACAATTAGTAAACTCATTAGTCGTGTGCTGATCGGAAATTATTTATCACTCGTGCCTACGGCACTCGTGAAATAATTTCCGATAGCACACTCCTATTCGTTTACTAATCGTACATTATTCGTCACGGTCACGTACGCGATTAATTATCTCCGATTTAATTGATCGATCAATCGATATATCGCGCGCGTGCCGCGCACACAACTAAGTAAAAATGCGCGTCAAATAAAAGAACTCCGCGTGTTCCGTAAATGTGGCTGACGTATCACGTGATTACACAGAAAACAATTAGCGACAAATCACGTGGCTATGTACACTGAGAGTAAACTCACATATACTTGGTACTTAATGAGACAAATACGTTTTTAAAAACTTAAGAACGGTTGTTTAAGATGAGGTTCATGGTAGACTCCACTGTTTGTGGCCGGGTTAAACCAATGTAAACAGTCCCATATGTTTGCTAGTATCCCATCTATTTGTCTATTGATCTAGACAAATATATATATTCTGGAAATTTCTGAGAAACTGCGTTGATAAGATCGAAGGCTCAGTAAATCAAAAGCCAGTATGCTCACAATTTTATATGATAGTGAAGAATGACTTGATTAATAATTTGCAGTGTAATCGTCAAATTTACATTATGACGGCATGGTACGACTAAAAGCGAAAATGTAAGCATCCTGGATAAGTGTGTAGTTCGATGAGCACGTCACATCTCAATAGAGGACGTTCGTACACGGTCTAAATGAGAAATTTACACTTACGATGGATTTACGCTGTACAAATAGTTGCTCTTCAGCGTCTCTCCGGTAGACTGAAAACGTGGTTATTATAGCTCTGTAGAATAACATGACGGTCATAACCACTTCATTTCGGTTACATTTTGTAGTTGTAATATACTTTAACTTTGATTATATTGCATAGTTGTAATTGTAAGACTCAAAACAGAAACTTAATAGTAAAGCTTAAGGAACTGAAGGCTACACATACCAGCCCAACAAATACAGCCTTGACTTCCGGATCTGCATCTCCTGTAGTATGGGACTGTTAACACAATGTAATGTTAACACAGCTTATTGATAACACTATTTGTTAACACTGGCGTGTGTAGAGCATGATAAGTGTCAAGTGTGTTAGTGTAGTTGTAAGTATTTTAAATTAACCGAGCTTTCTAGACATTCTTAAAATTGCAATTATATATCATATGAGGCGATAGGAGGTGACCGACAACATGTGGAATTTGAAAGTTAACTTCTAGTATCAAACGGAGAGCAGACAATTACCAGATTCAATATAACCGTTATCTTAAAGCACCTTTGGGATTAAACAGACGTTATGTAATGTCATAAAGGAATATTGTAACCGGAATATTACAACTGCAATATTATAATTATATCTACTTAGTAACCAATTTACTACTAACTAACCAGCATGTATTTTCATATTTTGATGCTATATTTAGGTCGATAACAACCGCATGGAGGATACAGTGATTTACAGACGAGATTTGTCCCGATACTTCGTTAACTTGATTAAGATTTTGGACAATAAGAAACTTACCGTTCATGGGTATCAGTCTGTCATCTTGATCGTTGTAGACTATGACAAGTTCATAGCCTGCTTTCTCCGCGTTTATCAGCTGAACAAAGGGATGTGTTACATGCCACAACATTGTTGAAGTTGTAGGCCGTAGCTGACGCAAGCTGACCATGATGTGTTGACCATTTGGCTTAGGTCAGGGTTTCATGGTAAAACTCACCATGGTCAACATTTCGAAACACCCATCAGACAGCAGACTTGTCTGAATTTTGATCATCTAGCTGCACTACACTCCTGAATTGCCAGCCATTTTGATGGACACGTAATTTAGAGGAGGTCAATTAGAGGACAGATATGATTGGATTTAAAGTTTTGATGGACACATAATTAAAAGGAGGTTAATTAGAGGACAGATATGATTGGATTTAAAGTTTTGATGGACACATAATTAAAAGGAGGTTAATTAGAGGACAGATATGATTGGATTTAAAGTTAATGATAGCAATGACCACTACGAGAGCTTCATGCTTAGTTCACACCGCCAGGTTCGAATCTTTGGGTCTAAAACAAATAATTGTATCGAGGAAATGACAAGCGTGGTTTGATATGGTAACATTTCAACTGCAGTAAACCTTACAGATTGCTGAATTATTAAATTATAAGTGCTGCTGTCAAAAGCAAAGTAATGGGAACAAATTAAGACGCAGTAATGGGAATGGAGCGCGATAAGCTAGTCGGACAGTTCGCTGTAAATCTCAACTATCTGGGAACACATTTGTAAGGTTTCTCTGGTGCTCTCTATGTTCTACTATAGAACATGCAGATGGAGCAATGATAAAATAGAACTTGGATAGTTGGCCAAAATACTTGAACATCACAATAGGGGATTTCAGTTCTTCTTCCATTAGCTTAGTACTGCTATGCTATTTGGTGTTGTATTGCTGCACACGTATCTTTTAGCGTAAATATGAGATTTCATACTCATTCTTTGATGATAAGACTTGTAGCATTATTTGTGCATAAGATCCGTACTAAGTAAATCTAGAAACAGATCAGATTGTAACATTGGGCAGGTAGAACAAACTCATACCCCAACTGATAATTTCAATTTAATTCACGTCAAATAAAGCACAACTTCTGCTTCACATGAACATCTGAAGTTTTTTCTCTGAAATCTTTAATATTCACAAGCAGAAATATCACCCTCTCTAGCACCTCACCAACATATACCGTACAGTGTAACGAATTTAACCGTTTTTTTACAAGGCTATCAGTCCATCTTTGATAGATAAGAGATGACGTCACTTTCTTGGTGGATGTTTATATTCTAATCATAAATTTAAACAACCCCCAAAATTGATTGTGTATGATAGGAAAAGCATGATAAGAGGAGAAATTTGTGGCTTTATCTAGACACTTGGTACTTATACGCCTTACAGGGAATTATTCGTTTTTATACTTAATCTGAAGATAAGGAGCATGGTGTATAACTGTATTTTTACAGCACTGCACTTCCACAGACATTTGAACAGCAACAATTAACGTTACGAACCATATCACGTCTTATTAGAAGTTTTTACTGGATGTTCAACATGTAAAACATCCGAAATCCTGTTATATCAGTATTTGATTCCCACCTTAATGATTATATAAGTTGACAGAATTGCGATACAATTTTATCTGCGATCTGATAGGAACTGTCCCGTTAGAGATATGATGTTTTCAATACGTCCACACACACGATACACCGCAATATAAACAGTATAATACAGTGAAGTCACGAGAAAGGTTATGTGAAGCTGAGTGTCAGATTACCTCCGTTATCTCAGTACTTCACTTTACTATACCACTTCCACTCTGCATCACGTGTTCATGTAGAACCCGTCCAGTGTTATGCGGAGGAAAAAGCTCAGGAATCCAGCTGATCCACTCAAAGAACAGTAATTGTATTTACTTAAAGGTCTAGTCGTTTCAACGAGTTCTATTTTTAGCTATGGACCGTAGCTTAATGTATTTCATTGCCCTTCCAGATTAGTCTGAGTAAGTTCAATTTACACATAATTGGTAAACAAACCCTACTCCTTATTACAAACATGACTCTTAGAAAGATGATGCTGTTTGACCATAGAAATGCTCTTACTTCATGAGTTTTGTGGCTGCTGAAAGTGGGTGTGATTACCCCCACACCTCTCACAACCACTACACTGTTAGGTCCTTCGTCTGACTTGCCGAGTATCAAACTTGCATCTTCGAAACGAAAGTCTCGCCAAAAGGACCAGACCTTTAAGATGGGAGGCGCTGTAATTCGCACTGTATTGTTTCATGGAGGCACCACACCTCTATCGTACATACCATGTGTGTGCACGGCTTATAACAAGCTTATAGCATGCTAATAGAATTATAAACGGCTATAAGCCGGCTTATAACCAGCTTATAGCATGCTACTAGAATTATAAACGGCTATAAGCCGGCTTATAACCAGCTTACAGCATGCTACTAGAATTATTTTTATCTTATACTTATTTTAATTCGGACACTCCAACAGCCACATGTTACACAAGTGTAACGGCCAATTACAGGAGGCCGAATGTACAATTATACATACACGCCAGTGACGGTTAAGGTAGTGTGTACCATACTTTTATCGCCCGAGACTTCGCTGCAATGGGCAGCTACTCATTTAACCCTCAATCACGGTTTCCCGATCATTCGGCTGAGTCGACCGAAGAAGGTTGCATAGGCAAATGCCCTTAGCGCACTTCTCTAGGACTGGCGGATACGGGATTTGAACACCCGACCTCCTGCGTGCGAGCCGAGAAGGAAACCACTACACCACCAGCCCATTAAACGGCTATAAGCTGGCTTAGAACCAGCTTATAGCATGCTACTAGAATTATAAACGGCTATAAGCCGGCTTATAACCAGCTTATAGCATGCTACTAGAATTATAAACGGCTATAAGCCGGCTTATAACCAGCTTACAGCATGCTACTAGAATTATAAACGGCTATAAGCCGGCTTATAACCAGTTTATACTTTTATAGCCGGCTTTTAACCGGTCAGGCATCTAACAAATTTCCGACAAACTTCCACACATGATGGAGTTTTAGGCAGATAAATATGAGTAACCTTACCCTCCAATTTAAGGAACTAGCTGTAAAACTGACTTGTAACTCGATCTGACACCACCAGGGTGTATCTACATATCAGTTACGTTCTAACGAAGTGCCCCAAATCAGAACTTCCGTAAATTATACTTCCTGGATGGGCCTGATCCATTACTGCAGTAATTGTAGCTTCGCGGTGGAGGTGACACGATTACACGGTTTCGTTAGCCAAGATGCGGATAAACTTGATCGAGCTTGACCATAAATTGTCGAATTTCCGGTATTTATTATAACTAAGGACCGAAAGGTTTCTCGTGCATTTATTCATTGATGGGGCTTCAGTGATTCTTTAAATGATCTGATTGTAAATCGTTATACCGATTTATCAATTATATAGATTCCTATGCAGTAGATGTTTCCAAGAGTGACGATAGGATAACCAACAAAGGGGCAAGCAAGTTTCAAAAAACCCCTTAAAACCAGACATCCCACATCTATTCAAAGATTTTGAAAAGTAAAGAGTTTTCGACATATAAAATATATGAGGTAGGCATATTGCAGGAACTAACAGAGCGATGATATATGAAAATAATAGATATATGAAATTAATAAATCTGCAAAGGTAAGCAGAAAATCGCCATATCAAGAAATATCAAAGTACTAGAAAATGCTAGGTAAAATTGCCAGAGGATAAAATACGGAAGCAAGCACACACGCACACGCACACGCGCACACACACACACACACACACACACACACACACACACACACACACACACACACACACACACACACACACACACACACACACACACACACACACACACACACACACACGACGACACGACGACGAC
>JH152866.1:98565-126160 GCA_000226015.1 Mnemiopsis leidyi | reverse complement strand
CACACACACACACACACACACACACACACACACACACACACACACACACACACACACACACACACACACACACACACACACACACACACACACACACACACACACACACACACACACACACACACACACAGCTTTGAGACTTGCTTCCTTCCAAGTCTAGCACTTTCCCAGTTCTAGCGAATTTTGGCTTTTAGCCGCCAATTAGACAAAATTACAACGTTTTATCCAATCTAAACCACGTCATTATGCTAATAAGTGCAGGAACCAGTGTCGACCGCACCGCTTATAAGTCCTAAACGCGATGAACCGACCGGGACTTTGACCAGGGAAATAATTAGGGCAATTACAACATGCACTAATTAGGAGGTTGACAAGTTTTGTAGATAACTGACAGATAACACACACACACGCATGCACGTACGCACCCACGCACACGTCCCTAATTAAATTTTAAGTGAGGTTTGTTAAAATTGAATTGCGTGTAATTTCTTGTGACATATCTTTACGTATTGCCACACATGATCAGCACTGTCATAGTTGGTTTACTTTATTTGAACAATAACTGGCGGTCTAAGATTAATAACTAAATTTATTTACTTTGATACATTTGCGATAACAAGTGTGGGGACAACATGGATTAATAGTGTAACCCTAATAAAACTTTGCTTGTATAGGTATATTGTACATTGTACCTACACAGGCAGATTCACATAGTGTGTATTGTGTAATCATAGAGATTGTAGGTAAACTTCCTTGCGATCAAATCCTTCACTTTAATAAAGTTAATTTATTAAAGTCTTCTAAAAAAACATTGTTTATGATAGACACAATGTACGATGAATTAGACACTTCTTAGTTAAAAATGACATAGCATTCCATGACATTTTTCTCAATATGACGTGACATTTTGCCAATATTGATTTTAGTCAGATCATACACAGCACTGGGAAGAGGAAAGCTGCTGGGAAGGTATTAACAAATCAGTAGTTGAGTATCACAATAGTGGTGACCATGTGACACGCCCCATGACACCAGGCAGTACATATCTTCTCCTTATAAGGTAACCCTGACAACAATTGGGAGGTCCGAGGTAGTCACTAAAGTCAATTTTGTGTCAGTGATAATTTGAAATATTCGGTTCTCGTATGGGCTCACACAACCACTTGCAATCTTGACTTTATCTGACAAATACCATTTCCTATGGTATTGGAGCCATGTTTCATCAAACTATTGGTTGGATAACTGTGAATAATGAAACATGGCACTGGAAGTGGAGGTTAGCTAGCAAGCTAGTGTAAAAATAGATCGATAGTGGGAGTTCCCGTGTGGCAAAGTAAAATAAACAGATCACTAAATCGACAATCGCTCTGGTTACTTGCTGACGGTACAAGCGCAGTTTTATTGTGGGAGAGCCATATGATATTGTTCGCTTGGGTGCATGGATTTTAAAGAGGAAAATTTTTTTACAACAATCAAGGTTGTAGTGATGTTTTGGAAAGTACGTTTACTCTTCTCTTTTTTATCACATAATTCAAATTTTTAATAAGATAAGCTAAGAAACCTCTTATTTTAGGACGAATATTCAAAATCTATTATTTTAACAATCGTGAAAGGACGACGTTTATTGTAGACGAAATATTCATTCAATTGACAAATTCAGTACGATGGAATAATTTAGGTTTTTTTTGAGTCCACCTTAACATAAATTCAAACAGTTCAAATATAAATAGTCCGATAACAGGCTACCATTTTCAGATTCTATCATACTGTGTGTTAGATATATAATTCAAACATTTACAGATAACTTTTACATTACATGATACATCCCTCTTCACACGTTATACAAGCCTATGTAGACGGGTGTACTACACTTATATTTAGAACAATTGAGCCTTGCGTCGGTACGTTATTCGGGGAAACAAGGATAATGGCATTCATGTCCTTGAAGTTTATTTCCTTAATTTGTTAATTGCCATTTGCTTTCTCCGCGTATACGATTAGTAGTATAGTATTGAATAAGAGATTACACGTCCATTGATTCGTACAAGCTATTTAACTATTACAACACTACAAAATAAAAATCTTTATTTAAGAATTTTTTCGGAGGAAGGTGAGAGTGAGGTCCGTGATGTCGATATTTACAACACATATTTTATCTAGATTAACAGAATCGCCTATTTACTGTTTTTGTACGGGAGTGTAAAATGTGTAGACTGGTGTAAATAATAGAGTTGTACACGTTGAAATACACTACTTGTACATGCACGTGCTGAATGTTTAGACAGACGTGTTTCCTACAACAATCAATTCTGTACACCTCTTGACATTCCTTACCTTGAATTTTATTGATATCATATATTGTACATTATATCACACGCGACTGAGTAGCGTTGCTTTTACTCATCGTATTTTTTGAGAATGCAAAATATACATATGGGATTATATGGATGAATATTGATCGACTAAACAACATTAAATTTAACAAGTATTTTTATACGTTAAGAAAGGTCGAGTTTAGTAAAACAACACAGCTATTTTGTGTTTCTCTACTATTATAAAGCGTAACAATAGTGCATAATTACTTATAGCTTATGCATAATTACTTATAGCTTATGCATAATTACTTATAGCTAATCTTCACCATCTAGTCTAAGACAGTATAGCGAATAGAAAATCACGCTATAGATGATGTATTATAGGCATTACTTTATAACTACAGTACATTGATAGGACAAATGACGCAGTGCAGTCATCATGGGAGTTCAACTCATGGAAATGAAGTATGGCTATATGCCAACAGCTTGAATAGACTTAACATTTGTCACGGAATTAGGTTACAATTGCTGGGTATGAATGTTTTAGAGCAGAGCAAGCAATATTGTCGTTTAAGGGCATCCAGATCTGTGGTTTAAGTAGAGAATTGTCTGATCAAGACTATTTTCTTGTGTTAAAAAATGCCTTCTGTCAGAGACTTTAGGGGATCGAATATCACTTGATACTGAGTGACGTATGTGAATGTGTGTATGTTAATTAGCGATATTACTCAACCCAGTACAATATAAGACTGCTCAGGTAAAACTAGTAATTTACTGAGAGAGTCTACTGAGAGAATATTAATTCTTATTTAGGCAACAGCGGTAAAGCTTATGTCTGAAACCCGGTTTTATCTCAGTATAGAAAAAGGGGCAGTATCCAAGAAGCCCAACCCAGTACGAGAACTGGTTCGCGTACTGGTTCGCGTACTGGTTCACGTACTGGTTCGCGTACTGGTTCGTGTACTGGTTCGGCAATCCTCGAACCAGTCCAGACTAGTTATGACATGATAACAAGTAGGTCACAGATCGCAGATGCAAATTGCCGCATAAAAGTTGTGACATCCTCCGAGTTGGGGATGTTGTAAATTAGTAAGTCACGCACAGACTTGTTCACTTAATTTCTGGGTGAAGCGAGTGATACACATACCTTTGAGTAAACTCATGCTGATCACAATATACGGTACAATGAGGTGGGTAACGTTAGTCAATTAATATTAGTCCAATTTCATGCAATAACGATATAGAGAAACATAACACATAATCTAATAGAATACAGAGTCAGGTAGAAGGAGGATTTCTTTATATACCACATCTTGAACGTGACCGTTACTTTCCTTCAGCAATTTGCATCTGCGATCTGTGACCTACTTGTTATCATGTCATAACTAGTCTGGACTGGTTCGCGTACTGGTTCGAGGATTGCCGAACCAGTACGCGAACCAGTACTCAAACCAGTACGCGAACAAGTACGCGAACCAGTACACGAACCAGTACGGGAACCAGTTCGCGTACTAGATCGGGCTTCTTGGATACTGCCAGACGTCTAACCAGCTTATAAACGCAGACTTAACGCTTGACTAAGGATAATGCAAGACGCAATAACGGTATAAAACTCTGGCAATTACCTACGTTGAATCCATCGCTAAACTAGATACCCACAGAAAACAGAAACTATAAAATATCTCTGATCCAACTTCTCACCTGGAAAGCTTTCTTTGCGTCCTCGTCCCTTTCCCTCTGACTCTTGTCCCAGTAAAGCTTACTTTTAGTCGGGTCTGCCAGCCAACTGTATCGGGGGTAGTAATTCGTAGGGATGATGATAAACGCGTACTCGTTTGTACCGGTCATTCCTGAGTGTGTATACTTTGTACATACTTTGTACAGGCTACATCATTGTTTAACATTGTTATAGTAATACGTTCATAGATTCATGTGTACTTTCGCTTTAAATATATATATCTTTCACTTAGGAACAAAATATGTTTTGACATTTTGCAGAACTGACCAGCATCGTAGGCTTGAAGCATCATATCCCTAACCATCTGTTGACTTCCAAACAACAGTACAACTGAAACATATGCATGTCAGTTTGGCTGCTACAAGGACGATAACAAAATTTTATAAAAAATTAAACCGGCGATAGGCACCTTCAATTTTTATGCGTGTGCTTTTTCCCTGGTCGCGCTTGGCAGCGCTATAACAATCTAGGTGTAATTTCAAGGAACGCTTTCTGTAGTGTTTTGCTTCAGTGCGTCCTATACTTAAACCTTAACGTAACATAATTTTCGTCATCGGTTTCTAAATTTATAATTGCTCTATATCAGCAAAATTTTTCGGGGAATAAAATCAACAGACAAGTCGCAGACACTCGATACTCTCCTAGTTGAAGAATTTGTCTGGAAACGCCGAAGTCAGGTCAACAATTCGGCGGTTTGTTAAATTTTCACTGTAAATTGCAGGTTCGAAACATGACTTTTATGGTAATCAGTACAAAAGAGTGTATGGTGATGGATTTAAATGATTCATGTTGTTAAAAATACATTTCAGAGAGTGTTTATGTTATGGGATTTCATTGAAGTTAGTGACAAATTTGAAAAAAACCTTCAAAATTGTAATTCGTGCTGCACAGTGCACAATAAAGTATACTTATTTGTGCTGCACAGTGCACAATATACAGCATACTTATTTGTGCGGCACAGTGCAAGGTATAGTGTACACATTATAGTGTACACTATACACAAATTTGTGGGGGCAAAATGGCATCTAGTTGAGTATTATTGTTAGTTTTATTCATGCTTTCACGTTCAAACTTAAAAGTTTTTTACCAAAACTAGTAGATACAAATTGTATTGTAATGTAAAATGTGAATATAATATTAGGAAATCTTACTGCGTGAGGAATTTTTGATGCTCTCCCCTTTAAAGTAGATATCTGAAAAATTTCCATATTTTTTATAGAAGCTTGGCTCTTCCCCAAAATCTTCCGTTTTGAAAATGTCGATTGAATTGTTTGCTTCTTCAATAAATGAAAAGGGATAAAATCGAGTTTCTACAAGTTTCGAGTGTCCGAGTAGCTCCATTTTGCTGAAGAGATCTCTCGCAATGTAATTAACCTCAAACACCTCCGTAATCAGAGTGAGGTACTTTTCCCATTTGAAGTTACCCAAAAAGGAAGACAAAATTTCTGGACTCCCAGTAATCAACCGAACTGTATTTCCCCAGCCCTTGTTTTCTTTCTGCTCACTATTAACAGTTTCTGAGTTGTCCAGCTTTAACGTAACGTAGGCGTACAAAGCCTGGTTGACATAAGAGTAGACAGCAGAAGTCTTACTGGCTAGGTCCTTGTGTGACCCTATAATCAGGAGAGGAGACCTGCCCGACTCCTGCAGTCTCTCTAAACATCGACTAGATTTCCACTCGTCCCCACACTCTATCCGATCCTCCGGTCTTCGCCTAGTGTTCGCTTTATCCCAGGCAGTCTTGTTTATGTCTACTGATGTCAGCAGTTCTAAGTTCGTGCCGAAGTTCTCGTCTGCAAACTTGTCGTGTATTTTTTTCAGGGCCACGTAGCTTGCAGGACCACATTCTTGGCCCAGAAAACTTGGGTTTTCTTGATATAGAGTTGATGTGTCCATGTCTTCGGGCTTGTATAAGTCAAGAAAACCGTACGCTTTTTCTTGATCATCTTCAGCAGCCAACACTGATAGAAGAGCGAGATGAAGCAGTGAAGAAAGGAGTGAAGCCGCGATTTTCATTGTGGGAATTGAGATCCTGGCATTTTGTAGGGTTACAAAAGTAACATGGCTCACTTCATCTGAACAAATTCGCTGATATGAAATCTAAATTTAAAAATATCAAAGGAACAACAATTATGACTTTCTTGGCAAGATCGGAAAATTGGCCACAAAAATTTACGGGACACCTCATTGCCAAATCTAAGCAAACGAACAGAAAATGTTCAACAGACCATGAGAACAATTATGAAATCACAATATTAATGTCACGTGACAATACGGCTACCACTGACCACACAAGCAGCTGCCGAATCGTTCATCCGCAACCTTACCAAGATTCGGGGTGTAAGACAAGTATCCAGTGACGAAAAGTCGATAGATAGGGAAGAAGTACTGTAAAAATCAAAATAATGGCTATGTCAGGAGCAGGGTCCTCTAAAACTACGGTGTGGTGACATGCCACCTGTTTCTACCTCGAGTTTCTAATCTTATTTGAGCACTGCGAGAACCACGATTACCTGGGGTGACACCAAGTTGGTACTAAGCATAGTATGGGAAGGAGGAGACCCGGCCATGGTGTCACTGGTGTTTCCACGGTGTCACCATGGTGTTATATCATGTTTTGGGTTAAGTCACCTATTAGGGTCGGTCGTAAGTGTAACCATTGGGTGGTCTTAGTAGTTAATAGTGATGATATCTGGAAGTATCTTTTTAAAGTTATAAGTCAAATAAAACCGGGAGCTCAGTCCGGTTTTGCGGTTTGGAGGTGTTGCCACGCAAATATTTAATACTAGGTAAGCGAATAACTAACATGGATATCCTATCAGGTGACACGATTAAAGAGCAAGAATGGTAGTAGTCAATATAGGTACCTTTAAGAGACGGACAAAATAGCAGCAGCGAGCACGGAAATCTGTGTCGTTTGGAGTCAGTAAATCGTTGTTTGAATATGAATACTTTTATTGATTGGCATCAACAATGATCACAGCTTTTGACGAGTACCTAATTCATCACAATCAAGACACATTATGTTGGTAGTACATAGATTTCCCATGAACTAATGGAGGACAGTCTGTAATTTGCAATGTCTCCTTTGTATAGGAAAGGATTTCATCCTAAATTCTCGAGTAAATTGATATCATGACAATGAATCGGCTGAAACAAGCGAATTTCAGACCAAGCAGGTGCTTTCAAAAACTTTCTCTCATCTTCTGATCCAGCAGCTGTGGAGAAAAGACACTCGCAAGGCTTTGGCACGTACCATAAAATTGATCAAGCTCCATGAATTTATGCGGCTAATTGATTACTAATTGACATTTATTGACAAATCAGAGCCCAACAATAAAAGTATGGCATGTCCAATTAAGTTGACGGGCGGGAGAGTTTTGGCTGACTGACTGAGCCTTATAACAAAAGGAATGAAAATTCCTTCGTTCCATGGGTTCTTAAAGATTATATTTACTATAGGAGTTATTGCAGAGTACTTTGTGACCTGAGATCGAATACAACAGCTGCCCGAAATAAGTATTTTATAGAGAAAGTTAAGAATATTTAGAGATCACAATGGTATAACTGTAAAAATCAGCTCTCACAGTAAGACTTATTGCAATGCAAGAAACGCAATGGTCGCCGTGACGAAAACGCTAAACGTTTACGGTTACGCTATCTCGCTATCTCTCATAATTTCTACAAGAGTACCACGTGCAGGACTAACATTGCTGACATAATTCGGGAGTAGTGGAGAACACGACACTAAAAAGTCATTAAACTCTGAAGTATGAGAACGGGAGAGAGAGAGAGCGAGAGAGAGCGAGGCTGCAAGTACGGGACTAATAATGTGTTTTGTTAGAGCGATCTATTACGGTTGGGGTTGGGGTGATGACCACGGACACCTCTTACTATCAGGGGGTTATCATGGTGCCCTATCAGTAGCAGGGCTCATTGATCTCTCTCTCTCTCTCTCTCCTGAACACAGTTAGAACTATTTTCAGAGATATTCTAGTTGGAGGAAGACTTATCGGAGATTACCTTCAGTTTATTAAATCGGGATAACTATTTTACTATTATTGACAAAAAGTGCGATCGATCAAGAAATATGACAATGTTTGATTTAAATGGAGGATTGCCAGGTCTTAAAGAGGAGATATTCTCGACCGGACCAATTAGGTCTAATTACATATTATAATTGGGTCAATATAAGATCTTTGAGAGAACCTATTAGTGCGAACTTACAGCGCCCAATTTTCGGGAGAAAGCTGTGTTGGTCGGCATTGGTAAGGAGAAAGGACTGACTCGGTACCACACTCAGCAAAGTGCGATGTGTTTGGTAAAATTGGGTTTGGTAAAAGTGGGTTTGGATTTGGATTGATACCGAATGAATAAAATAAACCATACAATTCAATTCTAGAATTCAAATCCGAGTGGATAATACCAATATTAACACGTTATACCCACAATATTGCAGAAATGGCAGGTCAATGGATCTCACGTTCAGAAGAAATTGAGAGCAATTTGAGACTTTTTGCGACTTACGAGGTTACACCTAATGTAAGGAAAGAAATCTATCGAAATCGTCTAATTTTATGATTACGAGATTATCAGACCGAACGACGTTTGCCGATCTGAATTTTATGCTGAACCTGCTAATAGCTTTACTTTCAAGCATCAAGAAATAGAATAGAAAAAGGGTCACGGATCAGAAAAGAAACAAGTAGGAAAAACTAGCACTTAACGATTGGTCTGAGTGCTAACACGTGCTACCAGAAACATCAGCACAACACAATGAGATAGTTGGCATGTTGGTCAGAGAAGGAGTATTTGATCTTCAGGTGTGCTGGAGGGTAGGACTGATCGGATTTTGGGGAGCTAATTGGGAGCTGCCCCCCTCTTAAGTCAGAAAACTTCATCACGGGGCGGATTTAGTGAGTTTCGAGAGCTACTTACTTTCCGCGTTAGACTTAGAGCGACGTTAATGCTATATGGGAGTAGATAGAGAGGAGCGCGAGCGGTTCTAGAATTCTAATAAACTATTATTAATGGATTGGGTTACTGGCTGGAATACTTTCATTGAGTATTTTTGGGCGCAAAATCACAATAGCATCACAGAATAACTAAATATTGAGTGACAAAGCTACATACTTAAATAGCAATTATAGCAATGCAATAGGATCGCACCAGAATCACTCCGAAAAAATCGAATACAAAAGAGTAATATCGGTACTACCATTTTATCATAGGAAAAAAAGTGGTAGTGGCGTGCAGATATATCTAATAATGACGTCCTGCGCCACAACAGGCAACTTTGTTAGTGTTAGGTTAGGGCTAGGGTTTATCTTAGGGTTAAGGTTATGGTCGCTGAGGCAAAGTATGTGGGAAAAAATGTTGCGGGGCACGATGTTCTGGGGCAGGACGACGGGAACCGCAGTGTGCAGTCAGTATACGAAATTGAAACGTTCTTAAATAGTTACTATGGCGACAGGCGGAGAAAAGTCGAAAGAGATACCGTGAACCTTCGCAAAAATCCCAAGCACAAGGCTGAGTTACTAGGATAATTCTGTAATCTTGGAATAAAGAAAACTTGCACCGAAGACAATTAATTGCGTCAGATTATGAAGGTCTAGTCGAGAAATTAAAATCAGACAAAATTTACCCCTGTCTCGCTTGCTTAAATGGTATGTGTTGGCATTGTGTCCTTATTGCAGAAGCGAACAACTTGTGATCGGAATAAAATCATAGAAATTAGTCCAGAGCAATAATTATTTCGAAAATATCACGCCAGTCTTGCTTCAAGATCCACGGTACAGACATATTTTCACCTCTACGAAACGACGAGGGTAACAAAGAAGGTTGGAAGGTGACCGCAAGTTCCTGTATTTGAGGACACCTACTGATGTAGTAATGATCGCTCCTAGGAGAACAGAGCCAACTCTTTAGAGGTGTCGATAAATAATTTTGTATAAGGTTTCTTTAAACTTAATGAACCGATCACCCCACTGCCGTTTGAAAGTTGTCGAGCATATGATGATTAATGATCACCGTGGACACACGAAAAAGGTCAATGATCTGACCTATTGGAGATTCATGACCAGTGCATTTCAAAGTAACTCCGGTGTTAACATAAGCGTGGCGCTGTAGTCTGCATACATCAAAGCAGCAAAACGATAGACCTTCACACCTTTCAGATCAGAAATAGCGGAGTCGCGAAATTTGACCGGGGAAAACAGATCAAACAATGGAAATTACCTAAGAGATCTGAGATCACGGGGTAAATGGTAGCGAGAATGGATCTTAACAAAAAAATAGGGGTGGCAAGTTGTATAACACTCAAGTAGATTACACAGTTGGGTAGCTTTCGTGGTTTTCTGATTACGGGAACAGGTTTTCAGGTTGAATAACTCAGTCCTTTTAAATGAATTTGAGGCTTGAGGCACTGAGTTCTAATTGAATATCTATAATGTTGGTATTTCTTTATTTCAATTTGTATTGTTGTTCTGGCATGAAACCGTAATCGTATAAGGAGCATGACTACTGAAGCGATCGGTGGCATGAGATTAGCAATATCGTGTCTGAACCTCAGTATGTTAATCAAACTCAAAGGAGCCAATTGTTTCGACTTTGCTGCGTTCTGAAGGCTGGAAGTCAAATCTGATCAACACGCTTTTGTGTTTATGTCCTCATTTAAGCCCTTATAGTAAGTGAATAGGAAGAAAAACGGCAAAATACACGAGTCAAGATACCACAAGCTGAGAGTATATTTCAGGAAATCAAACTACCTTATCGGTGAAAAAGTTCCCGATGGTTATAAGGCTAGTTATTAATTGGCCGGTTAAAAGTATGAACTATGGCCTGAATCGCAATCCTGAAGAAAAACGGCAAAATTAACGAAATTTGTCGATTTTGGCAAAATTCATACTTTTTATCATTTTTTGAGACTAAATATTGCATGATTGTGTTCAACTTTATGGATAATTTGCCTCAAATTGGCCACATTACTTTTCAACCGATACTTTTCAACCGATAAGGTATGCACGTCTGAGGTTCAGGCACCTAGGAGTCTGCAACATCCTCAGCAAGCTAGCAAATAAATGTCAGATAGTGATATGATGTCCAACTCCTAGCAGCTACAGCAAAATGAATGAGTAGCGCAATTCTGGCGGCAACACTTGGCGGCACCAGCGCTTACCGGGCAACTTCCAATAGCCATGCATCGTACCAACAATGACAGTTCTTGATATTAATCATGATGACGGACAAGGCTTGTACTGATCGTGGTCATAAGGAATATCACAAGCGATACTAAGTCATCTGCAACAACTAAGAGACAGCGAGTGAGAATGCAGGGCATGAATTAGAATATTCAAATTCCGTGGATTAGGCGACCAGATTTAAATTGACCTTTTTATTGTCCTGCGAGTCGCGTGAGTCAGCCTACTTAGAGATCGGGACAAAGGTCTAGTTCAAGAGAGACTAGTCGTATTTACCAGTCACTTTCTCCTTACAGTCTCTTGGGCCGACAGGCAAGACGGCAGTTGCTTGATGCTTCGTCTTAATTGCAGTATTTACAGATTTCCCACCGAAAAATGTTCGTCATGGTAACGAACGATGATGCTCATTAGAATCCACTTAAAGGTATTTAAAACTTCAATCAGCTGACAAATGTTGGGCTCGATAAAAACAAGAAGGCATAAATAAATGTTAATACAGCTGGTCGTGGGGCTGCTTTAGTCTGGCTAACAGCTTTGCTTCCTCTAAGTCCTATAAGTTATGAGATAAGAATGAAACCACGAAGCAATTGTACTGGTAGCATACGGTTGACAGAATCCCGATTCCCGATGATTTGATTGCAAGTTACAACAACCACATTATTTCACAAAACCGGGACAGGCCGAAACAGCAATGCGTCACATCAACAGAAATATAGCACTGTTGGGTATTGACGACCGCTTTTAACCGTGCAGCATTATCATTAAATCTGTAATTTGTATAACGATCATATACATATGAGTTCTTATAGCAGAGCTGCAAATAAGTTCATTGTCTGGCTGTGCCGCGGCGGCAACTAATTCCAATTAAAGTTGCGAAAATACAATTACAAGGGATCAGGGATGACCTTAGACTCAACTGAATACACCGACAGTGGGGTATATGGTAGCCAGCCGACCATCAATGAAGTCACGTGAACACCAATAAGGTCACGTGACCAAATATATTCACTTAGTAGTAAGCAGGACGATCAACTGTAGTTCGTCAAAAGGAACCAGACGTTTATTTCGACTATAGTTCGAGCACAATGGAACAGGGGTATTAAGGGCAGCACCTAGTGCGCCAACCACAGTGGCCATAGTCAGGCAAAGAAAGGCTGTTAAGACAAAATTGCAATCTTTGATAATATATTGATATTATATTGGGCCAGAGAATTGTATGTCGTGTTTTGGGGCCAGATTTTTAATGACACTGTATAAATAATGGAACAAATTAACGGTATAACTGTATACAATATTAATTTAGCACAGTAGTAGGGGGTCCGATTAGTGCGTATATTAGGACAGAACTAACTGACTCTTTGAAATATGCATAGAAAAATATCAGAGTGTTCAAATAGTAAATTGATCATTAATCCGACTGACTTATAAATAAATCCTCATGGATTTATTATCCCGGAAATTCTTCGATCGAATATACTCAAACTGAATGGAAGACGAATATCGACCGTTAATTCCAGTGTTTCAGTCTGGAACCCGATCTTGACTGAACGAAAACTAGTAAATTTATCAGCGAACTTCGGCCGGTTGACCAAGTCAAATTAGCATTAAAACAAACTCTTTGTGCATAACAACAATAGGTTAAAGAATGCATTGTCCATGTTTCTTCTTAACCTATTATTTAACCAAGCTATTTGAAGATTTTGCTGCTAATGTCGAGTCATGAACTTCGGCATGAATTAGGTATTATTCACCGACTGTGCTAAAAGACGTGGAATATTACTACACCGCCAGATTCTGAGACCATCAGAAAGAGGAGACGGGAGAGAGAACAAAAGAAGTCGAAGTTGACAAGGCACTATTGCTGCTAGTGTCGAGTATAATAATGTCGTGACAGTCTATTACCGACACTAGGCTGGAACTGAGGCGATAATTTGTTTTCTTTTCGGATCTTATCACGTTAACGATGCATTGCAGGACTATTATGGTTTTTTACACTTGCATATTACAAGTTAAGTCAAGCGTCAAGCTGCTATTCATTTTACGGTTCGTTGACGTAGAGTGTTAAAATTCTGTTTGTCTCTTTTAAAATCTGCCAAAAACGCAAAGTAAAGCGTTGAGATCTGAGAAGCTGTACAGCTTCGTTTTGTTCAGCACTGCATACAGTAAAAAACCTTTAGTTTAGCAGGTTCAGCAAAGCACGGGTGAGTGTAACGTAACACGATAGTAAAAAAGGAAACACTTTCAAGCAAAGTATAACGCAAAGTTTACAGAACAAACACAAGGATATGGATAAGGGTGTCAAAATACTATAAATTTTGAAAGCGTTGGTTAATTAAAAATCAGTAATCAACAATAAATAACTGATAAAAGTCATGTGCTGAGAGGAGGAAAATGTCCTATAGCTGATTGATTATGAATATGATCCTAACGACAGATATAGTGCATGTTGTTATTTGAAACGGTTCGTATCAGAAAACCTACGATAAAGATTACACCGCTATAAAAAGTTGGGGGTAAAGTTAGTTGACCAAAATTGCCATTATATCAATAATAAATAATGGAAATGAAAATGGTAAAAATCATACTTAATTTGGCTAAAATTTACGGAAGAATTTGTGTGCAAAATTTTCATGTCGACCATGACAATAGGACGTTACTGGGGGTTGCCATTTTTATCATAGAACAATAAGCAATTCCAGAGTGTCATAATCATTGCCATCGCCATAACCTCCACCCACCCCCTCCTTACAAGATTTGAGAAGTAACAATTCTCTATTTGAGTAGGTTTAGTAGTTATATAACTCTCTTGTACGCGGTTGTTGGGATAAAATATTTTTTATACTAAAGAGGACATTAAGAATACAGGCTCTAGGGAAAACCTGTGCTTTACTTCGGCTTATTTTTCCAACATTAGTTCGACTTTAGGTTTTCTGCACATCTCACATCTATAATGATAAGATAGTACAATTCTCACTCTCCCTCAGCCTTAAAGGATGAAAAATTAAGCAATTTAAAACAGAGGCGCAAATTAGAGAGGGACTAGAAGTCCCTCTCTGATTTGCACCTCTGTAGTTCCGGACTAATGTTGGTACCCATGATCCCGGACTGCCAGCTACCCATCATCAAATAAATACTGAATTTGAGTATTCTTTGCTATTTCAAAGTCGGTAGATAAAACATATCCTTTACTCATTTATAAAATTCCGAAAGTTAATACTTTAATAATAACAATATCGTTAATGGAATGTAATACTGTGCACTACTGCACTATCAAGCTTCAGCCAACTGTAAAATAAAAGATTTAATAACTACAAGAAAAAGTATATGGAAGAAACGTTAAATTTTTGACTCCTCATATTTTGACTCTTACTCAGGTGTTCAACAACAAGGACTTGTCCGATTTGTAACTAATATCCCACAAGGACTTGTCCGCTTTGTGACTAATATCCCACAAGGACTTGTCCGCTTTGTAACTAATATCCCACAAGGACTTGTTCGATTTGTGACTAATATCCCACAAGGACTTGTCCGATTTGTGACTAATATCCCACAAGTACTTGTCCTATTTGTGACTAATATCCCACAAGACTTGTCCGCTTTGTTACTAATTTCCCACAAGGAATTGTCCGATTTGTGACTAATATCCCACAAGGACTAGTCCGATTTGTGACTAATATCCCACAAGGACTTGTCCGCTTTGTGACTAATATCCCGCCTCAGACCGCCGACGGATGGTTTCAGGATTAAAAACCCTCCTCTGTGAACACGTTAAGCTCTCTTAATGAATTAAATATAACTTAACCCTTCCAACATATATGACTCCCAGTGTACTTTCAGTGTTGTGTGATTTATTGACTTACTGTTTACAAACCTGAATTCATCACTCATTAACACTAAACAAACCTTAAAACTTAAATCTAAAAGCTTCATAAGAAAAATCGTCATTACTCAAGCTAAACGGAATTTTTTGACGAGTTTAAACTGAGGAAGTATTAAAGTAAAAGGGGTGACAATGAGAATGAATCAACCCCACAGAGTGACGGATAACACACGGGAGTAGAGATCAAATTTGTAATAATTTGAACAAAAATTTAACGCAGGTGTAGACTGTAGAGTCACATTCATCATTGAGGGGCTGGTTCTTCGCTCCTAATTACTCTCTATTGGACTCGGATTCAGACAATCCTTTACTAAGGTTTCCGGGCAGTGCTCTGGGACTGTCAGTTTCTGATACTGAATCCTGGAGTTTTAAGCGCGGGTCTACTGGAAGACAGGAAGTAATTCCTCATCTTTCGGCGATAAATTTTTCGGTATTAATAAAATCTGCTTTTGGGGACTTGAGAGACAAGACTTTGTACTGAAAAATTTCTACCGTATTCTTATGAAGCGCCCAACATTCTTTATTAAATCAATATGTCGATATTGATATGAATTCAAATTTGCTTCAAAAAATGATAGTTTGAAAGTTCTATTTACCGACAATTCGACTAGCAAAATTTGTGCTCAATTTTGCTTTATTTCAATTATCGAAATGCAGTCTTGTACCATGAGGGAAACAATTCGTTTACTTTCGGTAAAAACCGGGAAAAATTATTCGAGACGTAAACCGAGATGTATAACTGGCTCAGCTCGCTAAGAAAAACATAAATTTGATTGTTAAAGTTTAATTAACTAGGTATCTTGAATACTTTCCAGCTCTGGCACATGTTAGTAAAATATGGTATGAGGCTGGATAAACAAGGTAGAATAAACGGCTAAAACGAGCCTTTTTCATGAGAAGAGGTAATTATCAATAACCTCTTGTTCTACTTGTCTTCAAAATGAAAAAATTACTGAAAAAACAATAACTCACCTCTGCATGTCAGAGGGACTTTGTTGAGAAGATAATCATTAGCCAAAGTGTAGTTTAGAGGATTACCAGGATGGTCGTCCTCGGGGCTTATAAACACCTCGCTGCTTGAATGATCTATCGAGTGTACGGCCTGCAGATCAAGTATGAAACTTTGAGCCTGTTCAAAGCTATCTATCTTTGTCTCAGTAAAGATTGATATCTGCTTAAAGTTCCAGCGAAAAAGTTCGAAAAGCGGTTCTAACATTGGCTCAGGACCGTCAACTGTATTATCCAGAATTAGGTTATTTGTTGTTTGCAAATTCCCGTAATAAATCCCATCAAGATCCTCACTAATAGCATTTTGCGAGGCAGTGGAAATTCGGCCGATTCCAAACACGCAATTATAGCGCTCTCCATAACAGAAAGGTTTCACAAAAACGACAGTCATGATAGGACCTAGAATTAAGGACAGCTCTGATCTAGCCAAGTCAGGATCTTTCAACTGGTACTTTCGCGTGATCAGCTGACTTTCCAAGTAATCCATAGCCCTATCCACTCTAAGCTCATCGCAATGAGCCATTTTATAGGTCAGGTCTGAGCCTAAAATTTCCGTGAAATCGAATTTCTTGTCGATCTTTTCCAGCGCTCTGACTATTCCAGGCGCGTACAGATTGTAATCAACATCGAAGACTTCATAGAACTTTTCTGTAGCAAAGTAGACGAGTACTTGGTATGGCGTTTTCTCGTCATCTTGCTCAATTCTAGTTAGTGTATGGAAGACCAGGGGGAGGTGTAGGCACAGAAGCAAGCGGAACATGGAGGCAGATCTTCTCAGGAATTCTTTACATTTGGCTATTCTGCATTGATCCTGGGATTAAGGGACGTTAATAACCGTATTAAGGAGCAAATGTTAGACAAGATAAATAAAAATGGAGAAATGAAATGAAAATGATAATTTTAAAACATTAGAATGAGACAAAGAAAGGCGTGTTAACGGGAGGATTTGAAAATGCAAATTAACGTGGTGAAAGTGAATTTGGAATTAAAGCTATCAAAACCGTTATTTCTAAAATAGTAAATTTGTAAATGCGAAACTATTGATCAATTGATGGCGCAAAACTTTTGGTGGGATTGGCGACTTGTTCTACAAATTACAGTCCTGAAAACTTAGACAACAGTATCGATGGAGCTCTCAGTCGAAAGCTAACATGGCGCACTAACCGACGAGACTAAGAGAGAGAGGAGCAGGTTCAGACAAAACATAAGCGTGAACTGGGGAGCCATTAACGTAAATCTCGGCTGTACAAGCTAGTTTATTTCTTCTCACTAATGCCCATCATAATTTGAGAATATTCAGCAGGAGCAGCTATAGCCACCACCAGAGAAAGGTATTATCCCTACTTAGGCTACAAAAAGGAGGAGGGTTGTTGTTACAATGCTGAGCTGGTGATCATACCTCACTCTCTCCGTTTAGTTTGGACTTGGACAGTGGACATGAGATAGCAATCATAATTAATCTCACTCACGACATCATGTCAATCTTGGTGCTATTGATGGTTAGGAAGATGATCTGCTGGCCAATACTGTCCTAATTAAGTGGGTTATTGGAGGTTGGGCGAGAAAGGCAGGTCTGGTAAACTGTTACAAGACTGCGAGGACCTGGATATGATTGGCCAGGGAATTTGTCGACATATTGGACTAGAAGATCTGGGGGTTTGCTGATTATTGGCGACTAGGAAATTTTGCGATTATTCTGGAAAATTAATGCAAAATCTCGAACTGGACCACCGCGGGGGATAGAGATGTGCACATTAGATCAAGGCTACATGTATTATAGAGGTCGAGGATTAGAAGTAAAGATATGGGACATATTTTGCCGGCTGTAGCGTTCATAAAAACTTGGTACAGCATCAAACAAACTAGTCTGACTAATCTAATCCAATCCCAAACTTGATTAATAGGAAAAATTCAAGAACAAAATGAACGGCTGATATTTTTGTAAGGGTCTCGCGAAGTAGGTCTGTCACTAAAAACTGGACCGTAGTTCAGAAAGTCACACGTAAACGTTACACCACCAAAAAGCAATCGGAGATCACCACCCAAAGAGGTGAGGCTGATCATCAAATATCTATTATCAGGAGCTATTTAAAAGTGATCTGACAACGAGCAGGACACTCTGCTTCATCAGTGTGTCCGCTGTGTCACGCCGATCCAACTCAGTACAAAATTACAGAATTACTCTGATCGAGTAAAGTCTTCTAATTTTCAAATTTGGTCAGCCGAGGAGGGGAGGGTGAGATCCTGTTTCTTGTGTAGGAAACGTGAACTTGGAGATTTACTCGGAAGAATGAGTAAGCCATGATTGAGGGGTCAATAGCTGAGAAATATTGAAAATCTTTTAACGAGTTTTTCTTTGAGATAATTTAAATCTTCGCAAGCTATCATCGTCGATAAAGCTATCATCACGTACCTCAATAAGAAGATTGTGGTCAGATCGATGACCCAGAAAATCAACTTGAAGTCTTTTGTGACGCAATCTGCGGTAACAGCAACACCAAATTATCGGCCAACAAAGTCAATTGATACCAAATTCAGGTTACTCTCGGCCAATAATGCAGCTATCAGACATCTGTACCAACGTCTAGTTAGAACCTCATTACCCGTCTTCATTACAGAAACCAATCATATCACTTATCACAGCTCATAAAAGATGTTATCCCCGCATCGTTGACTCTGTCCATCTCTTTCTTGTATGTCAGGGATCTTGCCAATCGAAACATTTTCTTTCAGTTGTAGTCGCGAACCAAATAAATATCCGCGAATAATATTCAAAAGGCTCCGGCCACTGTGTCATAAATAGATTGATCCAAGGTTATAGGACAATTCTACTCCAATCCTGGAGAGATATAGTGCTCCTGAAATCCTGAGAGGTGACAAGGGAAGTGATTATGAAAAAGTAATAGAGCGTGAAACTGGTGAGAGCGCTGAGCGACAGAAGGTTCGACATGGGTCCTATAGCTCCATCTGTTCCTTTCAGGAGGAGCTGAGAAGAAGAATTCCGCAATTAGATTTAAAAACATCTGAGTTCCAAAATTCTAACATTTATGGCCCGATGCATCGGGTCGCCAATGAAAAAGACAACAATGCACTCGATGCAGGAGGAAACACTCGCACCAGGCCCACCATTATCTCTACGACTTGATCAAATATCATGTGACTATCAAGCTAAGGTATTTGTGCGATATGTTCAAAGCCCTTTGCCCGTGAACCAGAAGAGCTAACATTCAAACCAACCGCAACAAACAGAGTAAAGACAGACGATCGTCTGGTGTAGTCGTAGATCATGGACATATCAGTACAGATCGCACAGATCGCACAGATCACAAGTCAGATCTTGTAGCGAGACAAGAGAAAGAAAGTTAATAAACCGCGAGAAGTGCTCCATAGATGTGATTCTATAGAGCTATAGTGCTAGGGGACATAGTAGGGCTGGCATTAGGTTAAAACCGTCCCATAGACCAGGCCGGAACAACTAGACAGTATAAAATTACTGAAACACAACAAAATGACGAGGGCGGCTACTGAAAGTACCTACTTGCACGCTTGGTATTTAATCAGCATGGGTTATGCTCTGTTTTTTCATGCGTAATCACGCCATCACGGATTCTAATTTCCCGTATCAAACATGAGCAATCATAGGCGACATGATGAAATCGATAAAGTGACGAGACCATCAGGGATTGAAGTGCTACAGAATTTTCAACCTTTGGAAGTTTGGAAAATGTCGCTTTTTTCCCTCTTAGAACTGCATAGTCATATCTATCTGATAGTGATATTTATCTGAGTTTCGTTCCTAAATGCAATACACGCAAACTTTCAACCTAGTTGTGCACCTAGTTGTGCACCTAGTTGTTAGATCGAACAGCTGCTCCGAGAGATTTAGCAAAATTTCAAGAAATTACTTGATTGTGATGTTACCTTGCATTTGCGCTTTGATGAAAAGTTTGACCGGCTTTAATTGTTAGTTGTTACGGTGTTTGGGTAAAATACTTTAGATTTGAAGAGCTGCCAAAAAACATGCACAACAAGTATGTCTAAGGTCAACAATTATCTAACGATTTGAAATCCAACACCAAGAGCAATCGCAGACTACTGTCAAAATAGGGCAGGAAAAGATATTGGATCTTCGCGGTAAATTAAAAGCCAGATTACTACCAAATCACTTCCCACGCATGAACGCGCGGATGAACCACCAGGTCTCCTCTTTGCAGTAGCCTGCCATCAAACAATATCGAAACAAGAGAAGCGAACCATGCCTATCAATTATTACCGACCATTCGGATTCGAATTACATAAAAACCCGGATAAAACTTGCCGTGCGAACGTCAGAAGTCTGATTAGTACAAATGAAGCACCCTCAAAAAGTTTCGCCGATATTTGGGACAAAGAACTTGTCTGGCAACTAGGCATTACACGTTCATGAACTCATAAACCAGCCGCTAGAAGGTAACACACCGTCCCTTCTCTGTAAAGAGACAGATTGTAGTATCTAGAACCAACTAAACCAATTAGAATCACCATCAACTAAACCAATTAGAATCACTTCACAATCTGAACCGTGGTTGAAGTCTGGGGAGGAGTGAGGGAGTTAGATTACTAACCAGGGAAAATTACTAACCAGAAAATAGATCTTCATCCAGCCCCAGCAGTGGGAGTTAGATTTCCAGAGTTACTTCCTGTACCATCTGTGAGCTCATCCTTCCAAGACCTTGATCCAATCACGGAGCTTCACGTGGGATGTAAAGCTGGAAGGGGGAGAGGTGACGGAGGGCTGATTATGTGGTGCTGTAGAGAGTATGGTACCTACTCCGGCTGGTTTTCCGCTGTCCCTGATTCCCGTTGTCATGGTATCAGTGCTGGAGTGCTGAACAACGTTGGATGAACACTGAACAGCATATGTCTGAACTTTGTTATTCAGATGAAATTCTATTATCGGATTTTCGAGGTCTTTGGTCCCCGACAAATGACTATTCTACTTTATAAAAAATTGTCCGGAAAAACGAGAAATATCGAACAAGGATTCAGTAGCATTGCTGAAGAATGAATGATGGTGACAGAACAAAGAAAAAGCCACGACAAAAAATAGTGACAGAAATTGTCAAAAATAGGTGAAAATGAAGAAAGTTTCAAGACGAGAACGTGACAACGTCACTTGAAACAATTTCCACAGTCTGTAGCAATGAGCACTCATTTTATATAACGGATCTTATTTAGTAGAGTATACTTAAAGTTTACAGCAGCCATTACTACGCAATGGGCAACGAAACTGTATAGGTTTGAAAATTAACCTACAGTTCTTACAAAAATGTTCAGCTAAACAAAAAATTATATAATACACCTTTGAAGAAAAATAAGATTAACCGAAAAGAAATAAATTTGCAAGTAAATATAAGCAATCTTTATCTACTATCTTTGCTTGACACAAAAGAAAAACAGTGAGGATAATTGGATTCTCAAATTGAAAGTCTGACGAAGCATTCTCCTGTTGACAACATTGAAAATTAGCGAGCTGGTATGATCTCGCAATTATCGAAAATTATTCCGACTATATTAAAACAAGTCCCGAATAATTTTAGAGAAGATCTGGAGTCTCATCCATGTCTGTCGAACTAATTTCGAACTATTGTCGAGCTAATATCGAACTAATGTCGAGCTAATATCGAACTAATGTCGAACTAATGTCGAACTATAAATGTCGAACTGCGCAGACAGTCGTCGGCCAAATAAAGTGATAAATGCTCGACAATTCCCTTAATGCGTAAATTCAGAGGAGGAGACTCATAGCCGTGAAAAGAATCTTTACCATGCTGACAATATGAATACGTCAGAATAATTTCAATCCAGGTAAGAAAACTTTGTTCTCCCACTAGACTTTAACTAATTATCAGTAATTATACGTCCCGACAGCCGATAATTTTTACGATTGGGAGCTGCGATTTGATCATAGCTTTCGTCCTTAGTCTTTAGTCGCCACAGTACAATTTGATAAGTTCATTTTGGGAGTAACCCGACATCAGTTATCAGTTTCACTAAAACAATTCGTTTTAAATGAGATCTAAATTTTTAGAATTGGATAAGCGGGATAAAAGTATTTTCAAGAAAAGGAATGTGGAGCGTGGGGGTTGGGACGCGAATACCAACCAATGGGAGAAAAACATCTTTAAGATTAGGTACCTCTCAGAGAACTGTGGTGAAAGGATCGTATTGTTTTACAAAATTAAAAACTTTTTTAATATTCATCCGATAGTTGCTGAAACTCGCTCAAATGCGTCTAAAGACCGTAAAGAAAATTCACCCAACTAATGGAAAGTCTGGACAAAATGATATTAACTAATTTAAGGTAACATAGTAACATGAGCTAGCTGATGTTACTATGTTACCTTAAATTGATAAGTGTTTGTTCCACAGTTCTTCAGGCTGTGGAGAGGAAGTACTGTCATGATTTTAAAGAGAGTTCTTAAAGGCGGTAAAGTTATTACTTTACGACTAACACTAACAGATTTTCGTTTCGATCGGTCGAGCTCAACTCTGAAAAACAGATCCAGGGGAAAAACTATATGAATTTAGTGTAGAGTCTATACAGACCTACCAATACACTGTTATCTGTCCGTATCCACTATCCAGCAACCTTTACGGTTTTCTTTAGGCTAACTTTATCCAGAAGAAAGCGTTATTTGTGTGGGAAATGTGCAGCGTACCACGAAAATAATCATTGTGTCTTTGGAGTGTAGGGAACCAGACATCAACCAGCCATCAACCAGACATCAACCAGATAGCAACCTGACAAAGACTTCATAAACCAGACAGCAAACAGACATAGACCAGAAATCAGTTAGACATCATCAACTTCAAGACATCATCCAGACACCAAAAATGAAAAAGGTTTAGCAAAATGCAAAAAATCTGAAGAATGAGAATTAATGACTTCTTAGTTCTGTTGCTACTAGTGATTACATCGACCGACAACCAGGTAGAAAACGGGGAAAAACCGTCAACCAAACATCAACCAGAGACCAGACATCAACCATACCCTAACTGGTTACTGGACATCAACCAGGCAATTGACAAATAAACTTCCCGTGATCCCTCCCCGGGCCCTTGCCCCCATTTAGAAGAATTGAGCAGCTCAAGAATTAAGACGGTTACAGTGGCAAGTTAACACGGGCGCGGTGATTTAGGGTACTTCGGATAGTTGAGTACTCCATTTAGACACCTGTTATCAGAAAATCGTGATGAAATTTACCTAGTAATACTCAATCTGCAAGGCAGTCCCGTAGGATGTTGACACGTGATCAAGATGTAAATTTATTGATCTGAAGGTAACGACGAAATGGAGGTCTTTCAAAATATTGTGATGTAGACAAAATTTAATTGTCAATGGAAAATTTTCCCAGGGCAAAAACTATTTTTAAAAGAACAACCGTCAAATTACTCTGATTGTTTATCGATTGAACAATATAAATGGATACTAAAATTTGAAACTTATTCCTTCAAGTTCAAGACGACCAAAACTCACTAGCCGAAGAACTTAAGTGTAACTCATCAGACCGACAAGATCCGAGAAACACATACTACTGTCAATATGTGCCATATTGCCTGAAACCAAGGGGGGTCACTCCAGCACCTTCGATCTTATCTGATGTCTAGAGCCAATTACGGGCGATTTAAGAGGGATAATAGCCCCACTTGTCGATCTGATTGATACTTGATATGAATAACGTTTCATCTTCTAAGTACATGCAAAGGTAAACAAGGAAATGGACAACAATGTTTTATAAGCGACAATTATTATTAAGACGCTGAATAAAAGGCCCAACAGCCTTTCTCAAGCTTTTCTGATAAAAAGTTTTTTTTACAAAAGTGACCACCTTTTAGCCCAATTAGCCCAAATGATTCTCATTTTATTTACACTACGACCAACGGCATAAACTAAGCAGCTTTTTCCACTTTCATGGACTGTTAAACATTCCTAAAATCTATGACGCACTTTTTACAGGGCAAACGGCAGAGTTACTAAAATATTAAAACCACTGTTCAAATATCGGCTCCGTCAAACTGATACGGTTTCCAAGCAGGACTGCTCTGTCGGTTGTCGGGGACCCTATTGCTGCTGGCTCAACTGATCTATTGTTCGTCTCCATAGAAAATTAATTAGCAACCGATACCTTTAGGCTTTACAGAGCTTTAACCAATCAAGATGATAGGTTTCTACTTCACAGATTCTGGACCAGATTCTAGGCCCAGGTTAAATCTAATCTTTTAATATTCTTCGAGGATGATGAACCTTGCGTCGTTGCGCACATGCTTTCTCGGGGGACATCGAATGCATTCTCATCCATCGCGGTAACCTAATAGAGTAAAACACGGTAACCTATTTGACTCATGGAGCAATAGTAATGCCTTATTTTCTCATTATCAACATTTTTGATTTGATCTAATGTGAAACTTTCTAAGTTTCTATCAATACTTTATTATTGGGAAATATCATTACAGGACAAGATGCGTGACGAATATCATTCCATGTTTCCCTTGCAGCACAGTTTTCAAGGGTTAACTTTTAACCATTATGCTTATATTCGGCGGCTCTACTTAAATTTAAAATGGTTTATGTTGGAGAAACTAGATGATATATTTGTTAGATTAAGAAGACCGAAAGCTTAATTTCCCTGACGAAATTTCCATCTTCTTAGGGGACATTAAAAAATCACGGCCAACTGACATAATGGAAGAATGAGCACAGCGAAACAAAATTTATCGAAATAAGAGAGGGACTTTCGTCAACAATTTTCACCCACCAAGCAAGTATTCAGTTCAAGCATCAGATAATCATAGACATCAAGGTATTTTACTTCATTCAGAAGATCCCCTCGGGAGCTAGTAAAAGTGAACCCTCTAATACACTACCTCGTCATGAAATAATTCTAACAACCGTCGTAATGCTAAAAAAATTAGATTAGACTCGAACAATGTTTGTCCCGACTCAGCCCTCCACCTCCGTTTTCAGCAAAGATCTAGATAATTCACGCGAAGCCACCACTGTACAGTACGTTCCGGTGTTGATAATTGAGCTAAAATTGAACTCGTCTTTGGTAAATTAGTTTAGAAGTCCCAGCTCTCTTCGTCAGAGCAAACTGGTTATGGAACTGGTAGCTACACTTACAGTACTTATAGCAGAATACAAACTGTCGCTGGTTGTATGAAAAGGTAGAAAATACGACAGAACTTTTTATATCAGTGGTAGGAGCGATGCTTACTGCTGACCTACTACAGTACTTACAATTGATTTACTACAATAATTACAACTAATTTACTAAAATACTTACTTCTGATATACTGCTAATTTACTACTATTTTATATTTTAATGTCCCCTAAATGAGAAACTAAGTTTAAGCCATTCAATTAGTACAAAAAAACTTGCCTACAATAAGTCTCAGCAATCGGCCTATGAATCAAATGTTAAGCTCGTGCGGATTGGAAACCTGTTGTCAGCTCAAAGCAAAGTTAAAACTGTGTCATCAAGGCAAGAATACTACTATTACTAACGTTTGTTAGCACTCACATCACAGATTGCAAATGCTTAAATGACAAACAGTTAAATGTACGGATGTACACTTACATTTACTTACAAGTAACAAAAAGCTTGTAGAGCAGAAAGCTCGTTAATACAGACTATTTTTGGTACGTAGTCGCTCCCATGAAGCAATATCCATGAAATTAAAAAGAGTTGGTTACATCGCTTCTACACAAAATCAACATGGAGCAAGAAGGGCCACGGTCAGGTGGTATCTTTTATGTCGATGGACGACGTCCAATTTCCCGATGAAAAACGCTGCAAAATCAATTACAGGCCCGCAGTAATACGAATATATTGACTACTTAAGTTATAGTTAGCTGCTTTAAAGTATTGGAGAGTAAAATACAAAGATGAACGGCTGCAAATAACAAACGTGATGAGATGAACACTGCCAGCGCTGTTTATTTGAAGATTTGATATTATCGTGGAGTCTTATCTCCACGATACAGCACTAATACACAGGGTCCAGTTGAATCATTTAAAAATAAACTTAAGTCGGACTAAAGAAACAGTATGACTTTACACGACTTGTTGGCAAATTAGCCCACGATTATTTTGTTATAAGTAGATTCGTTTTTGTTATAAGTAGATTCGTTTTTGTTATAAGTAAATTCGTACATTTAAAATTTCAACATCGGATAGCATTTAACTGTAGATCATTTCAACTTGAGACTGCAGTCTGTGACAAATAAAGAATACAGCGAACAACCTGGTACAGACACAAACTTGAAATAAAGAACTACATCAACATGTGGAACACTGGAACAGTACACACAACAACACGTGTGCGCGTCGCACACGCGTGATATCATATCACGCGTGTGTGTTACTATACTGTTTGAGGATATGCGCTATAGGAGACTTAACTGTTTAACTTCAAGTATTTGAATTTCAAAAGTACATTTTACACATGATTTTTTGAGTGTACAAACCATTTCGCGACCTTATTTTAATAGATGAACTGTTTGAGTGGTGTGGTATGAGCTGTAGATGTGGTAAGAGTTGTCAGTTGCCAAAATAATCTATTACTTTTGCTCCTTCTACCTCCAGGCTACATTTAAAAGCAGTTAGTATTAGATGTTATATAGATGACATGAGTGCATGTCATCACGGTTATGACATAACACGATAGTTAATTGTGCTAGAAATGATAATCAAAAGAGCTAGGAGTAGGACAGAATCGAACAGAATAAGAAATCTGAATCTTGAATACCATGTAGTTAGATATTTGATATGCCGAAATGTTTTGTGCAATAACCAGTGCTCGGTGATACTTAAATCATAGTTCTTACTTTACAGGACGCGTATAGTCGATAAAAGTTGAAACCAAAATCAAAGGATAGATTTTAGAAATTGTGATATAATCTCCAAAGAAACTGAATACGAATTTTAACAATAAACTTCTTCAGTTTAACTCTACTTTTGCACATCAACTGAAATAGTGAAATACATCACAACTGACACCAGGAGACTCCATATTCTGCGTTATGCTGAGATGTTGCACGTGCCTCGTGATATCATGATTCGTGATATTACTACAATCAAGGTATTGAACTTCATTTACTAGTAGTATTTGTCTTCATCAATAAGTCCAGGAGCCCCGCCGTGAGCAAGTGTTTATCAAACGTACGTGTTTCAATCCGACCTCTCCGCTGTAAACATTGTTGCTAAACTTCGGCTGTTCTTGCTACTCAGACCACCGGAGAGATTTCTTATTTATATTCATAATTTTCAGCTCATTCACGTGGACGTTCATAGCCTGTGAGTAGAATTTAGATCGAAACTCTTAGGCTAAATAATTTAAATCGTACGTCCCTGCTTATAAGCTGTTCTATGTAATTCAAGTATTCTTTAATTAATTCAAGTATTCGCTGATT
>JH152866.1:75586-96789 GCA_000226015.1 Mnemiopsis leidyi | reverse complement strand
TATGCGAACGACCCCTTATATCAACATGGTATCACGGTAATAACAGCATGGTTAATGGTGTTATGGTGATATCATTATGGTTTATAGTGATACCACATATCAACATGGTATCACGGTTATATCAACATGGTATCACGGTAATAACAGCATGGTTAATGGTGTTATGGTGTTATCATTATGGTTTTTTAGTGATACCAGCATGGTTTCGTGATAATATCAGCATGGTATCGTGGTGATATCAGCAAGTGAATCGTTAACATTAATAGCGTACCATGGCCGTTTTCAAATGAAGTTGAATCGTTGTCGAACTTGATATAATACCCCAGAGAGAGTGTAGCAGTTAAGCAAACTGCGAGATCCACACAATTCAAACATATCAATAACCAATCTCCAAGACCCTGCGGAGCAGATTTCGTTAAGATAATCTAGTGATTACCTAGAATTATTTAGAATTGAACTCAAAACAATCAACAAATCCACATCGAGAGAAAATTCAAAAAGTTTTGCAATATGAAGGTAGATTAAGCGGATCTGTTTTTGGTAAACCTGTTTAGTTAGAGTCAGGAAAAACGACAGGGAAGTTCCATTAAACAATATTCCCAGTAAGGCTAGTATGATCGAAATTGCGAAAATAAAGACGTTCAATTCCCCTTGCACCATGTTGACAGAACTGGCCAGTTTTATATATGAATGGAAATTAAATTCTGCGTCCACTTACTATACGAGAAATTTAGACATGAAATTTAAATAATATCATATGGAGAAAAGTGCTATGGTTTAGATTTTTAGTTTGCGATTGAAAGTTACCCTAATATAAGTTTAATTGATCAACTTTCGAAAACTTATTAATTAGTAATGATACAGAAACTAAAAACTGTCTATTCTTATCAATTTAATCGGTTAAAATATCTGCTTGACCTCTACGCTGTATAGTACTGCTTTTACAGTCTTACTCATAATCATAGTTCTTCTCTTGTGGTGTTCCATGGTAATAGTTATCGATAGTAATGATATAATCATAATGAAAAATCGTACAACTAAGTTAAGACTTATTTTGATAAAGCACAGCGAAATGGAACACAGCTGCAAGTGTACAACGAACTGCAACTGCCATGCCCTCGCGAGAGTGTTTCTTCAAGTTCAACTTCAACGAAATTAAGAAAAGTGTCGGCCTTCGTAACATGAAACCACTATGGTCTGATGTTTCCTTTAATATAAAATCATATCCGCAATTAAACGTGTCCAAGTGACTCGTCACATCTACAATTCCAATCAGACAGAATGAATTGTGTTTAATTTAATCGCGTGCAAACTCGAAGTTACGGGAAGCTTATAGTCTATCATTATGCAATTACATCCAAGAAATTTGGAGGCAGGGTGAAGTTATAAAATCAAGTTGTTAAGAGTGCAGTGCGATATAGAGACGTGCGATATTGCAGATTGAGACTAACTCTAAGCGCGTCAGTGTGACGCCACAACGAGTAAAACCGATCGATTACATGATTGATGGTGATCGAAATCGATTTACGTAGTTTTAGTTTCACCGCAATTATTTTAACGAAACTCCATGAGCTATAATTTCGGTATTGATGCAAGTCGTAAGCTTATGACTTTGAAGCCAGCTGTCTTTAAAATTAAACTTAACTTAACGCCTGCAACGGCGCTGCAGCTAACAAAACTAAGAGGGTACTTCCTTGCATCGCATTAAACGCAAGATCTCCCAACCATGGCGACAATGACAAAGCACATCGACACCAGGACAGTGTTTTTGTAATCGATAGAGCTACTTAGTTGACGAGTTGCGAGAGTCGGGTATCACCGAAACTCACTGCACAGGTGCAGTTCAACTAATTCATGTGAGAATCCAAGTCTAACTAGTACATAGTTATCGTGGTGGTGCCATGGCAACGGAAGTTAGATGCGTATTTATATTAGAAGTACTGTGGGTAATTTCATTTTTTAATTTATGACGAATTCAAATTAAATTATTGACTGGGGCTTTATCTGATTATCTTTAAAGAAAACTTTGCAACACCTTCTGATTTCACAGAACCAAAACCATTCCATCATTTTTCGATACAGGTCTCGCTCGAATTTATCTATCTATTAGGAATTATCTTAGAAGATTATTTAAACATGATACATGTCGGTTTTTTTACTAATTGAGTACAATTGATATCATTGCTGATGCACGAATAATTTACAAGCTTTATAAATCAAACAGTAATTTCTGAAATTAGAAACTGATAATAACAAATTAACACTGAAACATAACAGTACAATCTCACTATGCTAATGCATAAAAAAGACAGTGAGCCAGTGCAGCTTGTTCTCATATCAAACACAATGCTGTACAATATCATAGAAAACTCTCAGACAAGATGATGAATTGTAATCTTTTTACAAAATTGTCAAAATATATTCACAACTACGGTGTATTATCCGTGCATTACCGATCTAAAACGGAAGCCGATATTATCAACAAAGTTCAATTTTACAGATGAGTCTGTATCTGTTTAAGACAATAGAAAGTCTGTATTTAACAACCATCTGTGAAACTTAAACTAGCGGCTGAGAGACCCTCTCTGCAATCTTTGTGTCTTGAGATACTGCTTCTAGCAGGAGAGTCCGATAGTCCTGAAAGTGGCACGTGTAAATACGATCCATAAACATGGAAAAGTGTGCAGTACCGAATGTTTTTCAATTTAGCGCTGACATTAATTAGATTTGAAAAACACCTAAAAGGATAAGTTAAGGGTATGAAGTTGATCATTGATGGAAGCAGTGTATCTCCACTGACTAGCAGTCCAACTCTACTAACCACCAAAAGATAGGAGGGGGTATGAAGTATGATATCCCGACTTTTGGGGTGAACAAGAATGGAACTGATGTCAGCAGTTCCATCTTCTCCCTGGACTTGTTTGAAAACAGCAGTCATCTCGTCCTGAATGAACACATTTTTACAATACATACCTTACACCCAGATCTGGGGATAGATAATATCACTAAGCTTAAGTTATTATGTAGTAAGATACTTACAGCTCCACAACAAAAATGTGAAGTGTACCTGCACAAGTTTGAGACTAGGAGTAGGCATCCTGTTGAAGGAGATGACTCTAAGGAGCTGCTCCAGTTTTATCGGCACAGCCCCTACCGGCATGTTCTCTACCGCTCCTGTCGTGCTGTGACTACTCGCTGTGAACAGGATGTAGTTAAACTTGGAAGTTATTAGAATCTTATTTAAAATATTTGCCATATTGAAGCTATCGCCTGTTTTACTTTTCGAGAGGGTAATTTGGAGTGAAGCAAATGTTTACCAAGCAGTGAATTAACGACATCTGTGGATCTTAAAAAGTGCACGTCTTTAATACTTACCTTATGTCAGTTATTTGGGTTTATAATGCACTCGGTAATGAGTTGAATTCCCATTAATGCAGTCTCGCAATGATGAGTTGCCGGAAAAAAGTTTACCTACCGTGTTCAAATTCCTTAGAAGGGTCAGGTGTCTCGATGTACTCTGGCCATGCAACTTCAGATCCCGTCATAACAGCTAGAGCTTTCATCGCGCCTGAGCATTAACAATAGAAACAATGTGCAGGCCATTGGTTTTATAGATACCATGGTTAGTAGGTACCACCATTCGTCACACTATCCAGCACCTCCTCTAAATTTAAAACCTGATCCATATTCCCCTCTTTTCAAATCGGTACAAGAAGCTTCCAAGTATACCGAGTCCAGATTCCTCTCATGGTCGTAAATCAACAAAAAACAGAAACTAAGAAACAAACGTGCTACAAACTACCCCAGCCATGCTTACCATTTCCGGGTTCCGGATCGGAGGAGAAGAGAAGGAGGAAGTCTGTGTACTCGATCTTGTAGTTCTCGTCACAGAGCAGAGAGAAAAGGGTTGTCTTGAGGTGGCCCATACGGTCGAACTTGGCTGTTCCGTCCGGAGTCATCAGATCTTCGTTACCGAACCACAGGTCACCCTGGACATGGTGATATGTGAGATAGCGACAAGAACTGTGATTTTACTGCAAAGTTAGTCGGTCGCTAGACGCTATAAAGGAAATAAAGTCTCCTGTAGATTGCAAGCTGATAAGACATATCAAAATTGGGCCTAAAAATACGAAAGAATAGAATATTTATATAGGGCTTTTTATGACAAAAGCAATTTCTATGCAAGACTAGGAAATTACAAAATCAATAAGAACTGATATCCAAGTTAGACCGAACCTGAGCGTACCCCGCCATATCAATCTTCCCAGTGTTGTCTTTGTCAATGGTCCTGTACTGTTTAGCTGTGTTTATCAGCTGAGACTGGGTCGGCAGGGGTACAGGTAAAATGCAGGACAACAGTACCGTCCTCCAGTTGATGTACTTTGTCTCACAGAGGTGTCGTGAAAACATCTCCTCCAACTGAGATGTTGGGTTATTTAGGAAGGGATGTTGGGTTGTTTAGGAGGGACGTTGGGTTGTTTAGAAGAGATGTTGGGTTGTTTAGAAGGGATGTTGGGTTGTTTAGGAGGGATGTTGGGTTGAGGGATGTTGGGTTGTTTAGGAGGGATGTTGGGTAATTGTTAAGGAGGGATTTTGGGTTGTTTAGAAGGAGGGATTTTGGGTTGTTTAGAAGAAGGGATTTTGGGTTGCTAAGGAGGGATGTTGGTTGTTAAGGAGGGAAGAATCGTCAGGTTGGACGAACAGTCCATCTCCTCGATGAGAACAACACAAAGGTTAATGCATGTTAATTGTAAATTGGCGGCTTTAATTGGCGGTGTTTAAGCACCTCACCTGTTGATGGGATACATTCTGCCAGATCTCAGGGAGAAAAGAGGGGGGTTCAAACATCTCCATCAGCATGTCGAGAGATATGTACCCTGATGGTGCCACCTCCTTCAAGTTCTGGTGTAGCTCGTGTATCTGGAAGGTAGGGTTTAAGTGAAGGTGAGGATGTTTGTTTCAATGCAAAATGTAAGTTCCGGATCTCAACTAGATGTTTTCTAGTTGAGCACAGAACGAGCGTAATTCACACTTGTCTTAAAAACTGCATCTAGAAAGACACAATTGTACACAAAATCGAGGATTTGTTACTAAGGTCAGTTAGTTGAAACTCACCATAAGAAATCACAGGAGCACGGTAACTCCTACATACCTGAGCAATAGTAAAGATATTAGGGGTCGGTATCTCAATAGGTTCATCTGGGGGAGGAGTGACAGGAGGTTCGAACATTTTGTAGGACAGGTCCACCTCGAACTTCTCGTCCGACAGGATTACTTGGGGGAGGAGGGGTTTCTCGCTCTCTATCACGTCACTCAACATCTCACACATCGTCTTGATACTGAAGTAGGGAGGTTTATAAACTGTATCCATCTCCGTGCATCATGATAGTGTACAGTGCATCATGATAGTGTACAGTGCATCAGAAGTATACCTAACCATTTTCTTTCGAAAGTCGAATCAATACCATAATGACTTCTGGTTTTGTAGGTGTATTGGCCGACAGTGTGTACGTTTATTTTGCAATCAATCCTAACTCTTTCTTATATGTATGATTGCGTTTTTGTAGCTGGTCTGCTTTACAGCTAAACCTGTCTGTCTTTGGTATACAATGTTATAACGTATGAGTACTTCAGGAATGCTGAACATACCTGTCCATTTCTTTTTGGAATCTTTGTCCGATCCAATCGTTTTGAATATCATACATCTTAGTGGCACGATCTTTCAAATCTTTTATCACGTTTATTGCCCTCAGCTGAAATTTATCAAAATTTTATTGCACAGAGAGTAACTTTGAATCGCCCCTATGCTATGGAGTACTTACTTTATTTCTCACTAACTTAATTACATACTCACACATTTATTCAAAATCGTAAAATTTCTAACAAAACCTGCAAAGCTGGCAAGCCTGACCTTAACAACAGAAAGTTTAAGGTTGAATGACCGGTCCTCGGACAATAAAGCAGAGGTACATTCCATGTTAGCTCTCTCCAGCATCTTCTGTCGAGCTATCTCTTCAGGAGTTAACTCTGGTACTGGTGTGCCAGCTGTAGGTGTTACCGCTGGGGAGGCAGACTTCTTCCCTTTCTTAGGTTTCTTGTCTTTACCTTTCGCCTTACCCTGTCGCGAGGACTGAGATTTAAGCGTGAGAAAATTATAATCTCTTTATCAATTGAGAAAAAATTTCCAAAAACATCGTCAAAGATAAAACAATGGAGAGCTAAAATAGTATGATCAAGTCCGAACCTTGCCAGCCTCCTGAGCAACCTCCTCCTCTGAGGGCTGTTTGAGCTGCTCAATGACGGCTACAGCCGACATGTACGCCTCCACAATCTGCGCCTCCTCTAGATCTTGGTCTGGAGTCTCTCTGGGGGGTCGCCCGCTTTTCCGGCCTGATTGTGGAGCTGGGAAGTTAGGTGGGTAACTTTCAAGGAGAACCATGTCTCAGTTTTGTGCATTAAATTAAGAGTTGGAAAATATGAGTGTCATTGTGGAGCTGAGAAGTTAGGTTGGTAATTTTCAAGGGGAACCATGTCTAGTTTTATGCATTAAATTAAGATTTGGAAAATATGAGTGTCATTTGGGGCCCTATGTCTTTATATTAAGTTAACAATATAAATCCATGGTGGTGAACAATTTTAATGAAATGTACTTTCTCGCTCGAAAGCTTTTCGGGGGACAAGAGGAATACGTCGCTGAGGCTCAGGTTCTCCACTCTCTTCTGACTCTACAGCCGGCACCCCGGGAGTTGCCCCACTTGGACTTGACTGGACTTTACCCGCCGATTTGCTTCGGTCGCTCCTAGCAGACGATCGTTCATTCTTCTCCTCGCTAAAAAGGAAGTGATCATTGAGAATGAGTAATAATACAACTGAAATCCGATCAACACGAGAGTTTAAAATGGTCAAGTCTCAGCAAACAAACTGTTTGAAAGTTTCACGACCAGGTTGAAATTGACAACTTAATCTCGATATGGAAACAAAATCCGAATATTGATTATTGACAACAATTATTCATTTTGGTCGTGGTAACGCTCATTTGAATATTGCAGGTACCCGGTCACGTGATCAGAGCGCGCGTGTTTTGACTGCTGAAATTCAACTTTTAATACAATTTAAGGGGTTGTTGCTATGGCAATAAGTAGACCTTGTTTTACAACAAAATTAATAAGCCTACCTGGGGGGTCGCGGTGTATCAGTCCGTGGCAACTCAACGAGAGGCACTCTGGTGAACTCTTTCCTCGGCTCGTCAAGAACCTTCTTCTCTATAACTTGGTAATAGTCTCTGATTAGGCGAACCGACCCTTGGTATCTGTCAACTTCAGCCTGAAATTATACAAAGTTATAAGCAAACTTTCAAAACCCTGCCCAAACAAGAGAACCGCAGATTATAAATAAGTTTCAACCGCAGACATAAACATGTGAAAACTGTACTATACTGCTTTTGCGGTTAAGTGGATATTTTACGTATATATGTAAGCATTTACAGTAAGATGAACCTGCAAAAGCTGAATATAGTGGTTTGTCAGCAGTCCGATGTGATCTTCAAGCCACTGCTCAGTCATTATACTTTGTCTTTCTTCTTCAGCTTCAATCTTCTTTTTGTCAGAAATATCCCACAATCTCTCTTGAAGATCCTGGATTTTATTTGAACGGTTATAATGCACAATGTAGTCTTATAGTCCATTATTATAGACTAATTCACAAGTAGATCAGCAAATTCGAAAACTTGGGCCAATGAGCTTTCTCAAAGAATTGAGCCGCGAAGATTTAAAACCAGATGAGTTATCTATCCCAGATGATAGTCAGGTTCTGACCGACCTCAACAGTTTGGTGCAGCTCCGCCTTCATTTCCACATCCTCTCTCATGTCTTCAGCCACACTGTTGTAGTTCTTAACCCAGCTCGTAACGAACGTCTGTTTGTTGTCAGGCCTCTGTAATGTGTAAACTTGATTATGTCCAACTAGTTAGGCAAACTTCACTTTTACTTTTAATATAAAAACGTATTTTACAGCTGAAATATCAGCCTAACATGAGACGTTTTGAAAATATTTATTAAGAACGAGCAAAGGTTTTACCTGTAAAAACACGAGGAAATTCTTTTTAGTAGAGTAGAAGTATCTGATGATAGTTTCCCTTTCCTCCCTAATTTTCTTGAAGGTATGTTTACACAACTTCAGATAAGAATCCTCCACTAACTCCCATTGTGGGAAGAGAATATTTGCTGCATCGTGAGGGATGGGCTCGTCAACATATACCCATTCATCACTACCTGAACAGTCATCATTACACTCAACGTTGCCAGAAAGTCACTACCAAAATGGTCTCCGAAAAGTTAAGCTATGAGGGGATATTCAACCTAGCAAACAAAAAGAAGAAAAAGAAACCACCCAGACAAGATTGTACCTGGTTTGGGCTCAGGAGGTTTGGGGGCTTCCTCTTGAATAGTTTCAGGAACTCCCTCAGGCTGAGCAGCGGGGGGCGCTGCCCCCTCCTCCCCTGCTGGTGCTTCCTCTGTTGCCGTGGTTACCTCTGTTCCAGGCTCCTGGGTCGCTTCTTCTTGAGGTGCGGGAAGAGGGGTCGGGGGTTTCTTCTTCTTCTCCAAGGCTTCGTTAAGTTGGTCTTCAACCTTCTCTTCAACATTGCCTGGTGTGTTTGGTAAACGTTTACGTTTTATTGTCATGACGTGGTCTTGATATACATACGATCTTGGTTTACTGAAGTATTGCATTTTCAGAAGTTTTGCATATTCGGTAAGTAGACTAGTTCTTCTAATTGCCCACCTTAAATTTATAATTCCTGTTCATAATGATATGATAGCAAGAAGGTTAACTTACTGAGTGGCTGTTGAGCGTCTACTGTTACAAGATTGTTAAACATCCCAAACCATTTCTCCATTCTCGGCCATTCCTCCTGATATGTCACCAGCCTGGAAACAATTAGAAGAATTTACAGAATTTCCGGATATGCCTGCAGAGATCTTAAGAGACACAAAACTGAAATCGGGCCCAAATGTCTAAATAAAAACATTTAAGGAATCTAAAATCACATGAATTTTAGGTGACAGCACACCTAAACATTTAGGGAATGAGCTTCGGTTTTTCAGCTGTTAAGCACATTTTAGAAGAGAAATAAACAGTTATACAAAATTGAACTGATCTAGACAAATGCTGGAAATGGCCAGATGTGAATGCTTTGATAGACAACGAGAATATTGATAAAAGTATTCCCGAAAATCGACACCGCATCAAATTACAGAAGAAATTAAAGCCACCACAAACATATAAAGGGACAAGAATCCCGCATTGGTGTTGGAAATGATGAGCTAACAAATTAAAATTACAAGGTTACAATGAGGCTACGACACAAATGATTGTTTTACCGTGGTTGAATCTGTTTGTAAGCATCGTCCTCTACAGGATGCGTGTCTGGGCTAGGGCTGATAATACTAATACATCAACATTTTGATTTACACTCAACATTCAAATTGAAGTGATAATCTGGACACATAACGAACGATATCGGCTAAAATCAGGTGCTTTTTTATTTTTGTCAAGCTTGGGAGCTTGAGGTATGTTTAGCTTGGGAAACAATCCGAAAAATCGAGGGTTAAGTGAAAATAAAGGAATTGGCTATAATAGATGACAGAAAGCTACAAAATTAAGATAGGAAACTAAACGAGAGTAGAACTCAATACAAAATGTGTCACGCAAAGCGTAACTAATCCATGAAGTGAGGAAAATAAAACGATGATAAAAGTGAAGTGACTGACTGTGTGGGCATCTCAAAGTGTTCTGCGGGAAGTTCTTCCAAGTATGTATTGGGTGAGGGTGAGCGTTCACGTTCTGGTATGCTGAGTGAAATAGTGAGGGTGAGTGCACAGAGGTGAGGGTGATTGTGCTTTTCATTTCTTGATTGCTGATGTAGTGGAACAAAAGTAAAACAAAAAAGGTGAGGAATTTGTTGTAAACGTGAAAAAAGTGAGTAAGTACATACACAGTTTCAAATTCAGTATCTAAAGATTGTGAGAAGTATTCCTGTAGTGTTGGCGATACAGTCATTCTGATGATGAGTAAATGGATATGAAAGTATGTAATAAGATGGTCATAAAATAAACATTAATCTTAAGATGATCAATAATGGAGAAAACCTTAAATTAAAACCAAAAACAAATAGACACTAGTACTTTCAACACCCGGGCGACACTTACCTGTGTTTTACGTTGAACTCGTCATAACTAGGGGGTACCCCAGTGTAGCTACCCTCGGGAGGGGGACGGTTTACCTCGTGGTACTCTTCCCCATTCTTGTGTTTGCGCCGCCCGCACGCGCGCTTGATCGCTACTTTGTCGGGGACTGACAGGTGGATAACAACATCGATACCACTTGTCGGGGGTGGGAGCTGAAAAACAGGTTATTTATAGAGGGAGAATTTGATACATTGAATATTAGGAGGATGTAAAAGACTCATCCAGAAACCTGTGCTCAACCCTTGATCAAAACATGATACTTCCAGCCTATTCACTCAATACGTCAAATGTCACCAAAACAAATTTCAATCACTGTTGACAACACATTTACCGGAGTAGGTTTATCACAGTCAGGTTCTTCCACCAGCTGATTCTTCTTCCCTTTCTTCCCGTTCTTCCCGGCCCGGGCAGGAGAGGGGGTGTTTCTGGGGGTGCCCCCTGCTGTGCGGGGGGTAGCTGATATGGGGGTGCTAAGGAAGGAGGCTCTGCTCTCAAAACCTGTAAAACCGCTCAGAGCTTTCTCAAGAGCTTTGGCTTGCTTGAGAGTTTTGGGGAAGTTGTCTAGGATCCAGCCGGTTCCTTCAGGTATTTCTCTAATGGAAAATAAATAGTTAAAACGGCAGAATTTTTTCTGATTATAAGACTTTTGAAAGGATTTTCAAATATTAATGGCTTGCTTGTGTCTGAAGAGAAAACAAGGAAACAATAGTTGATCAACTTGGAAATCTCATAACAAACAAAATACAAGAACTCGATCATATTGGAATTTGGACTTCACTAAACCGCTCTCACCGTATGCCAAGAACAACGATGTCGATAAGGACCTGAACAGGAATACTCTTGCCCTTGCTCATGCTCTGTTCTACCGCCTTGCCGAGGACTGCTCGAGGAGAGGGTACTTGTTTGGTTACTGACTGGATCGTGGGTACGGGCGAAACAACCTCTCCTCCCGTATTATCCTGTAGTTTTGTTAAGGGAATCATTTCGTCAATTATTACATCATATTATGATGTTTGTACTTTGTAGCCCATTTATTGATACGTGACGACTTACATGAAATTATAACTTAGAAATCAAATAACATCCTTACCATTTTTCAGCTTTCACATCATTTCAAGCAAATACGACAACTCTTTATTAATCAACAAACCCCTTCAGTAGCAGCAGAAGTTTCAGCAGGCTGGTCGGCGGGGGCTGCCTCACCTTTCTCCCCCTCCTCCCTCTCTGTCTCCTTCTCAGGCTCGGTGGGCGGGACAGCACTCTCCCCCACCTCACCCTGAGACGGTCCTGGTACTGCCGCTACCGTCTCCACTACTTCTGTCACTTCCACTGTTTCGTTGTTGTTGAATGCTGTTACCGCCTCGTTCACAAGGAGGTCGATATCCAGAACCTCGAGACGTTTCTAAAGATGTTACACCAGTTATTGGAAAATTGTTGTGTCTGTCGTCAAACGACCGATGAGAAATTCCAGAGCAATAGGTTAGAACACAGTGTTTCATCTAACTTAGAGAGAATATAGATCAAATCTATTCTATACTGCGATACAAACCTTGGCACTGAGAGCCTGGAGAACAGAAGTTTTCCCGCTAAAAGTTTTCCCGACGACACAGGCCTTAATGGGAAACTCCGGGAACTGAGGAGGAGTGGGAGGATTTGAGGGAGGGTACACGATGTCAGTTAGACGTTTCAGGATGTGTCCCAGGATGTAGTTGTTCTGGGAGGGGAGGTGGGGCGATATCTCGGGGTGTTCCTCTGGGGGCACCTGAAAGATGTGGTCACGTGACTAGATGGGAGGGGATCAGTTAGGGAGTCGTTATTTTTCTAGATCACCACAATCTTAGATCTCCCTCCAAGGGAGAAATCTACTCGCAGATAAAATATCATCATGAATGACTATTTCATATACTTAGGAATAATTAGATGTAAAATTTAAGAGAACCGTGTCAAAAAGTCAAAATCATCAGTACCCATTCTCCGTCGAGAGCCTTGTACTGGCCCATATCACACTCGTTCAGTACAGCCACCGCTTCTGAGTCTTCTTCCACTTCAGCTGGCGTGTCTGCCTTGTCTTCGTAAAACGGTTTTCCCGCCACAAAGAGAGACTGAATGGGTATATTTGTCAGAGATTTTCCACTCAATAAAAGAACAATAGACAAAATAATCTCATCATGATAACTCATGATAAGCTTCATGATAACTCATGAAGCTTCCCAAATATCATATACGTGTGTAAGACTCACCTTCCACTGCCTCCACATTTGTACTGGTATTGGTTGTTCTGAGAGATTTCGGTAATGTCCTGCTATACACGAGAAATCTACTATCTGCATCAAAATCTGTAGAGGAGAGGAAAACTTTTAACGAACCATTGGAATCTAAGATTATTACTTAAGATTAAAGCACACCCCGTTCGAAAGCAAAAAATCAAAATACTCCTAATAGAAATAATAAAACATGTAAAACAACGAAGAATTATCGTCCACTCACATCTTCACACATGTGGAAGTGTTTCATGTATTTAGCGTGCTGGTTCTCCGCAGCGATGGCCTCGTGCCGAGCTAACTCTTTCTGGCACTGTTCCTCATACTCCTGCTTGGTGAGACGTGCTACCTCCGCCTCCAGGTTCAGCGCCTCGTCAAAGTCCTTTAACCGGCGCTGCATGTACTGCTGCTCGCGCTGCAACCTGGAGAAAGTGAAATATAATCAATGAATGGATTAATATTTGATTTTCCTCTTGTAGAAGACAAATCGATTGAAGACCATCTTAAATTTATGACTCCCGACAAATCTGGACGAACTCCAACCTAACTATTCACTACGTTGGTTCAAACCTGTTGTTACGGATAACGTCCTTCTCAAGTCTAACTTGAAGGAGCTGCAGTGCGATGCGCCGCTCCAATTGAGACTGTCTCATGAGGCAAGTAACAAGCATATCCTCGTGTTTAGCTTGCTCGATAGCTTCATGTGCAGCGAGCTGCTCTACTAGTACCCTCCTTCTCCTCTTTTCTCGCTCCTAGACAGTTGGAGGTTTACATTCAGAGAGATGCGAACATTTGATAAAGTTACTTGCCATAATGCCATAAAGCGACAGAGCAGTCTCAGCTGATAGCTTAGCTATTTCGATACTCGTTGAGCCATGAAAGTAGCTTAGGAGAGTAAGTTTAACAAAATCTGGCAACTTTCAAACAACAGCCTACAGCTACTGTTCAGAGTCTACAGCTACTGTTCAGAGTCTACAGCTATTGTTCAGAGTCTACAGCTACTGTTCAGAGTCTCCTAACTGTACCTTTCTAGCAAGAGCATCATCACACAACCTCATCCTGATCTTGGAGATGTACTCGGCGTTCTGGTCAGCCCTCATGACTGTGGCTCTGTTGTCTTTGAGGGTAATCTGGGTATCTTTAGAGCCTCCCTCGCCGCGAATGTACGAACTGAGGCGAACAAAATGTTCTATTATTTTAGTTTACATCAGCACAAACCGACAAAAAAGTAATGACTTAATGACAAATTATAATTTTTATGTAACACTTTTGTGAACGTGAAAATTTGCTGAAAAGCCACAAGTTTTAAGATGCAAAATAAAACACAGTCCATCATAACGACTTGAAAAATGTAAATCAATCTCGTTGAACAAAAGAACACGACTGTATTGATCAGATCAATGACAGTTAATAGAAAATGAGCTCAGTCCCCACCTAAAGCTTGTAGGTCAGTGCTAAGATACAAGACTCAAGCAAAGTGCAAAACATTGAACTGATAATCGGAGACGAATTATATGTGCTAACGTGCACAAGCAGGAATTGTGAGATGCACTTTTAAAATACTCTCCAGGAGCAAGTATTTGCTTTACTTGTTTCAGTACTATTTTAATTCAAATCTTGAAGAAATATTTGGAAACATATAAAATCTTATTTCTCGTTAATCTTTGAGTTCAAAGCATAAAAAACCAGACTTAGATAAATTTTAGAAAAAAAAACACAGAGACCAAAAATATAAAAAAGCGTGGAAGTGTCTATGATATTCTCGTTCCACTCACGGCAACCAGATCAGGCTGAATATCAGCTCCCACAGAAGGTGACCTGGACCGAGTGTTGTCCCTTGAGGGACGCCGCACTCGTCTCACAGTCGTTCTAGTACCAGGTCGTTCATGTACACTAGATATCCTCTTTATAATGTCTACTGGTGAACCTCCTGTCCCTATTCTCAAGTCTATATCCACATCAACTGTCTCCTTACTTCTCTCTCTGGGGGCTGGGGGAGGTTTAGAGGACCTGGGTTTCCAGGAGATGGACGGTTTTGCTGAAGTGTTAGGTACACTGACCGCTCCTAAACCTAAGGATAAATCAGGAGTCTCCTTGACATCGGTAAACTTTGGGAGTCCAGTTTTTAAAGGTCTCGCTCTTCTCCCCTTCAGGACAACTTTACTCGAACTAGAACTACATATGTTATTCTCATTCCTCAGCCCCTGCTCCATTTCCCCAGCTAGAGCTGCGTTGCTAGACTCACTGCTCTGTAGACTTTCCACTGACCCACTCTCCAAACCGTTACTCCTGACGGCACTGCCAGCCAAGGAGAACTCAACTCTAGGCTCCTCTCGTATCTCTTCCTTCTGGTTATATCGCACTAGATTTGTCTTCTTTCTCTCGGGCAGGGAGACAATGACAGTCTCGTTACAGGTCGGGCAGTAGTCGTGTGTGTGGGATAACCAGTTGTCCGCGCAAACCTAGGAAGGGTCAAGTGTAAACTTGGTAAGTGTGACAGTTTGAGAAGGACTTGTAACTCTTAACTGATTCACTGGTCTATTTTAATGAATCAATAGTTGAGAAATTTACATGTTATCGAATTTGAAAAATTTTTAACAATAAATTTTACTATCAATGAGATAAGTTGATAATCAAAAAACTGACTTCTAGAGCGATCAGTAAGATATAAGAGCAATGCTAACCTTATGAAACCTGTGAGAGCAGGGCAACTCAACAATGTGCTGAGATATGGCATATCCAGCCAGACAAATGTGACAGTAAATATCTCTCTGTCTCAGCAGAGAACTCTTCTTCGTCAACATGATGCACTTCAAACTCGCCAACTCTTTAGCAGACAACCCCCCAGTACCGTTAGACTGTGTGTTATCCAGCGTCAACAGTGTCTCATAGTCATTCTCCGTAATCTCCCTGTTTTCCAACTCAGCAGCCAGGTTGGGAGGAAGGGTAGAGAGATGTCTGACTGCCGGTCTCCAGCGATGTGATGGTTTCTCCTTGAACTGGAAGGGGTGATGAGTGTGGTTGGGTCCGGCGAAGCACTGCATACAAAGACTGTACGTCTGACAGATTGTACACATGTAATGTTTCCCCTGTATGGGTGTAGAGTTACAGTTGTTACACGTCGTCCCGGGGTGGGTGTCTCGTCTAAACGCCGTCTGTTTTAGGTGTTCTGTCATTATCATCTTGAGCGTCCCGAACTCCGCCCGACACATCGGACACAGGATCTTGGTACCTTGAGATAGCTGATGATCAGCCCAGATCTTCATGCACTTGCTGTGGATGCTGTGCCCACAACTAAATCTGCAGAATGTGAGATGTTGTGCTGGAGTCATCTCATCTTGGCAGATAGGACAACAGTCCCCCTCCTCAATAGGACGGGGTTCTACAAAACTTTCAGAGTTTTGTTGTGTTGGTTTGTCTGAACTTGCGTTGTTGTTGTTCTGTTGTACGCGCGTCCTTGTCCGCTCTCTACTCTTTACTATCTGCTGGATTTCCCGCTCCACCAAACTTCCCTGCCAACTTATCGGGTTTTCCGGAGGTATCCTAAACAGTTTCAACACAACCCAGAGAATATGAATACACAGTTCTCGCTCCTTCATGAAGGTAGCACAAGTACAAGCACTAGGATCGCCTAGAGTTACTCGCAGTTTCTTGGCACTGTCATGCTCCTTCAGGGTGAAGGCAGTGGGGCCGTTTTCTTGTAAGACGTATATTTGAGCTTGTATGGCTTGAAGTTGTCTCCAATGCACGACGTCTGAACACGTGTGTCGCCATGGTACCGACCTTGACATAAACCCTAGCAGCAGTGACTAGTGTTAGATATAATTAAAGTTAAACTATAAAAGATTTAAATCAATCATCGTTTAAGTACGAAGAATTTTGAGGCGGAAGCACGCGTTGAAACAGTGAAAAAAGGACGAACTGACGTTTCATTATGATGGTTTGTTCGAGCAAAATTTTAGTTCATGTAACGCAACCAAGGCGAATGGTTAAATTTATTAGATATTTCCAAAAAAGCTATAATTATTCAAACTTCTGTTGAGAATATGGCATCATGTTCCGAGTAAGTCTAAAATGATAATCTGTCAAACGACTTATAAGCTTCCTCAGATTACAGAACAACTTTAACGAAAATCGTTACGTGCTAGCGAGAAGCTCGAACTATGATTTTATCGATACACTTAAGCGACTGCTATCAGCAATCATGTACACCGCTACATCACAAGCAAAACTTTAAAATTGTGGCCAAAATTGTTGATTACTGTTTGGTCTATCTAGAAAAAAATTAAAGCGCCTGCTGACTACACTACATGCTTTGTAGTTATATAATAGCAGCAAAACGACAAAATGTTATATTTAGAGTACAAATGTAAGTACAAAATGTAAGTACAAGTTCTAAAATCTAAGACGCTGAAGAATATGACGTACCTAAAGTCGTTCATGACAGCTCCAGTTCTTAAAGAAGCTGTGTTACTTTGTTTTTCTTCGAACTCATCCAAGCTCCGGAATGTGTCCTGATGATTGCAGAAATTTCACTAAGAATGACAACCTCTTAAATCACAGTTTCTTAACAGCATGTCAGAAAAGTAGGAATGCAATATGGACTCTAGCTATGGGCACAGACTGTTTCTGGCGCTGTTTAGAAATTTTTGATGTTACTCCGTGGGAGAATCCAATAATTTGAGACATATTTTGGGCCGCCAATACAGATTTAAAATTACACTCACCCGGACTATTTTCTTTGATATCTGGGCTCTCCGTAACTCCTGGGTTTCCTTCACTTTTTGCTGGGATCAGAGTAAATTTTGATAAAACTAAATCGTAACTTGGGCCCTACTTTTCATTATATAGGTATGAATTCTACAATTAAGTTAATCACGATTTAATTGACTTATACTCACGTCAAACACACGGGTTCTTGGTTTTGGCGAGGTGCCAAGTTTCTCTATCAATTGCCTCTGTTCAGTCATTATTTGTCGTGACTAAGAGAATAAACATAATTATGAAGCTATAAAGAGGAAGACTATTCAATACACTGACAAAAATTATAAGCGCAGTCAAGTAACAATTTGGTAATATTTGGAAAATTTTGGTATGATTTTAAGAAGTCACCAACCCTTTCCATTTTTTGCTGCCTTAAATTCTGCATGACTTTGTATGTTTGTTCCTCTTCTGCTTTCCTAAAAGATCAATGTTATAAGAATAGTAGACAGTTCAACTCATGAGTAGCCGACCAAAATATGAAATAAGGAAGTATCCGACCGAAATATAAAATGCGGAAGTAGCCAACCCAAATATAAAATAAGGAAGTATCCGATCCAAAATATAAAATAAGGAAAGGATCAGAGAACAAGGTAAAAAGGTCAAACACCGCCTACCTCCTGCTTAAGAACCGATTAAGAACTGTTTAAGAACCGCTAATACGATAGGTAAGTCGAATAAATTTGGATTTCAATTGATGCTAAGAACCGCTTGAGGGCCGGTTTAGAACCACTTCAGAACTGTTAACTGGTCCTTAGCGTCAATTGACATCCCAATTTATTCGGCTAACCTATTGTATTTGCGGTTCTTAAGCGGTTCCTGAACGGCTCTTAACCGGTTCTTTAACGGTTTTTAAGCGGTTCCTGGGCGGTTGGAGGTGTTTGCCCTAAAGGCCGACAACAAAATACATGGAGTTTCTGATGTTCAAAACTGACAACACATAAATGAAATCTACAAATGTTTCTAAATGAAAACCACGCACAAGATCAAAAATCATACTAAAAAAGATATGCGAAATATAAATCAAACGACAAAACAGCGAAATTATCGTTTTGCATTGACTCCAGATTCAAAATCCACAAACAAGAATAACATGATGACATCAAGCAGAAATTCAAGCTTAAGGAATGGTAAGGCAGGCAACAAAACAATTCTATTTTAACTTTTTAGAAAGCACACTGACTGGTGCGTGTGAAAAACGTTTAATTTTGAGAAACGTCCTCGACAAAATGCGAGTGGAAAAACCACAAAATTTGTCACTCACTCAGCTTTGAGCGCCTTCTCCAGGTTATCGAGACGTTTTTTGTCGAAGTTTTTGACGAGTTCCTCCATGTCTACCTGTACTTGACGTGGAAACTGTTGACGTAACCTCTGTAACACGATAACGTCGTAAATAAGAATTATCAGACCGTAGGTATTATAGAGTTAAATGTAAGGGTAGAACTGCAGATATGACAACGCTGGAAATCGTTAATATATCAATCTAGCTCGACATTACAAGTTGCAAGCGTTTAAACGGTTTGACAGACGACAGTTGCCAGTGCCTTCCCACGATACACTGATCTCATTTTATATCGTGATTATCATGTAGTTAAACAACACCGCTCACGTTTTGATAGAACTCAGCGTTAGCAGTCTCTAGTGTCATCTTCTGGGAAGATTTCATAGCTTCCATGGCATGGCTTGTCAGGTTTTGTTGCTCTTTACGGTTGAGAGCAATGAAGAGCTGGTACATCAGCTTAGTCACAGAACCGGGTTTTTCTCGCATCACATCAGATACCTGAAATGATTAAGTGAATAACATCTTGCCCAGAATTGGAGAGGTCATCTGAACTCCTGTAGGTACTCCGCACTAATTTCGATCTAAGAGTTGCCTCTAGGAGAATCCTAACTGCAACTGCAAATGGTCAAATGTCTTACAGATATTGCACTTAAGGAAATTTATTGAAGTTTTGAAACGCAATTACAAAATCATATAAGGTATTATTCATATATGCACTGAATAAACATTAAAAATACCACCTCTATGATAAACTTACAATATTGGAGTTAAACGGTACTTGAAGTAGCCGCAGACTAGGCTCTAACCGACTAAAGTTGTTCAACTTTGCATCTGTGTTACTGAGTAATTGCATGGTATAGGTAACATGTAATGTACTTGCATAGCCCCAAAAGACAAGTAGGTAATATAAAATTAGCATAGCACAATTCACTGTATCTTCTACTTAATCCACTAAAAATCTCATCAATATTTAATTAAATTTTTGATGCTAAATATGTCACACTTAGTAAAAACTAAACCAACTTTCCAGGAGAAAAAGATTTGAAGTCTTCTTGAAGTCCATATTTGCTCATCAATTCTCCCAATAGATACCCGGACCCAAAAGCTCTAGCAAAGTTTGCTGGATCTGAATGTAACAAATTTTTTGAGAATCACAGTAAAATCAGTATTTTGCTTATTCTAATTCATTTACCTTTTCATTTATGAATAGATTTCATAAATCAATTTTAAAAATCAATTTTTGTATATGCTACACTGACATAAAGTTTTGTGCTGACACCCTCTGCTTGTGACCCGTGACCCACTTTGCAACTGCATGCCAGAAAATATCAAATTCAGCAGTCTGTTTTGATCCTTATTTCTAGTATTCTAGACTGTATTGTAAAAACAGTGCTACTACAATAATTTTTTTCAAACTTGTCCCACATTTTTGGACGAATTTGCTAAGGATGCATTCCAGCACGTGGGGTCAGTAGGCCCTTTGTTATGCTAATCTAGATCTAGTTCGCTGAAGACACAAAAATTAGGAACTCACCAATTTTTTCTTGGAGCTTGACATCTTCATTTAACCATTTACAAAGTATATCAGTCATCCTGGGCATTGAAAACATTAAATAAAGAATAGCAATATTACAGGCAGTAAATATGTGATTTAATGAAGCTCTGTTATTTCATTAATATATTGTGTTTCCTCAGTATATATTGGTTTTAAAAATAAGAGGCAAATTCTTTGCCTCTTATCAAGCTACCCAGGTTTTATGCTGTTTTATGCAGCAGGAGTGAAAAATAAGAGTACTAAAAAGTCATATCCGTCTGTTGCATGTTTTATCCTCAATAAATTGGAAACTGCAAATTCCATTAGTGGGAATGTAGAAGTTCAACTGATCCCAAACAAGTTCTTTGGAATTAGATGTGAAGTTACCCTCACTTCTTTCCCCTAATATGTGAAAAATATTTAAAGCACGTGTGGGCTTCTCGCGCAAAGGACCCCACATATCCTCAGCAACACAAGTTTGAGATTTGGTTTCTACATCAACTTGGTGGACTGTTGGTGGGAGCAGAATGCTGGCCAAATCAAGTCTTAAGATCATCTATTTGTGCTAAGTTTGAGGGTATTTGGACTTTGTTCTAATTTTTTTGGCTCATTTTGGGATCTTATTATCCTCATAGCTAAGTATATATAGTACATCAAACTCAATCTCAAAAATTATCCTAACTGGGTAAAGATTCAAAGCGAAGATAAGAGAATCGAGATTTTTGGAGTAGTTAAAGTTGTTAACCCTCAATTTTGATTCATCCACATCAGCTCTATGGTTGCCTGGCTATGACAACAGGTTCATTCCTTGATTTATCACATAAAATGATATTTATATTGGTGGGCCCATGCTTGTACAGGAGTGCTCCGGCACTCAACACCTGTGTTTTGGTGACCCACGAATCATTTGATTGCATATATCTCTTAGGTGTCCGAGAGCAAGATTTTCTATTCTATTTTCATTGTGTAAACTTGTATGTAATTAATTGATTTGAAAGATTTCAATAAAAAAATATACAATTTTTACCCTAGAATGATCTGGTATCATGAAAACTAACTTCCCCATCAGGTTTTAGGCTGTTTCATGCAGCAGGAGTGAAAAATAAGGGTACTGAAAA
>JH152866.1:20824-34784 GCA_000226015.1 Mnemiopsis leidyi | reverse complement strand
GTGGTCCAATGAAAGCAGAGTGTGCGCTCACAAGGTAGATGCTCGTGACTGTTTATCGGCCAATCAGAACTGTCGCTCAGGTCACACGAAATTATCTCAAAAACCAAAAGTCGTAGAAAGTTGAGCATGGTCGGAAATTGTAGGTCTATGATAAAATAGTCGTTCGATAAGTTGTTTATTACCCGGTCAACGATTCTCGGGCCTACGGCCCTCGAAATGTTGACCGGGCAATAAGCATACATATGAAGTTTACCTAAGATTCTTTTGTTAGTTAATATCGTACTTTTAATTTGCCTGATGTTAGTCAACTTTAGTATAGCATAAATTTCTACCTTTAGCTGAAATGTTCTTAATGATAAGATTTAGTGTCTTGGTTTGGTATCTTTTTAATAACTTGTCTTTTTCTCAGAGCAACCCAATGTACTGACCAGCCAGTGCTCACCATCTGTCCCAGAACTTGCCCACCCTTTTCCTCTCCTGCCCTTCTGCTCTCTTAGTGGCTGTTTAAGAATGGCAATACACTGCCATTTCCCAAGCCAACTCCTTTAAAAGCGGACAGATCCAGTAACACCAAAATTAAAAAGTGGTTTGGGTATTAGGCTATTTTTATGTTGACTTGGACAAACCACAATGCCATTCCATCTTAAAATTTGCCCTTGGACATGCCTCAGTTTCATGACACGAATAAAAGAATTATTTTGTACAGGGAACTGAAGCTGATGGTTTGGAATTTGGCCATGATAAATGATTATGCTATAGTTTTTCAAAAAACGTTTACCTTACATTTTTCATTCGGCCAATTTTCTTAGATATAAGGATAAAAGGGCAAAATTCTGATGACATAATCATATAAATATATAATATGTTTGAATGCTTTATATATGATATATTTAAATGCTTTTTTAAAAAGGCTTAATTCTAGGATATATTCTTAATCAGTTCAAATGATATAGATGTTTTAACTCGAAGATAAACAAAGTTAGCACCCTCACCCAGAACATTATCTAATCTAACAAAGTGAACTGTTAAGCAATGAAGCCTTACCCAGTATGGGTTGAGCAAATTCAAGACAAGGACAAAGCGGACGAACAAGACTGTATTGTGTATGGTGTTGCTGCTAAACCTGATGGTTGGTTATTGCTAAGATTTCACACTTATTTAATTCTAAGATGGACTTCAAGGGTATGGAAGATCGATAAATTATTTCCTAAATTCACTATACAGGCCTAGTTAAATCCAAAGAGACACTTATGTTATAAAGCTTACTGATATAATATGTGTACTTTACCTTCGTTTCAGGAACTAAAGTTATTGCTGCTACAAGCAATTTTGTAAGAGTGTACAATGCTGTGAATGGGGAGTTTGTTGCACCATTAAAGGGACACAAAGATGCTGTTTATTGTGTTTGTTACAACAGAGATGGTTCTCGCTTTGCTTCAGGTGAGTAATTTCATACAATTTTCCCTTCACACCGTTTGATTTGGATTTCTGAGCGATATTCTGGTTACATGCCACGAAAATTGCTTTAACAGTTTATTTATTAGTAGAAACGGTCGAATCTATGTTAATTGTTAAATGACATGTATCCGGACAGGTGGTGCAGATAAGACTGTTATAATCTGGACAGAAGAACTGGTGGGAATACTGAAATACCAACACAACGAGGCAATACAGTCGGTATGCTACAACCCAGTGACAAGTCATCTCATTAGCTGTACTTCCATCGACTTTGGCATCTGGTCTCCCGAGCAGAAGTCAGTTATAAAACACAAGGTATCCAACAAGATAACCTGCAGTAGTTGGACCAAGGATGGCCAGTATGCCGCACTCGGTTTTTACTCTGGCCAGATCAGTATTCGAGCTCTGAAGGGAGGTAAGCATTCTGGTGCAGATAATATACTTGCTATAAGAACGACGTCATTGAAACTGCCTGACTGTCATATTATAAAAATTGTCAGAGTTGACACATTGCTGAGAACGATATTATTTTGCTCAAATGTTGTGGTACTTGCTTGCACTCTCATATCGTGATTATGCCATATCTGTACTTTACATTGCATGGGGGCATGTGAATAGAAGCGTTTTTGAGTTTTTGTTGGGAATCATTAACTAAAGTAATCAAGGCGTCCCCACATCGATTGAAGTACATATCTTCCAGTGGTACGGCAAATTTTTGATGCTAGCACTGGAATTTATCAAGTATTCACAAATTGAACCATGCCTCAGGTGAAGAACGAGTCAAGATAGATAGACCTGGAGGAGCCCCAATCTGGTGTTTAGCTTGGAACCCTGCCAAAACCGAGGCAGTAGACATCATGGCAGTAGCTGACTGGAACCAGAAACTGTCCTTCTACCAACTTAACGGTCGGCAAGTTGGGAAGGACCGACACTTGGGGTACGATCCAGGTTGTCTGCGTTGGTATCCTGGTGGAGAATATCTCCTCATTGGTGGATCCAACAAGGAAGTGGGGCTGTACACCAAGGAGGGTATCTACCTGACCAAGATAGTAGAGATGGGAGCGTGGACCTGGTGTGTGGACGTGTTTCCCTCCCAGAACTACATCATAGCAGGGAGTCATGACGGTTCCATCAAGGTTACCCAACTCAACTTCAACACTGTACACGGACTGTACAAGGATCGGTACGCTTACCGGGAAAACATGACAGATGTTATCATACAGAACCTTCTGCAGGACCAGAAAGTGAAGATAAAGTGTAGAGACTGGGTGAAGAAGGTCGCTATCTATAAGTATCGTCTAGCTGTTCAGCTCCCGGATAAAATTATCGTGTACGAGCTCTATTCTGACGACGTGTCTGACATGCACTATCGTGTTAAAGATAAAATCATGCAGCGTTTCGACTGTAACTTGTTAGTTGTCACCGCTCATCACATCTTGCTGTGTAAAGATCACAGACTGCAGGCGTTTGCGTTTAGTGGTGCGAAGGAAAGGGAATGGGTTCTGGAAGCTAACATCAGGTATATTAAAGTTATCGGCGGGCCACCAGGCAAGGAGGGTCTCCTGGTGGGGCTGAGAAATGGGCAGGTTTTAAAGATATTCGTAGACAATCCCTTCCCGATGCTCATAATCAAGCAGCCGCAGTGCATACGATGTATAGACATAAGTATGGGCAGGGACAAGCTTGCTATCATTGACGAAACACAGACGTGCTCTGTCTACGATATCAAGACGAAGAAGCTCCTGTTTCAAGAACCTAACGCCACAAGTCTAGCCTGGAACACCCACAATGGTGACATGATGTGCTTTTCTAGTAACGGCTACTTAAACATCAAAGCGAGCAACTTCCCAGTGCACCAGAGAAAGATGCAGGGTTATGTGGTAGGCTTTACTGGCAGCAAGATATTCTGCCTACAGAACCTGACAATGCAAGCTGTGGACGTGCCGCAGAGTGCCCCGATGAACCAGTACATTGAAAAGAAAATGTTCCATACGGCCTACAACGTGGCTTGTCTAGGTGTCACTAATAACGATTGGATGAACCTGGCTAATGCGGCTCTGGAGAATTTAAATCTTGAGGTGGCAAAAAATGCGTTCACACGTGTCCGGGAGTTAAGATATTTGGAGTTTATCGCTCAGATCGAGGAGAGAAAGCAGTCTAAAGCTGCTGAAACTACAAACAATCTTATTCTAGCTGATTATTATGCGTTTAAAGGAGACTTCCAGGAGGCGGCGAAAATGTACAAAAAATCTGGAAACGAAGATCGAGCCATGGCCATGTTTAGCGACCTGCGACAATTTGAAAACGCCAAGGACTTCCTCACATCTTCAGATCCTAAAAACATTAAAGGGCTGATAAAACGACAAGCGGAGTGGTGCAAGTCTACCAACGATCCCGGTTCAGCAATAGATCTTTACATGGCAGCTTCAGCTTTCGCGGAAGCTATAGAGATAGCGGGGAAACAGAAGTGGACTGACAAGTTGGTGGAGATAATGAGACAGCTGGATAAGTCGTTTGTAGAGGAGCTAAGAAATTGTGCACTTCACTTTAAGGAACTGGGAAAGTACGAGTTTGCGGCTGAGTCTTTCCAGAAACTTGGAGAACTAAGTTCTTTAGTCGATCTCTACATTGAATCACATCAAGTAAGTCTATTGCTGACATATTTTTATTAATGCTATCAGATGAAAACTCAAATAGAGCTCATTAATTTTCAGATAATTGCTATTTGCTGTCCCTTTTTTCGTGTTTTGCAATTTTTTCCCGTATCTTGCCATTTGGGCCCGAAGGGCCCAAATGGCAAGATTGTTTTGATACGTTTTGTGCACGTGCACAAAAAGTACAAAACAAGGGTTGGCGATCGACAGCGTAAGTTTGGAATATTAGCTCGAAAAGTGTCCGTACGTACGTACGTACGTCCGCGCTCCTTTATCAAACTTATCATGTATACAAATAAGATTATAGGTTTTAACTGCCCAAGGCTGCAGAATGTACTTTAGATATATACATAATCATTATGAAATTTATGTATATTTGCCTAACATCAAGAAAAATGATCAAAATTCTACGAACTTTAGTTTTATTGTAGTAATTTGTTCGAAATTTGACAAATTGAAAGATGAATGTAACACGATTTTAATCTCAGCTCCGTACACGGTACAAATCTATTTTACGACAAACTTACATAACGCTATTAGTATAAAGTATAAACACAACGCAGTATGACTATGAATACATTGTAAAGGTAGCACAGACAATTTAATTGTAACGACGCCATACAGACTCACGATATTTGAAATAAAACAATGAAAAGAACGCGCGATAGTGTTCAAACTTTGCGCGTGCAGAGTGAAATTTTAAAATAATACATTGAACGGCTGTATTAATTCGCGCGTCTTTATTTACACGTGCAGAGCCAGAACTATGAAAATTAACCGAAATTACGTGTGGTTAGTGGTTGCGTATTATGATTCCTTATTTCGCGAATTTTAATTACAAAAAGCGACGGCATGATAATTGATACGGGAAATTCAGCGGTCGCCTGACACAGTGAAAGCGGCCGCAATTCTTGTTAATGTACATCATGACAAATTTAAACCATTTGCATCCAGTGGCAAGAAGCGTTTACACTATGTGAAGATCACCCAGAATTCAAAGAATCTGTGTACATTCCCTATGCAAACTTTTTGGCAGAAAATGACAAATTTGATGAAGCTCAAGAAGCGTACTATATCGCTGGTTTGTAGAACGTTTAAATGTTAATTAAGATAACTTGGCAAAAAACTTACTTTAAATCGCTCTGTTACACTTTTGGTAGAACATTAGTGTTTAATAATTTCCATTTTTACGGCAAAGCATTGTTGTAGTCAGTCACGATTTGTTTTAATCGATAACTGATGAGTGATGTTATGCATTCTTCAGGAAAGCCGACGGAAGCGGTGAAAGTCTTAGAAAAACTCACCCACAACGCCGTAGCGGAGAGACGATTCGACGATGCTTCTTATTACTTCTGGAAACTGTCCATGGCCTATTTGAAGTTAGCCAATCAATCACAAAGCAGAGGTTAATCTAAATTTGAACTGAGACCTAGACATCGCTTTGGAGTTATTTTTTGTTGCCATGTGAAACACTCAATCAAAAACCAAACATTTTGTCCTAGGAAGTGAAGAAGAAGTGAACCAGTATTTGGACAAGTTCCAAGATTACCAGCACCGCGCAGAGATATACTACGTGTACCAGACTCTACACAGATACACAGAGGAACCCTTCACCTCACATCTTCCAGAGGCGCTGTTCAATATGGCGCGCTTCCTTCTGCACAATCTGTCTCAGGAAATCCCTTACGGTAATTGACTTTGTGTTCCATAATAAATTAGTTTATGGATAATAAGGCTCAGACATGTCGTACATTTCTAAATATGGTGCTATTCAAACCGATTTTGTATTTGAAAATTTTCTTTTCTAGGAGTTTCAAAAGTATCAATACTATATGCTTTGGCTAAACAAAGTAAGAATATGGGTGCATACAAAATGGCACGACACGCATTTGACAAACTTCAACAGCTTGTTATACCCCGGAGATTCCAGCAAGCTATCGATCTAAGCAGTATTACTATCAGATCAAAACCATTCCAGGTTATATGCACTCACAGAATACGTTTGTTGTTTTTCTAACTTCACCTTGAAAAAGAAACTTAAATTAGGTGCAAATAACTTATTATTCAGATTTTGTCTCAAGTTTGCAGCGAGACAACTCTTTATTTTTCAGGACAAAGAAGAACTCTTACCAATGTGCTCAAAATGTTCCACCACAAACCCTCTCCTAAACCAAATGGGAAACCAGTGCATCAACTGTCAGCAGCCTTTCGTGCACTCATTTTACGCGTTTGAAGTCCTACCCCTTGTTGAGTTTATTCCTGAGAATGGTATAAGTGATTTAGAGGCAGTGAAGCTGATAAACCAAGACCCACCTACTACAGGTGGCAAAGGCTGGCAGGAAACCAACCAAGGTGACGTCCAGACAATGTCATTCGAGAACGCCAACACCTCGCACTACGACAACGACACCTTTGAGACCAGGCTGCAAAACTGGGAGTCCATGACGTCGTACCAGCCGGTGGAAGTGGGCAGTGAGATTTTGAAGATGATGCCCAGGTCGGAGGTAGTGGTGTTGAAGTGGGGCTCGCCACTCAGATATCAGTTTTACAAGAATTTGATGCCGGACATCATCTTGGATACGTGTGACAGTTGTAATCGTATTTTCTACGCTGACGATTTGGAGTTGCAATATTTACAGAAACAAGCATGTCCGTTTTGTCGGAAATCGGTTGTTCAACCGGAACCGTCGCAAGCTGAGTAGTATTGATTATATCAATATTTTCAGAATACTAATGAGAATTCTAATTGCCTTTGCTTGCTATTTAAGCCAGAAGGAGGGAGCTGTGCTGTATTTTTGAAAATGTGTTACGAGATTATTTGTATAGGTTAGATGTTTGTATTTCTATCACTGTCTGGTTGATCCAGTTTTTGAAAAAGCGAATTTTATCGTTCCTTTGCTGAAGGGCAGTCCAGAAATAAAAAGTGTTTTGTGTACGCAGCAAAAACAAATTTGTATCAAAACATTTTCGCGCACACAGCCTGTATGGCATTTAACGCGCAATTTTTGTGCGCGTTCGCAAATTTACCATAGCAACTAAACGTAGTTCAGGCGCATCAACTCCATATTTGGTCATAAACTCGTCGAAATTTTGGATTTCCGACAATAAGCTCCGAAGAACCGTCAGGTCAGTTTACATATGTATGGCAAATACTTATTTTACTTTATGTCCGTTAAGTAAGATCAACAAATTCTTAGTTTATGCAAATGCCAGTTAGTAACTAGCTCATTGATATGGCTAGCATCTATAATTGCTCATTTGCGTGCAGTGCAATGCGTATCATTAGTTAAGCTGTTCCGGTGGTTGCTGCTGGTGTGCAACATTTTCACCAGGTACATTGTACGTTTCCTACATCGACCCGGCCCTGTGTTAGTTGTTACTTCTACAGTCTACCTCGACCAAGCTCAATCTAACTCGTTCAGGTAATACAACTCTATCTTATCTACCTTGTATTGCTACAGCGTGTACAACTTGTGGATGCAAATTGAACTGTTAGTACTCCGACTTGTTCATGCAGTGCACTGCAATAAGCTATTGTAACAGCTTACAAGCTTGTTTACATAGTGGAGTTGCTGTAGGTAGGTTACTGTTACTTCTATAACTGCAGGTTGCTCTTTTAATGCAACGCTCAAAGTATGCATGTAAATAGGACCATCGTTATGTAGACTTTGTTAATTACGAACTAAGATTACTTTTAACGTAGCAGACTGATAAATGTATTGGATTTTCAGGAAAAGTAGAAATCTTCTTCAACACTTGAGCTGTGTCGGATTTTGTTTGGATGTTTTCTTTTTCTAAACTGATGCTTGTATTGTGATCAATTTCAACAAAAACTGGAGTTTAATGCGAGTGTCAACACTCAAAATTGCGGATTGGAATACCATACGGGGGAGCCTTCTTCGCATCTACTCGATAGGTAAGCAAACAAGTTTTAATGCAATAAATAGTTTTGAACGAAAAGATTGTTAAAAATTTTATTAAGCTCAGACGACAGACACTTACCATTGATTTTTAAAGTCGGCGTTTGTCGAGTTCTGGCTTTCATATTTGGTAAAAAAGTAAAGACGTCCACTTATAAATCGTTTAGATTCCATAGACCCTTCATAGAATGTGATATAGAAAAGTCGGTAGTCGGTACACTCAACACTGCCCAGATTAAATCAGGTTCCTTGTTTACGTAACTGCGACACGCCTATGATGTGAGCTGTTTAACAAATTTAACTTCCTCGGACCATATCTTCATTGTCCACCAACTCTCCATATCACTGTCTTTTAGTGGGCATGGACAACCTTTCTTTAATTTTTCTATGTTCACTTGTTTGCTTGGCCTTGAGTATATAATGATTTTAATGCCGTATGCGAAATTGGACGTGGGCCAACCTCACAACTGGGCAGTTTTTTCATAGTTATTGTTAATGATAATTCCAGACTATACTAGACTATTCTCATTCTGAACCGCTAACCTCAACATGTCTACTTGTACAGTGCTACTGTCTCGCGAATTATGATTTAATATAACCTCGCGTCTTTCTTATTGATTCAATGCAATTCCAATGACATTCTTCAAAACGATCGCACCCCAGATTAATAAAATATGTATAACTGGAAAACAGTTAACAACTGCACAAGCCAGTAGCCAGTTGTCTCGCTTCCAGAGTACCAACCTTCAACTTTTGTGGCTCTCAGACCCCAGTGTATCCAGGTTTATGTTGTTGCTATGATAATTTTCATGGCAAATCTCCAAACCTTTAAATCCCGATACCTTCATTCCTGGACGTGGTGTTCTCAGTTTAGGCTACATCATGGTACCGCATTATTCGTAAAAAGTTAACTTTTCAGATAAAAAAACAAGGTTAGTTCTGCCCGATTCTATTTCAGTTCCTACCGTAACACGTGGGTATCTCTAACTTTGTTTATTTAGTTTGAGCCCAGTATAACGAAATTACACCCTGTTTTGTGTTTAAGTAGCGACACACACAGCTATGCATCACAAGCCAAGTTAGACCAGCGAAGTGTAAAACTAGCTTGCGAATAAGTCGCATGTGGCCCCGCTTCGTTGATCGCCCGTTCCGTTACTTTTTTCACTTGCTTTTGTTTGCCCAGTGAGCTGTTGTGGAGATGACTTGCATGGAATGGTTTAGGATTGATCACTTGGGAGTTTGAGTAATCAATGCTAAATTATTTCACAGTCTGAAATTCGCCGTTTCCTCGATCTGCTAACATTAAAAACACCTGCGCATACGAATGCTTTCTTAACTAGACTCGTAATTAAGTCGTAACACACTTTGACTTAGTAACAGCTTCGCTGTTACGTTCTCCCGTTCAAATTGTCAATTTTATCAAACCACAAAATTATATTAGTGACGTCGTGGTTGAGTATTGTCACAAATAGATTCTTCCTGATTCTCCAGCTTTTTGGTTCAAGAGATTTTGTTTGAAATATAAGCACGTTTTTTCGAGCTCTAGTGTTACAGAAAAATGAGAAAATATTCAATTTCGGAAAACTTAGAATCAATTTAGATTCGAAACATCACATCTTTAATAACACTTTTAGGCCGATAACGTTTTCTTAAGTTCATTTCTCCGTTGGGTTGAAATAGAATCCATTATTCGCCATTAGTTTTCAAAACTAAAAGCCTTACGTTACACCTCTCCAAGGAACCATCAAGAGATTTTAAAGACCAAAAGTTTCACGAAATCAAATGACTGTCTCACCGTAAGTAACAAACAGCTGATCAGTAAATTTTACACTGTTCAATCATTATTCATTGCTCAAATCTCATATGTTTTGTCACTTTTCAAATTTATTCACGATGAAACTTAATTGTCATGATGAAACTTAATTGTCAAAATTTTTCCATCTCCAATTTTTTGCCTCACCCACCTATCTTCATCAGTGAAACGACGTCAACAGTAATTGGAAATGTCAACACGGAGGAGGACATTGTTGTTACTGGAGAAAACAGAGAAATTCAGGGAGAAGGAATTGTTATCGGTAACGAGAATGTCATCAGGGAAGCAGACGTTCAGGGACTCCCTTCTCCTTCCAAGAAAAAACAAGCGAGGTGCAGGTCAGGCCAATACTAATTTCAGATTAGAAAACAGGATTTATGATAGATTGGATGGATTATAAGCTCAGCTCCTTTATTAAAGAGCTAGGTTTTTAGTATAGCTATAAACTTTCACTGCCTAAAAGCCTAGCAATATCTTGAGGTTTACTGCTACAACATCATGACACAAGGTGTCGGTACTTAGTATTACTGAGACATGTTGAGCACTTAGGTATGCGCATCCGTGCAGAGTGCGTTTTATTTTAGACGATCAGGTGCTTGCAGTTACACTAAGTCACTAAAAGCTTTTTAAAAATTCGATCTAGACGTTCGTGTCCAGTGACTACATCACAATTTGCGTTCTATTGCTATCGTTCTATGTAACGTATCTGATTTAAAAAGTTACTCATTCTCATATAGTGTTGAAATCGAGGCCCAACGTGAATCGTCAATACAGTGCAGGAAATTTTTATGTTAGCCTATTCACATTTGAAATTGATAATACAAATTTGATAAAATCAAACGGGTTAGCCTTATTTTGGTTTAAATTTTATGAAATAGTTTTGAGTCGAACATGCAAACCGATCCAGACTCCGAAGAACTGAAGTCTACAAGCACTTCAAGTCTATTGATCGAGTAAGAACGCTATGCACTTCACCGATTATGAGCTGTTTATTAAAAAAGGGCAGTTAAACAGTCGGCTTCACAATTTCTTTACTCAGGCCGTCCAAGAAAGTTGCGATACAGAGGGTCAGAGCGATGATACACTACATTCGCAAGAGTAAGAAACGGAAGCAGTACTACCAAAACAAAGACGTAGAAGCAATGAAGAGGGAACATGCCAAAGTTGAAGAGGAGCACACTCACGAAAAGTAATTCGATCAGATCCTTCACTTTATAAATCAATCATTCAATCAAAGAGTTGCAATACCAAATTCCCTTCCGATAAAAAATATCAGGTTGTCTTATATTCCTGAACAGCAGCATATCGCCCTTCTATTTGTTACACTTACAGTTCTAAAAACTCACAACTACTTTTAGCTGCCTGGTGGCTAACATTCAAAGTCTAGTTTTTGGAGGTGTTGACGGAATCATCACCTCATTTGCTGTGGTTGCGGCTATAGCCGGGGCAGGTTACAGCACCTTCTATATTCTAGCCATCGGTATCGCCAACCTCATTGCTGATGGCTTCTCCATGGGTAAGTTTGGATGATCGATTTCTTATAGCGTAGATGGAGACCCATCATGTGCTGTGGGCAATATTAAAATCATATCAGGTCTTTTCTAGTTTCTCAATGCTTGATGCTTTCTGAAAGCTAATAGTAATATTATTTCTATTTTTTCAGGACTTGGTGATTACTTGAGCAGCGACAGTGAAATAAAGTTCGCTAAAATGGAACTTGCTCGGGAGGAATGGTGGGTGTTTATTAACGATTAAGCAAATTATCGTTGTAATGAATAATCAGATACGCGAGTTAATATCTAAACTGACTTACCGTGTCAACTGAGCATTCTCTCTTTTAGGGAGTATGACAACTATCAGCAAGGTGAAGAGCAAGAAATGATAGAAATATTCAAGGCTAAAGGAATGACTCAGGAAGACGCCGAAATCGTCATTCGGTAAGCAAATATAGAACAATATTTTTATTCCTGTTTTATTTATAAGAATTTTAAATCTATTAAATTTACTACGAACTTTAGGCAGGTATTTACTACTTCCACGTAAAACAAATTCTATGATAAATAAACCGCTTAACAGTTACATGTGTATTTTTTGCCACCAGCTTAATTTGAAGACAAGCTCGATTCTCAGTTTTCGGAACTAAACCATTGACCCACTGCAAATTCAGGACAACAGCTAAGTATCGAGATGTATTCTGTAACGACATGATGATCCACGAGCTTGGTCTTACACCGCCCGACGATGACGACAGTCCCATCAAGAGTGGTCAGTGTTAGTGTTCAAATAGTCAGTAACCATAGCAACATCAGTGTTAGGGCTGTGTTACTATTTTCATAGTCAGTAACCATAGCAACATCAGTGTTAGGGCTGTGTTAGTATTCTCATAGTCAGTAACCATAGCAACATCAGTGTTAGGGCTGTGTTAGTATTTTCATAGTCAGTAACCATAGCAACATCAGTGTTAGGGCTGTGTTAGTATTCTCATAGTCAGTAACCATAGCAACATCAGTGTTAGGGCTGTGTTAGTATTCTCATAGTCAGTAACCATAGCAACATCAGTGTTAGGGCTGTGTTAGTATTCTCATAGTCAGTAACCATAGCAACATCAGTGTTAGGGCTGTGTTAGTATTCTCATAGTCAGTAACCATAGCAACATCAGTGTTAGGGCTGTGTTATTTTTTTTTATTGAAATCTTTCAAATCAGTCAATTACATACAAATTTACACAATGAATAAATAAAATTTAAAATGAACTCCGACTCAACTAGTTGTATGTAATCCAAAGACCTGAGGGACACCAAAACACAGATATTGAGAGCAGAAGCAACTCCTGTACAAGCATGGGCCCTTAGTAGTTAAAATAAATTTGAAAGAATTAAGAATTAATACATCATCTCAGTCAAATTATATAATATTGTTGCTATGATGTGAGTCCTGAATGTGATGAGGTGTGGTGAGTGTTTCCATACAGACAGCTGATTTCAAATTCATTGATACTCTGATTCGGAGTCTGAATCCACCTTTAATATTTTATCCCACATATGGGTGGAAAGTTTGCATTTAAACTCGGTAATGCTTTCGACTTCACGTATATCTAGAGGGATATGATTCCACTTGGTGTGAGTTCTGAAGAAAAAATTTCTGGCAAAAGCGTTTGAGCTAGTTTGAGGTGTAATAGAGCTGACAAAACATAAGTGGTCCAAGTGACTATTTCTAAGCCTTGACTGACCCTCAAACAGTTGCAGATATGATGGCAAGTTAACAGGTATATGTTGTTTTACGATTTTAAAGAAGAAGATGAGGTCCAGAAAATCAAAGCGGTCTTTATTGGCATAATCTTCAGCTGTCTGCATTTTTGGATGTATGTGGAAGGTGAATAGCTCAGAAACTCCTCCTGGAGAATCCACTTAATAGCGCGCTTTTGAAGGCATTCAAGCTTGCCAATTTGGGTTTTTGTGACAGGTCTCCACAGGACTGAACAGTGCTCGAATTGGCTCCTCACTAGGGTGAGATACAGAACCCTACGACGATTGAGATCTTGAACAAAATAGCAATTTCTCCTAGACATACCTAGTTTTTGGTTAGCTTTAGAAAGGACTTTGGAGCACTGTTCTTTCCAATCAAGATTAGAAGTCACTATGACACCCAAATCTTTTTCTTGATCGACATAATCAAGCGAGATTCCCCCCATAGAGTAAATGAAATTGAAGAAAGGGAGAACACTAAGAAGGGAGAGGTTTTTTGAAATTTTACCGCTCACCGAGAGCACCTTACATTTGTCAGGATGAAATCTCATTTTATTAGAAAGTGACCAGTCATGCAGGTATTCGATATCCTTTTGGAGTCTGAGAGCATCTGACTCAGTGATAATCTGGCGCCATATTTTAGTATCATCAGCATACAGTGATAGATTTGTGCCTGGTGATATTCCACTTGATATATCATTAATAAACATAATGAATAGCAGAGGCCCCAAAATGGACCCCTGTGGCACACCAGATTGGGCGTTTCTCAAAGAGGAAAGTTTGCCACTTATAAGAACCTGCTGCTGTCTATCTCTAAGGTAATCGGCAATAAATTTTAAGAGTCTCCCATCAATTCCAAACATGTTTTAAG
>JH152864.1:75594-89985 GCA_000226015.1 Mnemiopsis leidyi | reverse complement strand
CTCCTACCTACCTCCTACCTCCTCCTCCTCTCCTCTCTCTCTCTCTCTCTCTCTCTCTCTCTCTCTCTCTCTCTCTCTCTCTCTCTCTCTCTCTCTCCGCCTATCTAAACCTCCTCCGAGCAGAGGTTTTTAAGCCCCGGTTCGTGACCAGGTCAGAAACTACGACTTACCCGTATGTTCGCGCCCCGTGATCCCCAACCGTTTTGTGTGTCGTGTACCCAGCAGCGTCCCGGGGTCTCCTCCGCGCTTTGATCTTCCGCGGTCCTTTTGACTGTCATCTGGCTACCAGGTGATCTCCCATTGGCGGGGAACATGTCACGTGCACTTGGAACAGCTATTTGATTGGTTGTCATGACGACACGTGATCGATCTTCGCACGTGGAGCTGTGATTGGACACCCTTTGAGATTCCCAAGTCAAATTGAAAATTTCGTGGTTGTGAACGAAAAGTTTTGAGCTGATTTACAGACGGCGATTATTGGGAAGAAATCCCGATATGAGCTTCAGAAAAGCAATGAAACATAAGTTCCGGACATCAATAGATTTGACGGGAAGAGAGGGGACACTGGTAGGACCTGGTAAAAGTGTTGTTTGCTGAAAAAGTGACCATCGCAACTTGTAGACACTGCGGTGAAATTAAACTGATGAAGTTTAATTGTCTGCACACTAAGAATAACAAAGTTTCTTGACAAGCTGTGGTAATGCAGACAGCCTCAGATTGGCTACGTGCTACAGAGAAACTGTTTATACTTACTATAGAGAAACTGTTTATACTTACTATAGAGAAACTGTTTATACTTACTATAGAGAAACTGTTTATACTTACTATAGAGACTTGAGACTTGAGACTGGGACACCGTTTTGTTGTGACGCGAGGACTAATTTTCCAGTAGATTATTTTTCATTTAGGAGTTTTTTTAACGAGGTAAAGATGAAATGACTTAGTAACAAAACTACTGAAGTATGATAAATAACTAACGTGGCAGGTGCTCTTAGTTATCACACCAAACTATGCTTCTTTAGATCATTGTTTACTGATCACACCAAACTACACTTCTTTAGATCATTGCTTACTGATCACACCAAACTATGCTTCTTTAGATCATTGCTTAGTGATCACAGCAAACTATACTTCTTTAGATCATTGTTTACTGATCACACCAAACTATACTTCTTTAGATCATTGTTTACTGATCACACCAAACTATACTTCTTTAGATCATTGTTTACTGATCACACCAAACTATACTTCTTTAGATCATTGTTTACTGATCACACCAAACTATACTTCTTTAGATCATTGTTTACTGATCACACCAAACTATACTTCTTTAGATCATTGTTTAGTGATCACACCAAACTATACTTCTTTAGATCATTGTTTACTGATCACACCAAACTATACTTCTTTAGATCATTGCTTTCCGGGATTAATTTGTAAGTTTTCACATACGATTTTAGGTTTATGTGAAGCTAGCGTCTTTGACCTACTGATGAACTACATCTCCAATGTCAGATCATCTGTGTATCATTAGGTTTATCCTAGCCCGCTCGTACTCACTATATAATCACTATATGGTCACTACATGGTCACTATAATCTATATATTCACTATATGTTCACTATATGGTCACTATATGTTCACTATATGGTCACTACATGGTCACTATAATCTATATATTCACTATATGGTCACTATATGTTCACTATATGGTCACTATATGGTCACTATATGTTCACTATATGGTCACTATATGTTCACTATATGGTCACTATATGGTCACTATATGTTCACTATATGTTCACTATATGTTCACTATATGGTCACTATATGGTCACTATATGTTCACTATATGTTCACTATATGGTCACTTTATGGTCACTATATGTTCACTATATGTTCACTATATGATCACTATATGGTCACTATATGGTCACTATATGGTCACTATATGTTCACTATATGGTCACTATATGTTCACTATATGGTCACTATATGGTCACTATATGTTCAATATATGGTCGGTATATCTTCACTTTGTGTAGAATTTCTACCGCGAAACTAACGCGGCCACTTCTTAACCACAACAATGTCGAACTAAAACAGACTTCGCTCCTAAAATACGAGCTTTCTACAAAAATGTTGCGAATATGTTGGTGTAGACCTTAACTGGAAATTTCACAATTCAGACGGGTTTCTAACGAAATTTTCACAAGATTTTCCGAAATGTCGGATTAGAAAGAAAACAAGAAACATCTGATTTAAAACACGTATACTGCAAAACAGCAGGTCAGCTATCAAGAGTAGAGGAAAAACGAGAGTAGAGGAAATACGAGAGTAGAGGAAAAACGAGAGTAGAGGAAAAACAAGAGTAGAAGAAAACAAGAGTAGAGGAAAAACAAGCTAGCTAAAGGAGAAAATGATGAGTAAATCTGTTTCCTGGAGGCACTAGCAGGAGAGAGCACTGTTTAGGTAATTAAATACCAATTTACTTATTGGCAGATAATGACTCTAAATTTTTGCTTTATTCAGTCACATTGTTTATGAAGGAGTAATTGTCACGCTTATTTCGCATGTATCCCCCAATTTGTGTGCAATGTTTTGACGCTTCGTTACTTTTGATTACGAAATTTGCAGAGCAGCTTCTCCCTGAAAATTCGATAACGAACTCGTGCTTTTTGATTTTACAGTTGTCGAATTTCACGCTCAAAGCCGTTCTGAATCCGCTAATTCCAGATGAGAATCAGTGACGGACTGTAAGGCACTCTGTAAACAAGCTCGTTAGCTATTAGTCACTGTGATATTACCATGTAAACTCCCAGCAGCACGTACATGTAGCCGAATTTTTGGAATATTTCTGTAATTAAGATTAATTAACACGGTGGAGGACTGGCTCTCTACTACCGCTAATGAGATTTGCCCTGTTTTTCAGTGACTGGAGCAAATCGTTTTATTTATCATGACTATGTGATAAATACCTACCTTGGTTGATAGAACGGACTTAACGAATATTAACCGTTGTAGTGAATGTTAAAGTAAAGTTGTCAGGTAATGATAATAATAATCGTGCGACTGAAATTATTTTATGTGAATTTTAAGTTTATTGTGTTGGTGTACAGATTCTAAGCTCAAAAATCTAAAAGTTTGATAAGCAAAATTTTGTTTCTCGACATTTTATAACTTTATAAAACAATAATTGTAGAAAAATTAATTTTGGAGGAACTTTTGTCATTCGAACCAGAGATCAACTTGGATTTTGTGGTTTTGTCCCGGTCCTTGTCCCAGCCAGAACGAAAATAGAGTTAAGAAGTTAGAACATATGCACCACATTATTATAAACAAGAACACTGTGTACCATATCAAGAACACTGTGTACCATATCAAGAACACTGTGTACCATATCAAGAACACTGTGTACCATATCAAGAACACTGTGTACCATATCAAGAACACTGTGTACCATATATCAAGAACACTGTCTACCATATCAAGAACACTGTGTACCATATCAAGAACACTGTGTACCATATCAAGAACACTGTGTACAATATCAAGAACACTGTGTACAATATCAAGAACACTGTGTACCATATCAAGAACACTGTGTACCATATCATTATGAACAAAAACTCTGCAAGTTTTGCACTCTTATTGAACTTCTTGTGGACTGGGAAAATTGGAGCAATGTTTCTGTTTTCCCACTCCAAGTCATTCAACGTGCTTATCGTACACTTAAACCATGTAGCTGTTTAGCAGATACTCAACATTTCTCATTGCACGTGCACAATTCTGATTGCACGTGCAATACCGTCCTTTGACAGGGTATCTGACGTGCATTACTCTACCTATGTTGAATAAATGTAAATATCGTGTGTCCAATTTTCGCAGTGTTAAGTAGATGCAGCTTTAATTGACTTCTGATCCAGAATACTTCGACTTGACTGGATCTCAGCCAATCAGATCTCTACAATTTTTCACGTGATCTGATTTAGCCAACTAGCTGTACCCGCTTTGGCCGATACAATCATTGCACTACTATTTACATCGATTGATTTTACAACAAGCATCAAATTGAGAACACACTGGGAAAACCTGATGTATATCACCATGTGTTAGATGCTTGAATCACGTGAAAATCACGTGACTAAACTTAAATCACGTGTCCAAGTTTTTGTTCCTGGAAGTCTGAATTTTTGCAACCCCAAAATTGAAAAAAAATAAATTTTTCCAATTTTTAACGTGAAACATGGGGAACTAAACGCCGGTTGTTACAATCACGTCAGTTGGTCGTCACTGCTAAAAAATGTGCTATATTTAACGCGGATTTAAGTGAATTTACGGTGTCTAATCGTTCCCTGAATAACGTTACTCTTTAAAAGCTTGCCCGGGGCACAAGAGAGCGTATTTTGAATATTTTAACATAAAATTACAGTTGGTGAAATTCACGTATCGTAGTCATGGAAACAGGAAATGTTGTTGCTACAACAGGAGAGTTTGGGCGGCCTGAAAGCAGGAACCCCAAACCACTGTCTTGTTTAGACAAAATCTCTGTATCCGCAACTGTCCCAATATCCCAACATGGCGGTATGTCCCGGTATGGAATGCAGGGGCAAGCATGCTCCCCATCCGATATCGTTCAATTTCATTCAATCAAGACACAGTGGTGTAAAGACTGCGGTACTTTCCCTACAAACAGATAAATCCAAACTGCAACATATCCCTCATTTGATTATCTCACGCCCTTCTAGAGCACTGTTTTGACGTGGCTCCCTCAAGACCAAGCTATTTTAAGTGAAGATCCCAGTCCGACTACCCGGACCGAGGCAGCCCCCTACCGCACTGCTCTCACCGCTGTAAAAACACCGGCTTGGACTCATTCCAGAAATAGTTCGGTGTTCCTTCGTACCAGGGCCTTACTTCTTTTAGTGTCTGTTTTTAGATATCCGAAAAAAGTCTTGGTACGTGGCTTTAGTACGTAGTGATCTCACCACGTGGTTAGATCGAGCGTTGCCATTGGTTACCAGACTGGCACGTGACGCGGAAATTGGATTGGGGATTGGCTGGTGTTTTCTGCTTTGGTGTGATCTAAAAATACGTAATAAGATTGGGAATGTGGCAAGCAGATCCCCCTCTCCCAGCCCTACTCTTTGAACTAAACTAGACTCAACCAGTCATCCTCTTTTTCTTTATCACTTGCTAGACACAAACTCTTTTCTCTGATTGGTTGATCCGTGTCATCTGACAAGCTTTCTCTTCTCCCATTGGTCAATCTGGTGAGCATGTTTGCTGGTAGCCGATAGACGAATCAGATTGTAAACCATTTGCCGCCCAACTCTGATCATCCCACTGTCCCCTTCACAAAAACTTCAAACTTCTCCAAGACACTAATCTCCTGGTCGAGGTCCGGGAATTCAGGGAATTCACCTGGCATTATCAAATGTGTGGGCCGTGGGAGTTAACACTGTACTTCCATTTTATAACAGTTAAATCTGGGACGTTTTGAAGTTTGGACCTGCAAAAATTAAGTCAATTTTTCTAATCCACAACGGAGAAAAATAAAACAAGTTTTGTGGAAGCTGTTGGTTTCAAGATCCAATTTATTTGGAGCACTAACTCCATCTCGTTTTGTTACTCCATCTCGTATTGTGGTGTGTGTGATGTTGCACGCTAACGTAACAATTGAGGTAACGACTACATACAATGGTTTTCATCATGTAATCCGTGGTTTTACGATACTTTTCAAACAGAGCAGGGTATTCACATTGCTCTGACTCCTTGATAAGATGATATAGAACCCCGGCCTATTGCCACCCACTTCCACCCAGCACGGAACTCAGTTGTACCCTCACTTTTACTAGACTTTACTACACAGTTATATCTTATCTACGTCATCTCCGTCAACTAACTGGCATCAGTTCCCGGCTACACAAAAATGACGTCATCGCCTCAAAATGTCGTCACAGCAGGACAAAGATGGGAACTAAAAAGGAGCTGGGATGGAAGGCAGGGCACTGAGTCTGTTCTGCACTGCAGTAACTACACTTTAGACCGTGACGTGGGATCTGCAGGACGGTGATCTCACCAACCAGTCGTCTTTCGACCTAGATCAGGGGGAAATATCTGGGAAATGTGGTTACTGGTTCTACTTATCGTGAAGAAGGCTATTGCTTTGTGAGTTAATGTGCGGAATTGGTAACTGTTAGACCGAGGAAACGTGTTGTTGGGTCTAGTGCCAGCCCGAACCGAGGATCTCTGAGAACCTTCTACCGTCTAATGGTGTAATCCCTGTCTTTTACTGGTGATGCAAACAGTCCCCTCAAAACGACGTCATAAAGAAACTATCTACTTCGGACCCCACTTCAGAGACAAGGATCTCAGCTCCCCTGGTTCTTACAAAGATGGACGTTTGTCTGGTCCTGCAGTTCAAGGCTACCCCGATCTACATCGGCGCTCCGTGACTCCTTGGCCATTATCTAATCGTACCTGATTGACAAAGCAGATCGGTATCTTTGTTGAAGTTTCATTTAGAGCTGTTCCTAATAGCTGTGATGCAGTCTACAGGAAACAGATAAATACGTCATAAGAAACAGAAATGTTATTGAGGATAAGTTGTGAAGCTTATCCAGTGCCATCTTAGAAACATTAAAACGTCCTGAAATTGGTTTTAGAAATATAAAATCTCTTGTAACAATCCCCTACAGCGACCTTATTCTTAGACGTAAGCGCAAGACGAAAATCTTCTGATTTTTCTTTGAAGTAGTCATTGTCCCTGCTTTTTGGAGGACGGAGCAGGCCTGCCAAGGGGACGAGCAGTCTGTCAGGCTTGTCCCACAGATCACTCCTCTTCCACGTTATCCCTGGCACTAAGGACCTGGACTTTCTACCCTGCAATTCAATATCATGTGAGTTAAAACATTGAAATTCTAGTTAGATTAATATTATTTGCAATTGGTCGACTAGCGAGGCTAAGTGCCCAGTGAAAAGTAGGGTAATGGGCAATTCATTAGGGGGGAGGGGAGGAAGTAAAGGTTGAGTAATAGAGTGTGAACTCTGCGATCCAGCTCACTTACGTTCCCTCACAGACGTTAAAGAGTGCTATTCTCTGGCCGTAACCTGATAAAATTTCAAACGGAGTCTAAGTCCCGTAACCTCTCAATGGATAACCGATCTGAACCCCAGACACTAACCCTGGGTACGTCAGCCACACTGCATTCCGATTGTCTTGCTGCTGCTGGGTTACCCTCTCCGAAATAGCAACAAAATATCCCCAGAAACATTAGGAGTTCCCCGGCGGACCCCTTCATTATCGTTCCCATTTCCACAGACGATCATATCTAGGGGCTGGGACCTGCTCAATTCATTATCGGAGATATTTTCAGAGTGAGCTGTGGTGTTGCAGCTGCTCCCTTGTCCCTTGTCCAGCTTCCCTTTCTCTCACTCTCTTTTCAAGTCCTCATTAAACCTCCTTATCTAGGGTAGGTGGGGCCCGGACACGTTCAGACTGCTCAGGGAATCCTTACAACCCTCTCAACCAATTGCGGTCCTCGTATCTGCCATGTGGCTGTAAATAGCCAATCAGAGGGCCCTGTGAGAGGGTTGAGAACCAATAAGGTGTTGAGTAGAGGTCACGTGAGTGGTGGATAAATCTGGATACGGATACATGGGCCTGGGTGACACCTCGTTTTGAAACGCCAGGACTGCCAGGATATTTCAGGGTTCATTTTATGAACAATGAATCCAACTTGGCTTACACCACAACTTATAGCATAATTTGTTGATACGACTTAGTAGAGGCTTTTAAGAAAGCCGGAATATTCCACCAAAAATCATTAAAATGATGTCTGGCTCATCAATATTCATAGCCCTCTCAAAAAACTTCCCAAAATTCTACTACAGTAAATAAACACGATATATTTCAAAATTCCTCTTCTCCAAGTTAACTTCTCTGCAATAATGACACGTAACGTAATGGACTACAGTCTCCACACTCTCTACAGTCTCTACAGTCCCTTCTACCAGCTCTTGTTGCACCTCCCCTTAGCTCCGTCTCTCTAAAACACCTTAATTGCTAATCAGCTGTCTTTGTTTCGGATTAAATCAGTGCCTTTAAACCGTAAATCCAATCGAGGGACTCAAATTATAACTGCCAAGTGAGCTAAGTAGGGTGGTAACCATGACAACGCCAGCCGCACGGCACCGACATGACCGATAGAGCGACCAATAGAGGGCACCTCCTTTGAGAGAGAAGATAAAATTCAGCACCAATAACTGGGAAAGTGAGGGGGCTGTGACTTTACCCCGATCGAGACATCTGTTTATCGATTCACTGTCAACTGTCTCCTCCACGTCTTCATCAGATTATTCCCCCTGATCGGTTTGTCCCTTTTTAAAACCAAAAAGCTCCATTTTATCTGCTCTATATGTTAGGGTGGTGAGTATGTGACATAGTTACTGTTCCTAATTATAATATCTAATTCTCCACCGCTCTAGACTTCTTGCCGGGTTCACCCACCAATGACGTGCCACTATTCCGGTCATGTGACCACACTCCAGCCAATCAGCTGCCAGGGTTTACCGATACACCAACTCCTGGCTTTAATACCCGCGGTGCTGTCTGGTGGCCGAAAGTTTGCATTTTGGTCCCAGAATTGAATCGTCGCACTAAAATCCTTAAAGCGCTGTACAATATAACAACTTTACAGTGAATCGTTGTGAATATATTATGTGTATTTAGTTTGACCAACAAACAGACAGGACTGTTCTTTAGATCACTCTGCCACGGATTTAATCAAATTTCCGATAATCATTAATCACCCGAGCATCTTTCAGTGCAAAATATTTTAATTTTATGTTCCACTTTTATAAGCGCTCTCTCTCTTCTCTCTCCTCTGCTGCAGTTCACGCCAGAGCTGTCAAAACGCGCGCGCTCTCTCTCCTGCGGCTACGATCACGTGACCGCGCCACGTGACAGGTCCACGTGACCGCGTCCCTTGCGTGAGTAAAGACATACGAATGACCCCGTTTTTCATAAACTAATCTTCACTTACCTCTGTCGTGTGTTTTAGTTTCGTCTGTCCCCAACAAATGTACGTTTCTGCGTTGAGCTCTACAACAACTGATATCAAGACCATGGAAGCAGGGATCAAGAAGGAACCCCTAAATGTCCTGGAATACGGAGTCCAAGTGCAAGCTACAGACAACACGGGAGACAGCAGATACCCGGGGTTATACCCGGGCTACGACCAGCACTGCTACACTACTGTAGCCTACCCTACCTCCCACCAAGCGACCGTGTACACGGCTCCCCCCTTCTCCCGCTGTGCTCGTCCTCTCTCCCCCTGCACCCTGAGACCGACCACCTCGTCGTGCAGCAACACGGCCAGCCCGGACAACACCACCACACCCACCTCCACCACACCGCGCTGCTCCCTCTCCCCCATCAGCCAGGCTGCCGCTCCGAGACCCTGCAACATCTCTCCCTCCACCACCGCCCCCCGGAACATTACCATGCCTGCAGATACGACAACACTTCACACCTCACCTGACCAGACCTCTGAGGATAAAGGGGAACACTCTCCCACTGCAGGTTAGAAACTAATCTTCTAGGTTTTACTTTTACAATCTTCCCTTTCTTGCATTTAGTGTTTGTTTTCGTGTTTGTTTTTGGATTTGTGTTTGTATTTGTGTTTGTATTTGTGTTTGTATTTGTGTTTGTAAGAGTTTTAAAGGCCCACCTCCTTAGTTTGAACCTAACTGTTTGGAGGTTTAAAATTCGCAGCTCAACTTAGTCTTGGCAAGGGTTCTTTACAACCGCACGTTTCTGTACGTAAACCACAAAGCCTGCAATCAAACACGTCAAAAGTCGAACTTTCCCCAACTTTCCACTGTTTCTCCCCCCTCGCCGTCACAAAACACTTATGTCGACACGTTTTTCTCTGATTTCCCCGTTGGACTCGAACACTAAACCCCCTTCTTGTTCTCTTCTTGACAGCTTTCCAGCCCTAAAGAAAATAATAATCCCCGGGAGTTTTAAAAGAGCCTAACCAAGGCTGACCCCCTGTCCTCAGAAAGTCTAGGTTAACAACCCCAGTATAAACCCGACCTCACCCCAATCTCGCACAAAAGCAGCACGTCCTTACTTTACTACACCTCCCACTCTGACCTTCTTTCCACCACTTTCTGTCTGTTTTCCTCCTTTCTTCTGCCACGGTTTAAAACTGTTAAGCATGCTCTGAGTTGGGGAGGGTAAGTGCAGGGCAGGAAAACGTGTGAATAAGATGGGGAAGAGTACCGGTAGCCGGGCAGCAATAATAAGATCAGGCCGCCCTAATCCTATTTGTTCAACTTTAAAATCTAACCTACACGATCCTCCCCCAGTTGAGCTATGTGAATATTTTCATGACATTTACCCGGGCAAGTATTAAATACTTTTACCCACATCTACCGAGGGAAGGGTTGCTAAAGTACCTGGGCTAGTCTAGCTGACCGGGGCATCTGCAGGTCCTTAGTTGGCTAAGCAACTTTCAGTTTACTTTTTTAGAACCCTTCCTTAACCCTTCACTTCTTATCCTGAAACTTTTTTTTGAAACTTTACCCATATCAAACTTTTTTTGGCAACTTTTCTATAAATCATCGCAATCTTCAGCTCACATTTTGGCTCTTCATTTGTTCTTCCATTTCACTCTAAAGACTTCGAACAATCGATCATCCATAATTCAACAACGCTCAATCCTTCTAACCTGTACTAAACTTCATGTTCACTCTTTAAAAACAGTTCACATCCTTTTTTCTTAAGATTTCCTCCCAGAAAGTTTCGATCGCTTTTGTTTTAAAATGTTTTCTGAACGCACGTAAAATTTTTCCGTTTTATTACTTAACGACGCGATCACCTGTGTAATCTATCTAAATGATCCTTTTAACAGTCATGGTCATTTTCTTAACCATCCTCAATCTTTCATCAATCTTCTACTTTTTTTGTCCTTTTCTCTTTATTTTTCAATATCCCACGATCGGTTTGTGGTTTAACTTTTCCCAACGCGCAGTATATCCCTCGCTGTCAACATTTCCAGCTTCACTCTCAAAGCGACACTCGGTCCAGCACAAAAAGAGAGCTCTCTAAAGGGAGCCTACACAATACAGCAAGAACACAGTGCCAGGCTTAAAACCAGTGTATCATGCCTCTCTGAGGAAGACACAGAAAGTATTCACGTCTCCCAGAGACACAGGACATCTCTCTCTGGTCCGACCGTCCCGATCTCACCGTCCTTTATGTCACGGTGGGGTCATCCTGCGTCTACCCCCGACCTTAAATCGTGGTTTGTTTCCCAGATTTCCATTAACAACTCCAATTAACCCACTCTCTCACCTGAGCCAATATCTCTGTGTTGTTGTTGAGGCTGTTACGACGCCCCCCGTACACAAAGGCTTATAGTCTACTGTGTTTAACTTTATCAACTTTCCACACCTTGGACGCAACTGTTGCCATGGTTACCGTAAGTTTTCAGATGTTACCCTAGTCGTGATCAACAGCGACCAGGTCCTGTAAAACGCGGTTACTCCAGTAACAGTCTGCTCTTGTTTACTTCGTCCTGGACCGTTCTACTCAATAATTCCAGCAATGCATTCTCCTCTACACTTGATAAGGAGGCAGATACATGCACTTAGGTATTGCAGGTCAATGTGCTCCTTCATCAACAATGTCACGTATATAGTTTGAAATTTGAATCCTATAACTCTCTATTTTAGAAGCTCTACTGGACGTTTAACTTTTGAGGAGCGAAAAAAGATTTAACTTTCTCCTCTCTCTCTCTCTACAAGAGAGGAGATGGGTGTTAAACAGAGCTCCAATGTCGTGCTAACCTCCACTAGAATGCTGCCTGAAACATGCCAACCCTGCCATCTCGACCGAGAAGACAGGTTTAGGTACGGTGTAGGTACGGTGTAGGTACGGTGTAGGTACGGTGTAGGTACGGTGTAGGTACGGTGTAGGTACGGTCTAGGTACGGTGTAGGTACGGTGTAGGTACGGTGTAGGTACGGTCTAGGTACGGTGCAGGTTCGGTGTACTATTTGTGTTATGTTCATGTACAGAACCAAACCAGACGCACATTAGACCGTGTCTTGTTCAGGGTACTTAGAACACTTCTTAAACTAGACTAGATCCTGAATTGTACCCTCTTTAATCTTCGCCCCCTCATCAAGACCTAAACATCTTGATTATCTCTGTAGTTAGGTCGATTGTTGGGATATGGGAGGATGTTGCATTGTTTTAATAGAACACCGTCCCTTTAATACGGCATAACTGCAACACCGTATCTTTCAGTTACGGCGTCTTGATTAGGTGCACATTAGGAATAATTCTCGCATAATTTGTTCTCATTAGAGCGACCTGCTGCTTGCTGCCATGGCAACCTCTGCTTCTCTTGTCCAAGTGATCCCATGTTTTTGCATCTGATTACCACCAACATTATGCTGAGTAACGAAGGTCAGTGTTGCCAGACGCTTAGGCGCCTATTTCTCATGCATAACCCAGCAGCCCACTTTTTGGGATTAGGACGGGGCACGCTTCACCAGGTAAATACAGTGCTCGCCAACCCATCAAACCCTCTCAAATCGTCACGTGACACTTTCCAACCAATCATTTGTCTGGGATTTCCCGGCCTGTGAAAATCAAAGGTCAGAGGTTAATTCCATTTGGGAATTATAGCTGGGACAGGTAGACATGGTAACGACCGTCTGAGAGGCATGTAGATCAAACAGCTCAAACCGTTTCAACTTGTTTCGCTACTTGCGGACAACAGGACAGATTTTGGAACTGTAACTCTTGTCTCTGGGACTGGATATAAGACTGGGGTTGTACAGGAGACTGAAAATTAAACTTGGGTTTAAAATAGAACTTGGAGAATTCTCGTCAAGATTGCAAAAGGAAAGATTGCTAAGTTGGTGTTGGTGTTGCTACAGATTGAGATGATCAGTAGAGAATTGTGTTTAGATTGTTTGCACAGCTTGAGAACAGTGAGAATCAGTTAAAATCCCAGTTATTACTTGTCCAATTACGTGCTCCTTTATCAACAATACAGTTGTGCAGTTGTTTACGCAGCAGGTAATCTCTCACGCGACCAGAACAATGTCAGATGGAACATTAGGTAACGGTTTTGTGCTCCACATTGCAACTATCTCCGTTTCTCCCTGGCCCATCTCCTAGACCCCGAGTACACAATACTGGGACACACTAGGAACCCTGACACTGCGTCTGTGCGGCTAACCCAAAGTCTCTTCTCCAAATTTAGATTTAGAAACCTTCAGGGGCACCTCAATCCACTGCAGACTGATTCTCCGGTATTTGCGTGCTCCTTCAGCAACTAAACCAGGCTCCTTCATCAACAATACCGTCTGAAAGAGGTCCTGTGTTGGATATAATTATCTGGTTACGTCTGACTGCAAAGTCGGGAGTGTTGCATCACACACCCTAGTTGTTGCAGTGCCTGCCTCCAACCGGGACCGCCACTTTAACTCTCTCTCTCTCTACTGCACATACCAGCTTGTCTGGAGTGGTCCTCATTCTGGTTCTGATTCTGGTTCTGATTCTGGTTCTGGTTCTGGTTCTGGTTGAATAACACAACAACGAGCATTTCACACACGATCCTCAAGTCGGGCTGAGTTGGATCGGAGCAGATCATAAGTGTCACATCAAGGGACAAGTATAACTGCATTAACATCAATGTTACAGTTCAAAATATCTGGCAGCCAGCCAATAGGGTGCCTCTATCTCCGTCACCTGACCTGACAATCTGCCAATCAGACAGCGAGTTGTATTCACGTGACAGGTCGTGTAAGAATGGCTATTGTCATTAGTTACTCCTACCCTCAAGCTTACAGACGCATATTTTCTGTTTACACCCCCATTACACCTTCTATCTAGCTTTGTCACATGACTGGAGAGAGTGTGACAACGGGTAAACATGTCATGTCATTGAGATGATGATTTCCATTTCAACGATACACGATATAATCCGTATCTAAAAAAGGGAAGTAGAAAAATGGATTGCGACGCGGGTTTATTTTGACTAGCCTGGTAGAACTAAATATTCCAAAGTCAAACACAAAAAGTGCCCCACAAAGTCTGTCCCGCAAAGTCTGTCCCGCAAAGTCTATCCCACAAAGTCTATCCCACAAAGTCTATCCCTCAAATAAAGTCTAAATATAGTCTAAATAAACTCGCTGATTGTGCCAAGTGTGTATCTATGAGGGTAGATACAGCTGTGATCTAACACTTAATCCAGACACGGTTCTTACCTCCCCCCCCCGCTCTAACCTTACGTCATGTGTGTGTGTGTGTGTGTGTGTGTGTGTGTGTGTGTGTGCAGTACTTTTCTTGGTGGAGGAGAATGAG